>JAKTWE010000003.1:28058-570704 GCA_030581955.1 Kurtzmaniella fragi
AATCATTTTGTGATTGAGACAGTAACTTTTCCTTTTGTAAAGATAATATTGTCTTTTGAGTTTGTTTTTGCAACTTTAAATCATTTTGTAACTTTGTCTTCAAATGTTTCTTTTTCGATAACATAGTCCCCGATTTTTTTGGTTTTTCAATTTTTGATATCGAACCTTCGTATGACGGTTCTTTTACAAAATGAGCTTTGCTCTTTTCAAGGTATTTCTCTAACTGATATGTTTGGTGTTCTTTTGGAGCAAAGTGATATTCGTCAAATCTATTCACATCGTAATTATGCAACTCTCTGTAAAGAGTTATTCTAGAAGCCAGAACTAACACTTCCGCACCATTTATAAAATAACTGTTCTTTTCGTGATTGTACGCTTCACAAATATGACACCCTGGAATACAAGGAATACCTTGATTTTTTTCAAACAACAAGTGAAATTCTTCAGGTGGAAGATGTTTGTTAAAATTATTTTTGTCTGGCCATTCGTCATCACATTTTCCCAAAATGCAGAATGCATTTTGCGAAACGCGGCGACCTGAAATAAGCACAGAAGGAACAGGACTAGTTCTTGGAACTAGTTTCCTAGGTTTTTGGAAGTGTCTAACAATGTCTTCCTTTTTTCTTTGAAATGGTTTAAGTAAACATTTAGGCAGTTTTTTGCCCTTTAAAATATCCACACTTTTGCGAACATTGATCATAAATTTTGTCTTCTTAAACTGCTCCAATCTAATCTTACGTTTTTCACGATTAGGCAATGGGCGGTTTAATTTTATTGGACCATTGCTGGTGTAGTAAATTTTTTTCATTACTGAAAGCTTTCCTTTTCTTTGCATACTTAGACGGATCTTATTCGGTGTAAGTATGAAGAAGAAAAACCAAATATTTGGGAATTGACCTCATTATATAGTTTTTGCAAGGCAGATAAACCACAAATACACTTAATGCACAAAACTGCTATGTTCACAAATCTAAAAGACCAAATATAGAATTCTAATGATACAGATAGAGCTCAGGCGTCATATTAATTGCTTTTTGGGCTATTTCTTTGACAGAAAACTCCAATTTGGGCTCATTTGGACAAATATCTATTTGTGTTAATCCGAAAAATCCGTCAAAGTACAAACACAGACCATTATTGAATGGCCCATTAAAACATTACTATTATTACTGTATCTTCATAGATATCAATATATATGTAGAAATAATGGTTCAAAACGGAAGAAAGATTGGACTGGATTTTAAATATAAACTTTTTTGTCGAGAATTGTATGGCTGCAAAAAAAGTAAGAGCCAGATAACTTTTCTGCTAGTTTTAAGCTAAATTGAGATTAAACTTAACCGCCAACATAAAGACTATTCTAATCTATACTAGAATCATTCTATATAAAGCAGATCTTTGAACATATCTATGAAGTCGAAAAGATCGCTATCATTGCCGTTTCTGGTATATACTTATACATATAAATAACAACGTCCTCTAAATATTTACATAGAGAAGAATATAACTCTAAGTGATGCTTAGTGAGTCTAAAAACCTAGTCCCTTTACCAACATACCAACCTTAGTTCTGACGTTCAAAATAGTATCAATTTAGACGTTTTGTGAATTGCTGCAGTACCAAATGCTACTTAGTACTACCAACAAAGATCTGTTGCAACGTTCATGCATGTGGTCGGTACTGCACATAACAAATCGCCGGAGTCGGAGAGGCACGCGCCCGAAGTCAATGCACTGGGACAAATTACAGAAAAAAGAAAAAGAGACCCGAAATCAGAAATACTGATATAGAGAGCAGATTCAACAATGCAACAATTCACTCACGCTCAAAGATGTATGCCAGTGAGAACAGATCATTTGAATTCAACAATGAGTGAACAACACTCAACATTCTTCAGCCATGGTTGGAAATGTTGACTAACGAACCCCTCAATGCAACGAAATTGTCGCACATAGTTCCGATATTTTCCGAGGAGTTACGGCTGAGTTATATCAACCAAACCTTCAACACAGTGTCTCTATGAGTGTCAATTGGTACATAAAAAAGCGATTGAACGGTCATAAAGCATCAACATTTCATAAATAACTCAAAAATGCAAGGGATTGTTTGATAATTGGCAACCTGCGACACATCACTCATATATAAATTGACATATTACACTTGAATCTAAAAAAAAAAAAAAAAAGCTTTATGATAGTCGAATAGCTTACTATTTGCTTTCTATTTTAATCTCCCCCCTCTTCCCCCTACTTATAATCTTCCAAAGCTATTTAGCCGTACTATTAAAATCCCCTCAAATCCCAATAAAGCCATATAGAGCCGAAAAAGTCCGACACTTTCTCCTAATACACCCGTTCCTTCTCACCCTTCTCTCTTATTTATAATACCCTTGTAGCTGATTATATCGTTCCTGCAATCATTGGTCGCATCGAACGCATCAAAAAACAGAAATATTTTACAACCAAAAATTAATAAAATTAAATATCTAAACTCATCTAACAAGGATGTCTGACGTGAAAATAAGCTATCCGTAAGTATAGATATCCAGAGGAATAACAGATGGGATTAAAACGAAAGGAATTTGGGATTGAAAGTGCCTTATTGGGCGCAACTTAATAGAAACTAGCGATTCTGTTTCCTTTTTTATGCTTCAACATCCTTCTTTTCGAACCAATTATCGACATAATTTCTTTATACTAACCTACAAGTTTTTGGTACGGAGGTGCCTCAAGTATGGTTGCGTGTCTTGTGACCCATCCTCTTGATCTTGCCAAGGTCAGATTACAAACAGCATCTAAGCGTGGCCAAGGTCTTGCTTCAATGGTTTTCCAAATCATTACCAAGGAAGGTTTTTTTAAAATCTACTCTGGACTTACTGCTTCTCTTCTTAGACAAGCCACATACTCCACTGCGAGATTCGGTATTTACGAATACTTGAAAGAACAATACGCAATCAAATATCAAGTCCAACCAACCACTCAAGTTCTCTTGCCAATGTCTATGTTGGCTGGTGCTCTCGGTGGATTAGTAGGTAACCCTTCTGATGTGGTCAACATTAGAATGCAAAACGATTCATCTCTCCCAGTGGAACAACGTAGAAATTACAGAAATGCTTTTGATGGGATTTTTAGAATTGTTCGTGAAGAGTCTGTATCTACTCTCTTCAGAGGGTTGACCCCAAACTTGGTTCGTGGTGTTTTAATGACTGCGCTGCAAGTTGTCACTTATGATATGGCTAAGAATTTACTTGTGGATAATTTAAGTATGGATCCAGCCTTGAAACTGACCCATTTCTCAGCTTCTTTATTGGCTGGTTTAGTTGCAACTACTGTTTGTTCTCCAGCAGATGTGGTTAAAACTAGAATTATGAACGCTAAGGGATCCCTGGATAGCGCAGTCACAATTCTCAAAAATGCAGTGAAAACTGAAGGTGTAGGTTTTATGTTCAGAGGATGGTTACCTTCATTTATCAGATTGGGCCCTCACACTATTGTTACCTTTTTGGCCCTTGAACAGTTGAGAAAATATCGAGTAGGGATGTTTTAATAGAGTTATAGACATAGAGAAATAATACGTAATATCTTTTTCAAATTTGTTTCAATTCATATACATTTATAATATAGATTAACTATAGATCTATTTTGGAATAACCATGTTGTCCAATTCAACCTTTTCGAAAGCTTCCTTTTCAGCTTCCAAGATGTATGGAATTAAATAGTGGGTGTCTTCTTCTGGCTTGACAGCCTTGGAAGCTGGTAAGATTTGATGGGTAATCGCCAATTGGGAAGCAGTGATGAATCTATAGTTTCTAGCGTAACTTTCTTCAGCTGGAAGTCTGGCAATAGCCTTCTGCATGGTTGGGTTTTCTTCAGCAAGAATATCGTTAAATCTGATGTTAGTATTGAATTAAAATAAACAGATCATGTTTTAAGAAAAGGTGAACTGTAGAGCTAAAAATTAGTCATTGCTTGCTGGGGCTTGGGTTGTTTGCTGTTGTAAACCAGCTTTACGGGGGCTATAAATGGCCTTTGAAGTCATGCCAGGATGATCCAAAAAGCAGTAGCCAGCCAAACTGCGTCCTTATAATGTCTTCATCTTAGCGATCACTCTTGTCGATCCACTGACACTATGAATTTGCATTTGTACTATATCTGCTAACTCAGAAACTCAGAAGCTTTGTGACCCTACCACAAGCGCTTAAAAGCGCCGTATGGACTTTAAAAAACGACGTTTCCGCCCCCCCGTTAATTACTACGTTTAATGCTCTATTGTGCTCCCTTAATCTCTTAATTCATGATCTGTGTCTTTATGTTTATCATTGGTGGTCTATACTTACTTTAAACCCATTTCTCTGTATCCGGCATAGGCACAGAAGGTCTTGGCAATTGGCACCACAATCTTAGACAACGTAGGTCTAGATAAAATGAAGTCGGAGACCTTGACAATCGAGGTAATGGATGCCATGGTTGATGTTTAAGAAGTTTTTGCTGGTGTGAAAAAAAGCTAACTGAAATTGTATATTTCTCATTGGTGGAGGCAGGTGCAGGAACAAAATTGGAAAACTGTATATAAGTTGGGTCATAAGATATGGGATATGGGCCGATAGGCTGGGCCTGTATGCAGCACCCGGTTGACATCTCTGTGATTTGATGAACTAGAGAGATTACGCCTAAGATATTTGGTGTGTTTAATCTGGATTTAATTCTATATATTTCTATTCATTTTCTATAATGGTTGCCATATCAGTAAAGGAAATCTTCTATATGTTCCTTTTGCTCATTCTTGAATCCACAATGCTCTAAAATATTACCCACTCCTTGGTCCCCTACGAATTTGTAAACTTCTTCATTCTTACACAATAACAATCCCATGTATCCACAGGTATTGAGACCTAACAATTCAAATTTGCCTTGAGATCTAGGAACCAACATCATGTATTCTGAAGTCATCACAAAATTGTATGATATATGGTTGCTTTCATGTTCTTTTAAAACAGTGAGCACTCTTTGAAACAACCACATGTAATACATAGTAAGTAATTCTGGATCTTGTTCAATCACTTCTTTTTCAGGTAATTTAGCAACAAAATGACTGAAAGGGAGGTCTTTATTAATCAATGGTTCAGCTTTGTTATCTGGCTCTAAAACTTCAGACGTGTTCACCAACTTTTCAGCAAAGGGGGTGTATTTGTCACTTTTCGGTAAAGTCATAAATTGAACGTGTTTATGTGGTTGAGAAGCTCCACTTTGAGGTCCACAATTGTAAAATGCAAACCATCTACTATCGCTATCTTCTTCCTTTAATTTACTGATGACCGTATATGTAGCAACCAATTCTTCAAGGCATAATGGAGTGTCTTGACTCTTAAATTCTTTGGTGAGCAATAAAAAGTGACGTGCTACAACTGGGAACTTGTTGAACACCAATCTAAACTCTTCAT
This sequence comes from Kurtzmaniella fragi, assembly GCA_030581955.1. Lineage (NCBI taxonomy): Eukaryota > Fungi > Ascomycota > Pichiomycetes > Serinales > Debaryomycetaceae > Kurtzmaniella > Kurtzmaniella fragi. Next base: position 33,499 of record JAKTWE010000003.1, read on the forward strand.
GAGCTCCGAACGTTTCCAAAACTGTAAGTTCAGGTTCAGGTTTGGCAAATGGGTTCTTATCCACTGATCCTTTCTCTGGTCTCTTCTCCAACAGTGGGAGTAAAGTGAATTCGACATCCATCGACGAATCTCCCATAGCTACAGTTTCAACCGTACATTTGGCCGCTTCTCCTGTAAACACGATATCCTTATTGATCTTGGCTTCTTCAAACTTCTTATCGAGAGTATCGAGAAATGTTGAAGGAATTGTATAAAGCATACTTGAGATTGTGATTAATGGTATAATATACTGATATGTCGATTAGGAGCAATAATGTTATCGTTTTTTTTTTTCTGATCACTTTGAAGTTTTTAGCTTTGGTGTTTTTATTTTCTTTTTTTTCGAAAATGTTTTTTCTTGCATTTACGTTCGCTTACATACCTAATATCTGCCCATGTTAAGGTTTGGATGTTGTTATTTTTGGTGATAATCAGGTTCGTAGTTTGAGGTAAATTTGGCGGTTTTTTATTTTTGACGATGGTTGTTTCGATTATTAATAGATGATTTATTTATAGATTTAGAATCAGCGTACGTACATTGGTTATTTTGCATTTACTGCTGTTGGAATTTATACTAGCCTTACATGATTCATTGAATGATACTTTGATTTAATACTAAATTCCACTAAGTTCGTTTTCTATATCTATTTGCCTATGCTATTTTTTTCTAAACCAGCTGATAATCTTACTGTTTCTTTTGTTACTCTTAATGCTAGCAGTGTCATCTTCTTTCTTCTTATATATTGGAATCAGAGTTTGCATCAAAAATTTCTCTTCGCGAGGCAGTATTGGTCTCCTCGATTTACCCTTGCCTGGCAGTCTTCTTTCTCTTTCAACACACGTGTCTAAAATATTGTCGTTTCCATCCACGCCTCTTGTTGGAGGTGGAGGAGTTATAATAGAATCCATAACTGGATTACTTCCTAAAATGGGAGTGTTGTTATCTTCACTAATAACAATCAAAGGCTTCAGGGATGGATCTACGTATTTCAGAGCACTGAGAGTGGAATCCAGACACTTAGACCATTCCAGTCCTTCATGGAAACTCAGATGATCGGTCAGTTGAACGGTGATGGTAGATATTGCCGTCAGCAGTAAATCCAGTGTCATGCTAACGGGACTGTTCAGCACTTGCAGTCTCCCGCGAGGAGGAGGCAGGATTCTTCTATAGTTTAGACTGGTATTACTAGAATTAGTGGCACTATTAATTGAGCTACTTCCCAGGAAATCTCTGACTTGTTGAAATCTTGATTTTTGCATTCTCTTACCTCCACTTTTCAACAGCGGAAGCAGCAGAGAATGGCCTAAAGTGCGATCACGACCCAATTCATCGTAGATATTGATACTGTCACTTGACAGGATCCGTAATGCATGCAGAATCTTAAACAGTTGATCATAAAACAGTTGATATCTAGATGCCTTAGCTCCCGATCGTTTGCCTGGCGTTCCAGCACCTATACTTATAGCACCAGCCAGATCATTCAGAAATTGCTTTTCTATCAAAAATCCTGCCAGTGGGACGCCATTTCTACCGGCAGACCTTAAACTCAGAGACAGTGAGTTGGCCAGATCATTGCTATAAAGTCCCAATGACAGAGGAGGATTAGGAAACATTAATTCTTCATCTAGAATAGGTTCCTCAGGAAGAAGTTCATTTTCAGGCAGTTCTTCAGTGGCTTGTAACTCTTGGATGGGCTGAAATGAAAGTTGAGGAGGCAGCTGAACTGCTGAAGGAGAATTCTTTACAAAAGGGGACTCATGATGTGCGTATTGGAACGGCAGTCCAATGGTAGCTTCGGGAGTTTTCTTTTCGATCAGCATTGCCCGCAATACTGAGTCTAAGTCTATTTGATCGCCTTGAACATTGGAAGATGTTCTAGGACTACCTTCCCAGCGTGGGGGAGGTCCCAACTGAAGCAGTTGTGTACGTCTTCCAAATCGAATAGGACTGTTTAAATTGTTCTTAGAGCCTGGAGTGTTGCCGTTTGTATGGGTATTAAGGTTGTTATTATTAAAGGTATTATTATGAGTAATATTATCGATATTGTGATTCATATTGTTTGAATGTGAATGTGAGTTATTTGGACTCTGGTATGAATAGTTTTCAAATTCTGGATCCATAGGAAATGCAAATGAGAATTTCAGGGACGCCTGGACAAAATCCTCAGTATTATTGAACGAGAAATTATCCATCTCTTCTGCGCCACCTGTTTTCGGTTTTTGAGGCAGATATATCCCCAATCCTACCACATCGAAATCTCCCAGGATAGCTGCAGATCGTCTATGGCCATGTCGGCGGTTCCCAGGGGTCGCTAATCCTACTGGCGACGGATTTGGGAGCGAAGACATGACATCAACAAATGGAGAAGGAATGAATGAATGAATGAATGAATGAGGGAGGGCCTAGACGGTCTAAAACTGCAAAATCTTAAAGGAAGCAAAAGTAGAAGAAAAATTCAAAAACAGGAAACGCTCGGACAATTATATGTGAGGGTTCTGCAAAAAAAAAAATTAAAAAGAAAAAGACTTTTATAAATCCAAAAATAAAAATTAAAAAAAAATCTAAAAAATAATAAAAGCCAAACAAGATTTTTAATCTACCAACTTTAAAATACGACGGGTTCAGTAAATTAAGGGGATAGATAAACAGTCAAGATGCAAAGAGGATGATAATATATATATTTGTTAATGCATTTGAAATCTGCAAAGATTTGTAGATTACAGATTACTCCCACACGGAAGGGGGTGCAAATGGTTTGAACATATCCAAAAATGACCTCGCATAACCCGGATGCATTAATACATGATGAGATGGCCTAGGAATGTGGAAACAAAAAGGAATCAGAAGTAGCCAAAATAAAATTAATGTGAAATTGAATAAATTAAATAAAAATAAAATAATTAAAATCTACAAAAGCAGCAAAAGAAAGAAATAAATGTACCACCAAAAATGGATTAAGTGTAAAATAAAACCTGCCGGATGAAAAAAATAGAACGATTGAAATAGACTTGCTGTCAATAGGAAAAACGTTGAAGTAAGTCATTTATATTCAAACTAATCTATTGTTCATTTTAACAAACAATTGAGGTCGTCAAGTTTAAAAAAGCAAGTCATAAAGTATTTTCTTGAATGGTTTATTATTTTATGTAATTTAAACTTGTCGATTATTGAATTAATAAAATATAGAACTTTTAAAGTTTTTTAAGGTTTTTATTTTTGATTTTTAAGGGGGGAGTTTTTTTTTAATCTTCTTTCTTTTTTCTGTTTTGGTCCTTTTTATTTTCTCTTATTCCACCTCTTTTTGAGTTTACAGAATTTTTAGCCTCTACTTGAACTGTACTGTTAGTATCCCTTTCTATTTTGATGCCACTCAATTCTATTAATTATCTCAGCCAGGTTGAAATTCTCATTAACTCTAACTATGTATCAAAGTCAAATTTTTAATTCTACATACTCAATCGTTCTATTTTTTTCTTGCTTATTTTTATTATTGGTGTTGTTGTTTCTTTCATTCTCCTGTATTTTGGGCTCTAACAATGTCCCATCAATTTAATCTACATGAATTAAATATTAATATTCACACAAAAGGAAGCCTCAAGCAACCAGCATCTATAGTCAATAGGCACAAGATTACATGGCCGTTCAATTTAAAGATCTCCTTTCGTCGATTCATGTTTACGTTTAAGGGAATGTAATTAGCAAATTAAATTTTTTGACGTTGTTTTGCCCTTTTTCTATTATATTTTCTAAACGATATATGTTATTTTTTCGGATTATTTTTGTTATCAAAAAATAGGATGTGCATTTTGTTTTCTTTCGTTTACTTTCTACATGCCTTCTCATTTCTCATAATTACTAAACTCCTAATAGGCTTAGAATGTTTCACAACCATTAAACTCGGAGAAGGGCAACAGAAGGCCAGTTTCCAGACTTTCCATTCATTTCCTACATTAGGCCCAGAAGTTCTTTTGATCTTTTCCCCACGTGTAGCAATTACGAATATATAGCCTTTCCTTATCCCCATATTTCTTGAGCTTGTCGCGTTAAACCGCTATATAAACTAACAGTTTATGCAATCAATTTTAAATGTGACGAATTAAGAAATTTTACAAAAACAATTAATCTTAATTGAGATCTATATTTTAATTTTTGTTACCAAGAATCAACTGTTTCAAGTGGTAATCGGGGCTCGCTTCCACTTGTAGTTTTTTGTCGTTTAATATAATCTTTAATTCTAAATTGTGGTTATCTAATGTACAGATAGTGATACAATCATATCATATCTTTGAGGTCTGTTCTTTCTATTTTGGGGGTCCTTTGTTTTCAAATTTCCCATGCACCTTTGTTCTTTTTGTATTGCGTCTTTCCACCACTTGAACTGTGCATGGTTTTTTAACTCCTGTGATTACACCAACCAAACAAAAAGTGATGATCCAATCCGCGCTAAATTCCACTTGGGTCACGACAAACCACGCAAACAAATATTCAAGTATTATGGGCTTATTACGTTCTTCGAAGACTTCTAAAAGTGTTATTGCTAATCAATATGTAACCCCTCTTTGCGGTGAAATTTCTTATCCAATTGTGTTACTTATTCTCTATGTATTTGGCGTATTCATGACCCTACAAACTATTATGTGGAGACATCTCAATGGGGGGATGTTTGCAAAGGAAAAAAAAAAAACACTTTTCTCTCTATATTTTTATCAGGTGTTTCATTATTTTTTAGTATCGTGCATATTGTTTCTCAAACTTCGTATTTCAAATTCTATTTTGTTTTGTACCGGAAATATATTTAGACCATGCAGAACTGACTTACACACTAGAGCTCTGATTGTATTATCATCAATTGTTGACACATTTTGACAACTGCAAGCATCTTTGATTGATTGCTTTAGGTAATGATTATTACACATTAGTCTAGATCTCAATCATAGAATTTCATTTGACAAGTTGTCTGTACTATTTACATAAATTATCTTTAACTCTTTCTCTTGATTTCAATTTCTTTAACTTCTCCTTTTAAATGTGGAAAAAAAAAAATTAATAAACCTTTAGATAGTTTCGCCCTAGAATGAATGGTTGCAACTCACGTTTTTAGAATTTTACATGCCTTCAAGGGGAAAGTTTATATCTGTATTTCTAGATTTGCGTCAACCTACCGTTTTTAATGCTTAAAATCAACTTAAATATGTTTTAATTGTAATTCCTTTATTATTTGAATTTATATTGAGTTGAATATACCACTAACTACTATTTCTTATGCTTCTTTGCAATTCTTCTTAATGCTCTTTGCTCGTTCTTCATAACACCATCAACCATCTTATACTTACCCTTAATACCCTTAGGTCTTCCGGAAAGACCCTTGTTACTACCTGTGGCAACAACAAGAGTAGGTTTGGGCCTTTGTTTGTCCTTCTTACTCAATCTCTTCATCAATTTCAGAATTTCATCTGCCTTATCCCTTTCAGATTTATCTGAATCATCATTGATAGTGTCACTCTTCTTCTTCATTTTCTCCAATCTTCTCAATGCTCTCATCTTCTTTCTTCCTTGTGCTTCAAGAACCTTCTTGATTGGTCTAGCATTAAGTGCCTTTTGCTTGTCTTTAATAGCAAGTGCAGCTTCCTTGGTAATTGGTTTGATGATCTTCGAATGCTTCTTTTCTTCATCCACAAACCATTCAGGTAAATTATCTTGGTCTCTGAAAGAATACTTGTGAATACCTTCGTTAATTAAATCATTCTTGGTCATCTTACCAGTAGCAATTTGATGAGCTAAAGTCATGGCCTCTACAGTTGCAATATCAACACTTTGAGCATGCGATTTGGGCTTCTTTTCATCTTCAGAATCAGAATCAGAAATTTCATTCATAAGGTCATCCTCAGCTGGAACAATCTCAAACCCATCAGAATCAGAATCAAATTCAGAATCAGAGTCTTCTTGATCTTTCTTTTGTTTCTTTTTATTCTTGGTCTTGTTATCAGCTTCGTCACCACCACTTTGCTTGGTGGTGGTGGCTTGTTGTAATTGTTGCAGTTTCTTTTGCTTTGAGGTCATTTGTTCCAAGAGTTGCTCATCCCCTACAGCACCAAAGATACCGTCAGATGCAAAAAACAGCTTGGCATTTTGACTCAAACCAGATTTACTCTTACGCTCGGCGATTAACCTTTCAATATGCTCATCGTCATCCAGATCACTTTCTTCTTCATCTTCCATTTCGTAATCCTTGGCTTCTTCTCCTTCTTCATCTTCTTCTCCAGATTGAATACCTTCCCATTTTTCATCATCAGCTCTCATCTTCTTGGCCATAAAGTTAGCATCTTTTTCGGCTCTACGTTCTTGGTAAGCGCTGTACATGTCATCTAATTGGTTTTCAAGTGCATCCAACTCGTCGGCAGAATCCTTTTCTTCTCCTTCGTGATCACCAAGATGAATATCATTATCTCTCATCAATTCTTCACTACTAAAGATCATACGCTTCTTACCTTTAGCCAAATCATCCAATTGTCCACTCTTTTGAGCCAACTTCAAATTGAACAAAGATTCAGAACCTAATTGAGCAGCTTCAATACCAATATTCATATCAGTCAACATACTCATTTGCATTCTTTGAATTTCCTTTTGTTTTATTTCATTGGCGGTTTTCTTGGCTCTTTTCTGTAATTGCTTCAGTTTATTGGCCATTTGATGTAATTCTTTATCTATTTTTTGATCTTCAGTTAAAGCTTCCACCTCTATTTCTCCTTCATCATCCTTTTCATCTAAATCGAGTAATTCACGAGCTTGCTTTCTGAATTTTAAGATCAATTTGAAATCTTTCTTACCCAAAACTTTCAAATCTTCAAGACATGATACCAATTCTGTAGTGTAAGTACCCAACTTCTTGATAACCTTGAATTCAAGGTTTTCTTTATCGGGTAAATCAATCTTGTTAATACCACCAAGAGTATTTATAGGATCTTCATCTCTGATGAAGTCAAGTAATGGCATAGTGTGATATAAAAGATGATCTCCATCCGCATAACCTTCTCTTCTTCTGACCTTCTTCTCTGGGTTGAAAATCTTAGCTTCATTATTGACCTTTCCGGCAGTCACTTCTTCAAAGACTTCTTTTGGATCAAGCAATCTTGGATCCATCTTCTTAGGAGCCTTGAACCCTTTACACACTACAAAGATTTCAGCAGAAACAGTTCTCAGCGCAGGAGGCTTGGTGGCTTCCACTTTATCGAATAATTGTTGGAAAATCCACATCAAATTATTGTAATCTCTCAGTCTGAAAATCTTGGTCACAAAGGTTCCTCCGGCAGCCAAGTTTTCTACAGCAAGTTTGAGGGCCTGCAAAGTCAACTGCAGCTGAGTAAATGCATCTTGAACCCATCCCAAACCAACATTTGGTGCACCATCGTGTAAAACAGTGTCAGCCTTCCATGTCTTCATATGACCTCTAAGTTTGGAACGACAGTCCTCAGTAGTGATATCGGACTGAAATGTAATACAGTTAGGCAACAGCTTTATAGGAACAATATCAACCCCAATGATTAATGAGTTTACAGGACATAATTGCAGCGCCACTTGACACCAGGATCCTGGTGCAGCACACAAATCAATCACAACCTTCAGCTTTTCCAAAAAATGGCCATATTTCTCGTTTATTTGAACAATCTTGAAAGACGAACGCGCACGGTACCCCTTCTCTTTGGCGAGATAATAGTACCTATCCAAACGACCCTTGGAGTTCTTCTTTTGTGTTTTACCCATGGCGATATAGAGAGAAAAATTCACGATGAGATGAGGAAGAGATATAATCGTGGCGTGTGCAGGAGCGATGGGGGCTACTGAAAAAAATCACTACTGAATGCGATTTTCTTAACTATGGAAGAAATAGAGAATAAAGCAAAGTTCGTAGTTCAAGGGATGAGTAGTCCAAAAGATCCTGTGGTGTTTATTAAAATAGTGGCTGTATATACTAAGTCTGAAAAATGCTTCAAAACTATTTATGACTGCCTCTAATGGTTTCTCTCTTAGTTTCTCCATTTAAGTTCCTCTAGTGTACTTGGATCCTGTATGTAGTTACTATATATCACTTTGCTGAAGGCTCTCTGTTCTTACTTGCCTTATTCAAATATTATAGCTGACACAGCTTAGTTTAACCTTTTACTAAGAAATTGAGCCAAAATTTCAAAATCTTACTGCAATCTTTACTCCTCGTATATTATCTTGAAGTATGTAGCGTTTTCTAATTAAGCAGATTATGTATCATACTATAGCTATAAATAAAGGTTCCGCAGCTCATAACTCCCATTTCCCAATATCCTCCTGGCTCTCTTTCTCATCTATTAAATTTTCATCTATGTTATTAATATTGTTTTCGTTACAAAGCACACATTCCTTCATTAAAATTTCGTCGAGCTCTTTTCTGTTTGTTTCAGTAGCCCCATTTTTGAACGACTGGAATATTTTCTTGAATTTGTATTCTCCCTTCAGCTTTAAATAATGCTTGATTAAACATTCTTTGTGAAACAGATGTTGACAATTGGGGAAACATACGAATCCTTTACTAACTAAAAGTTGCGCACATAATTGACATGGTTCGCCTGGCTCAACTATGGAATAAACTGATCCTTTGTAGGAGATTTCCTGTGATTCTTGAATTAGTTGCTTTAATTTCTGCAGAATAGTTAAAGATTCCTCCATTTCAAACGATAATTGCACAATCTTGTTGTTGTACTGATTTAAAGAGTGAATAATCTCTTTTTTGAAATTGCTCACCATCACCTGTTCTGGAAATAAAGGTAATAAATCCTTTAAACTTAAAACATTTGAACTGGTTTTCTCATCGTAAGATGCATTCAAAAGATAGTTCAAAATCTTTCCAATTTTCGAAGAATTGAATTGAACAGATTTATTTTGAAGTTCTTGCTTATTATTTGTTAACGAATTTATCATATCTTTTGTTGTATTGCCATTACTTCCGTTCATTCCATTACTCTCACTACCATGGGGATGTTTTAGCTCTTGATCTTGTACATCATTCATAAAGTCAAAATCTTTCCCTGAACAAACACCTTCAATCAAATACTTAGCATACATGGACCATAACTTCTTTCTGGAGCTAAAACTCTCTTCTTCAATTTTGATTTTCCCGACAAACTTGCGGGTGTCTTCATTGTCAATATCTACGCTTAAATCCATCTCGTAGTCATCCTGTGATTCGCGGTCAAATAGATAATCATCGTACCTTCTCAATACAAAGTTGGCTAAATCCGGGAAATCATTTTCAATGGCCAACTTGAGCGCGTTTTCGAACATTTGCATGTCATTGATCAAAATAGTAATTGCCGCATGATATTGCTTGTGAGACAAGCATTGTCTGAGTATGAAATTTGCATTGTATTGATGTCTCAAACCTGCCAATTTAGAAAGAAGTTTTAAAATTGGCTTGCTTGTTTCTTCCTTATCATGAGGATAACTGATAAGCAAAACCAAAAAATAGTTGTTGACATTGCTGTTTCTCACGTCCTTATCGTATATGATTTTAGTAAAAAAACGAACTGCTTGGTTGTGAGATAAAGGTATGTTATCATTGTTTTTATTGTAAGTCAATATTGCAGGCAACAATCTGTCGTAATCAAGTTCAGAAAACTTGAGCCAAGTATCCACAGTTCTTTCCGGGGCATTTACCATTAAGTGGGTTGATTTGGCATATATAATGTCTCGTTTCTCAGGTCCCAAAGTATATATTTTGATAAGAGTTTTAAGTGCTTCGCTCCAGTTTTCTTTGTCGATATAGTAATCGAGAATAAACTCAAAATCTTCTATGAGTTCTGCGTAGTAGATAAGTTTCAGAGGATAATTGTAACCCTTAATGATCTGGTAGACAGTTGGAGCATCTAGCACTTTATAGTTTGCTTCTAAGAACTTGTGAAATTGAGCGTCTGCCTCGACCACCTTGGATTTGTCCAGTCTATAAATGACTCGAAGCATCGTTTCCACAATCCAGGAAGAAAGAGCAACAATTCTAATTTTGTTACGTTCTGCTTTGGCCATTTGTAATTTGGCCAAAAGATATTCGATTAATAACTGTTCCAGAATGCCTTTGGCCGGTAGACTGATCAACATTAAGCACACTTTTTCAAAAGGTTCATCCAGCTCTCCAAGAATTTTGATCCCTTTAATCTGGTTTTCAAGCAAGCTGGGATCGATTTCTTCATAGTCTATTCCAAAATTACCCTTTTGTAAGTAACTATATCCCTGCTTGATAAGAACTATATTGTTTCTGTAATCACGCGGATGGTCAGCTAAACACTTCAACGCTTCTTCGTATTTGCCCATTGAAAAGTAATCGTACCAGACGGCCTCTTTTTCATTGGAAACTACCACTTCGTAGATGCTAGTGGGAGAAAAAAGCCAGTAAGTATGAGCTACTGCATCTGCAATGATCCCAGTAACATTAGGTAAATCAATAGAAAAAGATCTTGAAGGCGCCAAGTTGGGGATGATTGAAAGCGTATTCGACGACGTTAAAGCTAAAGTATGATGCAGAGTCTTCACAAATTGTGACACTGTGGAATCAAAGTTTTCTAGTAAGCATTCTGGATCACTTGAAATGACTTGCTTATGGTTAGAATAAACGAATTGGTGACCATCGGTATAGAACAATTCAGATTTCAGGTCTACATTGCCAATACTAGATTTCGAATTTGGTTCTTTCATTTCCTTGACCAACTGTGCATACGATGTAGCTTTAGTTTCCCACCTGAATAGTTGTCCACTTACTAAAGCCACTATACCATCATCTACGTATGAGATATGACTTACACTGGTATTTTTGCCCTTCCCCAGGTACATCATTTTGATGAATCGATCGTCTCTTTTGCTATCATATTGTGGTGGATCATGGTGTTGGACCTGGGCTGCATAGATCGACCCATCCTTAGTTCCTAAGAGCCACTCTGGTTGTTTGGTGGACGTTAATGTGTCTCTTAATCTTTTAAATGCTATATCCTCTACCTCCAAGCCTTTGAATCGCCCTAATTGTTTGAACTTCTCGTACAGCTCATGCAAGTAGAAGTAGTGTCCCTGGGCGGTTCGCACTACTACCTGTGAGCCTTCCCAGTCCATCCAGGTGCGCACTATTTTTTCGGGTTTGCCCTTGACTGTAATATCGTAATGGCGAACCACTGACGGTTTGTTGAGGTCAATCTTGTACACGGAATGGCCTACCACGAAGATCATGATGTTGGAGTGCACTAGTAACGTACGGAGGCCGTTAAGAGCGAATTGCAACAGCACGGGCTCTACAGACACTTTGGCATCCGTGCGAGATACCACTGGCTTGACTGTCATTGGAATAGCCGATTAAATGGTTGGTTGTTGCGATAGCGAAAACCAGATTGAGATAGTGGAGAGGTATTTTTTTTTTAGGTTTTGTAAATGCTGAGGTTTTGGCTGAGAAAACTGTTAGAGTAGAGGAGAGTGCGATGGCTGGGGTACAAGAAAGAAAGTTGAATAAGGAGAAGGGGAGAAACGCTATCAAGCTTTCAAGAGTCTAAAGTGACTGCTTCAGGAGCCGGGACTAAAAGCCGTTCAAAGCTGTGAGCTGAACTAGGCTGAAGAAGTGTATAGGGTACTGCATGTTGCAAGTACCATACTGTAGCTCTATGGTGCTTGGGGCATAGAGCATGGGGCATGGGACATGGTATATGCAGTTTCACCCACAGCGCAGCACCCATAGATGGATGGTGGACTCAAGACACAAGAGGTGAAGTATATTCATATGACGGCGTGATCGTTTTGCTCGCCAAATAAATCACGAGGGGGGGTGCTGCTCTGTGTTGGCTAAAGTGCACCTGTGCCCACTACGTTTTTTCAGCATCGCCTACGAAAATTGCTATGGTGGGCCCAGAGAATCCGGAGTGAGCCGTATCTCCGTCGTTCTCCGCCGCTCTCCGCTCTTTACACTCTAGCTTTTAACTGCCATGCAATTATGGAATTACTCTTAAAAATCATATAACTTACAAGTATATTTACGAAATGCTCGTAATCTGTCTTTTAAATCCTCTGCCATTGCCTCTCCATGTCATTTACCCACTTCTTTTCCACTGCGCCCAGCAATGACCATCTCGTGTCCTGCAGGTAGTCTCGGTCAACCTTTCGCACCCACCGTTCTTCAAAATCTACTTGAATCATTCTTTCATTTTTGCTGTAAAACTGCAATTATGAACGTGTTAAAGCTTCAGAAAAAGTATCCTGAGCTTGAATCGGCGGATCTCTTTCAAATCATTGAGGATTTCCGCACAATTGATCAAGAAGAAAAAGGATGGGTTGAGAAAAAGGACGTTATCAACTCGGTTTCCAAACAAGGGGTTCATACTTATGATCAAGCCCGTGAAACCTTGAAGCTGGTCGATTTAGATGCGCTGGGACATGTCGAATTGGACGATTTTGTCCAATTGATGGCCAAGTTGAAAATGGGCGATCTGGGCCCTTCTGCTGCTCCTCAAACTCCTTCCAAACCGGCCAACTTGTCTGTCGGTGGCGGCCATGCTAGACTGTCCAGCTTTGGTGCCCCTGTTTCTCCAGGTAGACTGCCAGCTGGTGCTCTGGGACACAAGACTTACTTAGGAGGTAAGACATCCGGAACTACCCATACTATTAACGATGAAGAACGTTCTGAATTTACTCGTCATATCAATGCTGTTCTCGCTGATGACCCAGTGGTAGGTGCCAGAGTTCCATTCGATGTCGATACTTTCCAAATCTTCGACGAATGTAGAGATGGTCTTGTGTTATCTGCTTTGATCAACGACTCTGTACCTGATACTATCGACACTCGTGTTTTGAATTTACCAAACTTAAAGAAGAAGGTTCTCAACAATTTTCAAATGCTGGAAAATGCCAACATTGTTATTAATTCCGCCAAGGCCATTGGTTGTGTGGTTGTTAACGTCCACTCTGAAGACGTCATTGATGGTAAGGAGCATCTCATCCTTGGTCTTATCTGGCAAATCATCCGTAGAGGTCTTTTGGCTAAAGTTGACATCAAGTATCATCCAGAATTGTATCGTTTACTCGAAGAAGACGAAACAATTGAACAGTTCCTTCGTTTACCTCCTGAACAAATTTTGTTACGTTGGTTCAACTACCACTTGAAAAATGCTGGTTCTCAACGCAGAGTTGGAAATTTCCTGAAAGATATTCAAGATGGTGAAAATTACACTGTTTTGTTAAACCAATTACAACCAGAATATTGTCTGTTGGGTCCACTCCAAACCTCTGACCCATTGACTCGTGCTGAACAGATTTTGGACAATGCTGACAAGATCGGATGTAGAAAGTACCTCACTCCTAAATCACTTGTTTCTGGTAATCCTAAATTGAATTTGGCTTTCGTTGCTCATTTGTTCAACACTTACCCAGGTCTTGATCCAATTGAAGCTCATGAGGCTCCAGAAATTGAAGAATTTGATGCCGAAGGAGAACGTGAAGCTCGTGTTTTTACCCTTTGGTTAAACTCTTTGGATGTAGATCCTCCAATTGTGTCATTATTTGAAGATTTGAAGGACGGTTTAGTACTTTTACAAGCTTTCGACAAGGTCATGCCGGGATCTGTCAATTTAAAACATGTGAACAAAAAGCCAGCAAACGGTGGAGAATTGTCACGTTTCAAGGCTTTAGAAAACACAAATTACGCAGTAGAAGTTGGTAAAGCCAATAAGTTCTCTCTTGTCGGTATCGAAGGTTCTGACATTGTTGATGGCAACAAATTATTGACTCTTGGATTAACATGGCAATTGATGAGACGTAATATTGTTCAAACTTTAGCTGCTTTGAACAAGGGCCTGCAACATTTGACCGATCAAGAGATTTTCAGATGGGCTCAAGCTCAAGTTGCCAAGGGAGGAAGGGCAGCCAGTGTTCGTTCTTTCAAAGATCCGTCTAATTCCAGTGGTGTCTTCTTATTGGATGTTATTAATGGAATCAAACCAGGCTACGTCGACTACGATTTGGTCTATCAAGGCTCTAACTTGCTGGACGAAGAGAAGTATGCAAATGCACGTTTGGCTATTTCTATTGCCAGAAAGTTGGGTGCTTTGATCTGGTTAGTTCCAGAAGATATTAACGAGGTGAGACAAAGATTGATTTTGTCCTTCGTGGGGTCTTTGATGGCAGTTGCAGAAAATTTGTAAAGTATCTAAATAAATGTGTATTATAAACCTTGTAGCCACAATCGATCTTGTTAATCATACCAGTGCTAGTCAGGCTAGTCAGAGAGTGAATAAATCGATCGAATGTACTGCATATATGTGGTCTGCACACAGAAAACCTCATAAACCAATGACAATTGGCTTTTTTTCCCTTACTCCAAACATGTCCCAGATTCTCCCATTCACAGAGGCCAACCTGAAGCGTGTTGCTCTGCTTTTCAGACAAGCGTTGAGAACCTGTTTTGACCATCTGGTCAAATTCGAAGTCTACCGTTCCGAGGCTTTGAACATCAAAACCCAATTTGCTCGTAACAAGAAAATCGACGACCCGGAAATCTTAGAGAGAGTCATCGCCAACACCCACAAAAAGTTGGCTGAATGGAAGCATGGAGATCCATACATTCCTCCATGTAGACCAGGTGGTACTAAGTACCAAAGAAACTTGACCAATCCAAAGGAAGATCATGTTCCTGGAGACTGGTGATGTACATTATGCATAGATTCAATATACCGAAATGACAGAAATTAATGTAGTGAGTTCATGTTTAGATGTAGATATGTAGATTGAAGATGTGAATGATTGCTACAGGGGGGGACCAAGAGAGAGAAGTAGTCAAGAAAGGCTGAATAAGTGGGCTCTGTTCAACAGGATGAAAAACATCAGCATCTAGTAAATCGTGTAATGCCCATCCTGGCCATAGTAAATCGGACGTTACATTGTCACAGCTAGAGCTCCAAAAAAAAACTTTCGCGCCAACTAGCCCTTAACTATGTGGGGTTCGTAACACTTGTAAATTTGTTCAATTAACTTCTTGCTGCCTTAAAAGTAACTGCCTGAAAACAATGCTGTCGTCCTTTTGTACTTAACAATATGTGTCTAAGACTTACAAGCGCACAATCCAAATCTCCATTTATTCTCTTGCTTTGCTTCCACATTTTCTTCTGTATCTGTGAGTTCTGCTTGTGTATTCTTCACAAGCTTATTTGTGACACTCTAACTTACTCTTTTGTTAGGACTTTCTTTTTAACTCATCCTTATAACCTTCATGTCATTTTACTATTGGGTATTGATTTTAAAGATAACTCTAAAGTCACTTTTGAATAATCTTTGCTTACCCAAGAGTAGGCTTTTGCATCCATCGCTGCAAGCACCGCAGATTGATGGAATATCAACTTCTAATGCTTTAAGTTTTGTACTCGACAAATCTTCATCATCCATAGATTTTTCTACGTGGGCGTGGATCTTACCCTTTGTGTTCCAAATTGTAGCTTTTGGAATCTTCTTTATCCACTCTTTACCGAAGAAAAAGCTACCACCTGAAAACTCAATTAAATTGAGCCAGCTCAAAGAATTCCAAGTTGTAGTTCAAGAAAGTAAATGTGAAACCGCAACAGAAACTACGCAAATGGCTGCTCCAAAGAATGATCTGAATATGGAAAACGGTATTTTGGACTCCCAAAAAATTGAAACAATCAGTCAAAGTCCTGTTTATTCTTTTGTTTCAATCAGTACAACTCACTATTTCACGTTTCAAAATAACACTAGTCGTTTTCTTGCCAGGCAATGCACTTCTAATGAGTATCTAGATTCGGTTTATGGAAAAGATGTAATATTGAATTCTCCTGATATCAATTGGGCAGAGCAACATTTAAAGTTCCAAAGTGATATTTCCACCAAATTCATCGAAGCAGAATTTGACCAATTGCTAGAGAACCCTGACGAAAGCAAAGATTTGGCATACAAATTGCAAATTATTATGGATTTTTATTATCAGGGTGAAGACAAGACAGTTAAAGATGCATGGGATAGCTATAGAAATCAATTTGGAAAGCATATAAAACCAATAATGCAGGCCATACAAACTTCTAAACATGAAAATAGAGCTATCTCAAACCTTTTGATTCCCATTACAAACTACTTTATCAAGGGTGATGAATTTGCAGATTTAAGCTTATTTAACTCAGTTCTTGACTCACTATTTAATATGACGGCTCAAAACACAAAATTGTGTAAAATTGCAGCTAAAAGTTGCAGCCGTATGTTGAGTTCGTTGGCCCCAGAAGTTGTTTGTGATTTTTTTAATAAGGCGATGTGTGACATTTTCAAAGTAGATGATAGAAACATCAACAGGCAAGCAGTTTTACTCCAAAGCGTCAAATTTTATATAATGGTGAATCAAGCCATTTTGAATCAACTGCAACTCTTCCATCACACATTGAATATTCTCGAAGTGGTTGCACAGTGCGTCAGTAAAATACAGATAGTGGACCCAGAAAAGAACAAATTATCAAACTCCCATTCAGTGGAGGTAGTCGAATTAAAGGACCAAACAAGGTCAGATCTAATTTCAAATGCAAATCTGCATTCATCTACAAAACTGACCCTTAGTTCGTCGAGCATTCAAACATCGCCTTCACTCAACGTGGTGTGCAACAATCTGCAACCAGTACACGCATTGGTGCTAGAAGCAGTAGATACGTACTTAGTGTGCAACGAAATCTTCCTTTGTCGGTTTATTGCATTTCTAAACAAGCAAGATAGACAAACTATATATCAAACACTATCTCAGGTTCATACTCGACTCCAATCCCTCTGCAGCGTCAACGATCCCCAGGCGACGGTGGTGGGACCTGGTGTACGTCTGGAGTGTGTATAGTGATGATTTCTTTTTTTTTTTTCCCACATATCACTGGTTTTCTTAGTGAAAAATTTCCGATGGGCATCTCATAAAAAATCTTAATCTCTCTCGAACTTGAAACCAATTGATTCGAAATGCCTAGATCCAAACGTTCCAAGCTTGTGACTTTAGCTCAAACCGATAAGAAGGGAAGAGAAAACAAGGAAAGAATCTTCGATGAAGTCAGAGAAGCCCTTGATCTGTTCCAATACCTTTGGGTTTTACAATTAGATGATGTCCGTACTCCAGTCTTACAAGACATTAGAAGCGATTGGACCGGGTCCAAATTACTTTTAGGAAAGAGAAGAGTGTTGGAGAAGGCATTAGGTGACACACCAGCTGAAGAATACAAAGACAACTTGCATAAGGTGCTGAGATTATGTAACGGTGTCTCCGGTCTTTTATTCACCAATGAATCTCCAGAAACTGTCCAATCATACTTCACTTCATACTCCAAAGCTGACTATTGTAGAGCCAAATCCAAGGCACCTCTTGAATTCATCATTCCAGAAGGTGTTGTCTACTCCAGAGGTGGTCAAATTCCTCTTGAAGAAGATGTTCCAATGTCTCATTCTTTGGAAGAAACTTTGAGAAACAAGTTGAAGGTTCCTTCCAAAATTAAGTCTGGTAAGATTACTTTGGCTGAACCATACGTTGTATGTAGAGAAGGAGATGTTTTAGATGTTAGACAGGCTTTATTATTAAAGCAATTTGGAGTGGCTGCTTCTGAGTTCAAGGTTAAAACTCTTGCTTATTACGACAACGAAAGCTGTGAAATTAAGACTTTCTAAGGGACTGCATTGTATAATAGAAGAATTGTAAGAAATCCATTTTTCTTCTTAATGATTCGGGTTTATCTATCTTATGTACTGAAATGTATATGATTATTGTTATATTTTTATTGTAGATTATATTTGCTATACTGTTACATTATATTATACATACTTCAACTATAAAATTTCTCATTTCAACTACCCTATCTTGGTAGTCTTCTATATTATTACCTAATCCCATTCTCCATCTGATCCATTATCTTGACCCCCACTAATTTGAACGAAAAATAACCTCGATGTTCCCGCTCCGATGTTCTTTAATCCGTAATAATTTCCTCGTGGAACTTCAAATGAACATCCTCGCGTCACCACAAATGATGAATCATTAATTGTCACATCAACGAGTCCTTTCACTACATGGAATACAAATACAAAATTCCCCGTATTTCTCAAGCTTTTGACTCCTTCTGCTGGAAGCTCTATTAACCCACTCGCTGTAAAAGATTGATCCTCTTTAAAAAGCGAAGCCACTTTAAAATTCTCAATATTACTAGCATCATCGTTCTCTGGTACTCGGAATGTTCCAGCATTGGGTGCCCATGCAATTTTTCGAGTAGTCTTCTTATCGGAGCCAGCCTCAGAAAATACTTCTAAGTCAAGCAGCTTATTCTTGTACCATTCAGATCCATCTATGTCTGGATCCAGCTGATAATCGTAGTCTGAAGGAGGACTCTTCCGAGTTTTTGATACCAGCCCTCGAGGTCGCCCTGGGCCTTTTTTTACTACTTGAGTCCTCTTTTCTGGCATATGTACCACTTCTTTGATTTCTTGAAGTGGTATATTTCTAATGTCACTGGCCAAAGTAGTATTCTGCTCGTCATAATCATCATCGTCTGCTTGAGCATAAACAATTCGTTCGTTTCTCCAGAATGCCAAAGGCGCTATTTTTGTTCTCTTGGAACGACGAAGTCCATCCGGAGGAGGCAGTGGTAATGGCAGTGGGCGTGTTATCGTGGGTGTAATCTTTCTAGAATCGGACGGCGTTCTCGTGTCATTCTTCGTCACTTGAGCTCCTGATTTAATGTATGGTTTCCTTAAATTACCTCTACCGGTTCCCTTAAGCTGTCTTTTATTTGTGGGTTCCTCTTCAATCGATGGTGTGGCAGGTGATTCGCTCTCCACGCGACTAATCATAGGAGGCTTCTTCTTTCTCCCCGGCTTAGCGGCGCTTTTCGTCTTCCCTGTAGCCATTTTTCGGGTAAAAGCTGCACCCTTAGGTGCTGGACTTAAAGTAGGGACCTCGACTGGCAGTAAGCTCATATCTATCTCGAGATCTTGCTCGTAAGTATCTGGATATTCAGGTAAGGGCAGTCTAAGAGGCGATTTCTTGCTCTTCTTCCCAATCTTGGACCCCAAAGTGATCGGCAGAAGTATAAACAGATCTGCTTCAGTCTCAGTAAAATCTATCTTTCTCGCTACGTTGTTTAAATCGGCTCTCTTCTTGCTTCTGGATGATGTTGTTTCTTTACTCCTTACTGCTTGTTTTGAAAGAGTCGATTTTGGGGTCGGCAAATCATCATAATCATCCGCAAAAAACTCATTGATATCCTCCATGTCATGCTCATCCCTCCGCACATTTGTGGGCGCCCTCAACCCCGTCTTACGAGCTTGTTGGCCAAGATTTAAAAGGTCCATGTATAAAGATAAATAAAGAAAATAACAAAATTTTGTGGGTGCAGGTCATGTTTTGAGACCAGTGAGGTTTTCACATTAGTTATGGAAAAAACATGCTTTTATATCGTGATAAGAGGTAGAAAATACAGAATGTGAAGAGTCTCATCAATATTTAGATGTATATCTGGTCTTTTGTTGTTTAAAAGGCACTAACAGCTCATTCTCTGCTCCTTAAGCCACTTCGCCAGTGTCAATAAGACGCGATGGGTGCAAAAAGCGCGGTTGCATAGAACATCGTCGTAAAAGTAATGGCGGGATGTAAGGATGTACAGAACTGATCAAGCAGCTACAGTGGAAAGGCTAAGATATGGGATGCGATGACAGCTGGAATTGTTCCAAATTGAATCTTATTTGCGTTTTTTAACGTACTTTAGTTTATTTGAAGTGCATTGAGGACATCTTGGTACGAATGGTGACTCAAGTATACTTGTTTTAGCTAGCGCACTTTGTCACTCGTGGTAAATATATCAGTTCATTATTATGCATATTCTAAATAAATGTTCCATTCAGTTACACTTGAAAACACAGCTATGTACCCGACTCTTTTATAGTTGTACCATAACTATCTACAACTACAACTAAACTACAACTACCAACTTCCTTTCTTTACCTATCTTATAGCTTATCTTATATCTTATATCTTATATTTTGCTATCGCAATATGCTAAATGCTTATGTCCAACATGCCATCTTTTTCCATCTTCAACTCGTAGGTTAAAACTATTCCGTCCAGATACGTCACATAAACTAGATATCGAGGCAAATATACCTCGGAAGACATGTTACGGGCAGTCAAACCTGTTATGGTTCTATATCCATTGTATCCAAGTGCAAGGCTCAATGCATTAGGAAATAGATGCTCTTGTCTCATGCCGTATAATCCACGGTGTTGGCACAATCTCATCACTGTAATTAAACCCTGTTGGGTCAAAGCTACCAAACATTGCAAATCATCAATCACCAACGATATCAGAATTCGATTCAGATCTCTGGTTTCATCATTGAAAGGAATGGAAACGTCAAATACCATCTGAGTGGCTGCAACACAGAACATCAGGTCGGCTCGGAAGATTCCTAATCGTTTAGAAGTCGACACTGCCAAAAACGTGGGATCTTTCTTTTCTCCAACCCAATATTCATTTCCGTTGAGTGACTTATGCTGTGACAATTGTTTACCTGATAAGACTTTGCGCACACTATGGAATGTGTCATCTACTGTTGTCATGGGTGAAACTCGATGAATATCATCAAAATCAAAATTACGACCTGTCAAATGCAAGACTGGAGTTTCAAAAAATTGAAAACTGGATGCTATACCTAGCAGTGAACTTTGAACGGGGTCATTTTCCAGTCCCAAGACTTTGGATTCCTCCAATATGACTTCGATTTCCGATTCTTCATCCACCCAAGGGTCACCAGTCATAGCGCGAATGGATTGTACTCTCTTGAAATGTTTTCCAGAAACAGGCTTAACTGTCCAGCAGTCATTGGGAAGAACAACCCTCTGGGTGATGACAGGCGATTCAAATTTATATCGAACAAACTTGGAATTTCTGATCTCTTCCGATTCGGCTGGTGCAACCAGGGACTCGCTATCTACAATCACTTGTACATCACTCTCATAACCCGAATCCAGGTCACTACTCAATCCAGCTTGTTCGGTTTCTTGATCCGGATCTTGCACGGGAACTTCGTTTTCACCAACTGGTCCCAGGAAAACTTTAAAATCAAATTTGAACTCAACCACCTCGCCCGGAATAGTGGCACATACCAAAGAAACGCTATTTTTGTTGGTCAGAATAAACAGAACTTCAGGAATATTGTGGAGTAACACATCAGTCTTCTTAACGTAGAACCTTGCATCCTCGTACACCAATAAAGTGGCTCTACGGCTATTATCCAGGATAGCCATAAAATTGCCTTGAAAATCAAGACCCCAACAGGAGGATATGGTTCTATATAAGTAATCTTCCTTAATTTTGAACCCCAAATAGCGGTTATTGGAGTTGTCGTCATCCGACGGTTCATCTAAAACATCGTCGGCAGCGTTGGCGCCGCCCAAAGAGGGGGAGTGTGTTCTATTCGATGCAGCTAATGCAACCGCTTCCAAATCAGCAGCGGCAGCAGCAGCATCTGCCGCACTGCTATATCTTTCTTGCCCTACGCGCTCGACACAGTGGCTCTTGAAGTTTTCAACACCGTCCAAAATAGTTTGTTCTTTGTACACCAAGACTCTGCCGTCGTCCAAACAGAAACCTATGACATTTTCACCATTGAATTGACCTACTTTTACAAAGTTGATCGTGTGAGGGAAATATGGCCAGGTAGAACCGTTCCGATCTTGCAGGGTAGTGAAAGGCGGTCGTAAATCAAAACGAAGTGCAGGCTTTCTCTCTGGCAAATGACTTTTATCAAAAGAGAAAAGATATACCTCAGAGCTAGAACAAGTGACTAAAAACTGATCCAAAACCACAGAAAGATTGTTTTTATACTTCCTGACATTGAAAAGATTACTTAATTTACAAGGACCCAAGTGCTTGAGTTGCAACGAATCTCGGAATTTGGCACCAGGAGCCAAGCGCAGCATTGAAAATGGATCAGAAGAGTCCACAGCTGTAAGCTCGGGCCTGAAAGGATCATATACACCTCCATTGCCTTCTATTTCCGACTTGGTGGTCGAGTCATGCACCTCCCAATTATGAAAAGCATCTTGAACAGATGTGGGGAGTAGCCTCTGTGTGTTTTCAGAGATACAGGGAGAGTCTACCAGGTCTGGACTCAATTCTCCAGGATCTACCCTGTCGTCTGGATGGCGTGACGATCGACGGAACCGATGATTGTTGGTGGCAACATAATCGTATTCCCATTCGGAAGATGTAGGATCGATCTCGGTGTTTGGAGCCGATCCAGCGCTAGAAGACGGTCTGGCTAGAAAACAGGGGAGAGCAGGAGGTTTCGGATACCTTTTCACACCTCGTAGGGTTAGAAAATCGTCAAAGGCTTCATCAAAAGTGCTCATTTGACTGGGCTGGCCCTTCTAGGTGTCAAAGATCAAAGTCTCTAGATGTGGCTGAAGAGTAATAAAAAAAAAAAAAACCGTTTGTCAATGAACAATATCGACTAATCCGAGAAGTGCAAAACCTCATTGCCTGATAAAAGGATATCACTTATCGTGTAAGTAGACAGGAAAGAAAAAGAGCACTAGAAAAGAATATTTTTATCGAAAATTTTTGATATACGAGTATACCGAGCAGACAGGAAACTCTACTTCTACTTTGATAGATAATAGTCTGTAATAAACTTAATAAACCATAATTGCTGAAATGGTTAACCACGCTGACTATTCAAACTACAAATCCAACCAATCCAAAAGGGAAGTGTTGGAAATGACCATTCTTCTGTATGAAGCTCTTGCAGCTGATACAGACAACTGGATTGCCAATCTAGCTAATTGTTCACTGCTTCTTTGGCATGCTTACCACTCATTGGATATCCCAGTGAATTGGACTGGATTCTATGTGAGAGATCCTAAGGATGAAAACAGTTTAATCCTTGGTCCATTCCAGGGGAAAGTAGCATGTCAGCTGATAGCGATTGGTAAGGGAGTTTGTGGAACTGCTGCTTCTTCTAAAATTACCCAATTGGTACCAGATGTAGAAAAATTTCCTGGGCACATCGCTTGCGATGGGGAAACTAAAAGTGAGATAGTGGTACCAATTTTGGATCTAAAGGGCCAAATGGTTGGTGTTTTAGATTTAGATTGTTTACAATTGAAAGGTTTTGATGAACAAGATCAAGAATTATTAGAAGAACTTGCCAAAAAGATTGGTCAAACATGCCTGTGGACTTGAGAATTCAATTAAAAAGAGTATTAATTTGTGGAACCATCATTGAACTTCTACTGCCAAATGTAATTTGTTCTAATAAATCATACGTTATGCTATTTTCAATGAATACCCGCTATGTAGGAGACAGAAGAACTAAACCTAAATGTTAAAGGCTTTATATCGATGAAATGTGGAGGGACACACTTGGATCCTGATACCAAGAAATAGAGTATAGCCTATAAAATACTATATATAGCGCATACAATAAAGCAACTTTTATAACCAGTTTTATCTTGAAAAATAGCAATTGTAATCTGAAATTAACACATAAACGTCTTCATTGATGAAACAATTTTTCGTTCTAAAAAACGCAACCGATGTTCCCTTAGAATCAATATCTCTTATTCAGGAACATGTTTGTTTAGTTTGAGCAAACATGCAAATAATTTTTTTGGGGACCTCCGGGTTCATGCAGTGGAAAACTATTTATCCATTTTATCACAAGGGCCAAGTAGACATTGCAACAAGATTGTAATTTAGAATAATTAATAAAATTGTCACTAACCAAAAATAAAATGTGTACCTTAGCGCTTAGGTGTATGTTTACATCAACATTATTTGGCTCGAAATCAAGCATTTATTTTCTCATACATGTAGTTGGCATTATTTTTTAGGTAGTTTACTACTCGCACCTTGTTCTCACATTTAATGCAATTAGGTCCACCCCTATTATTTTATTCAATAGATTGTTGTATTGCCAACTATTGGTGGTAATAAAAATATCTGCTTCAATTGTTTTGATCCGATTTTTTTGGAAAGTCCCGGATATTGATTAACTATTGAACTTGGCAATTGAAAAGTTACACCCGTTATCCTTCTTTGAAATAAGCTTCCGTATACCCAGTTTTTAAAAGAGTAACCACCCGCCTCAAAATCTGCGAAACTAAGCTGCAATTTCATGAAAACGTTTGGAATTTATGGAACCTTTGAAAAAATATACAGTTCTTCCTTTGACAGTGTCAATCGAAGCTTTTTCGTTTCTTTTTCAAGTTTCTTTTTCAAAACTTTCAGCTCTGTGGGGAATATCACTTTACAGAACAACTGGAGCCAGCAGTTAAAAAGCACGTATGTCACATAAATCGAAAATTAAATAGCTTTGTTAACCCAATAAAGGTTGTTCCTCGAAAGATTTGCGTCGTTGTGACGGAATTATTTTTTAAGTCCCATCAATTATGTGGCTAAATATTATTTTTGCCCTGGCAGGAGAGATCCAAACACTCTTGAAAAATATAATTCTGTGGCAGCGACCTCTGAAAAGACTTCTAGCGGCACAGGCTATAAGTTGCATGCTAACCTATATGAGACTCGGCTTTTTTTTTGTGGTTCAATTCTTATTCTCAACTTCATTTTTTTTCTCTCATTCTGACGTTTAAGTTAAAACCATTTCATTTCATTGTAGCTGAAATTACTAACATTGGTGAATTTGATTAACGATACAAATCTTTGTGAAGCCATTGAAGAAAAGCAACACATGTTATTTTTTTAAGTTGACACCGCCTGTCAATTTAAAGACACTTACATCAAATACTAGATCCAGAAATTCGCGTACCTAATTACCCGAGCCGTGAAGCAGCCCATATAATAGCACTAACTCTATACATTACATGATTATGCGTCAAGACTAAATTTTATTATGGAAGCAATCACAACCAAAGCTGCATTTCACGGTCACCTCTTCTATTACCTCCACTTTGTCTTCATTGCCCCTTTAAGCTTTTTCGATGTTCCGTTCAATTTACCCTTTAAGAAAATGCCTAAAACCTCTGATCAACTGTTGTCTATCCAACGCATTCCAACCCAATACTTATGGCCCTTACAAACATAAAATTTAGGCTATAAACTATCTTCTGTATTTCCAATGCATCTTCTGTCTTATGAATAGTTACTCTTTACTCTTTAAACTAATCATCAATCCATTTCTTGTTGTTTTTATTTTTGCACGAGGGACTAGGTCCGGTTAGTAACTTGTTTCAAGTAGATTCACAAAACGTTTTATTTTATTTCAGATGTTTTTATTTTTATTCTTGTATTCGTTTACAGATTATTTTTTCAATTTTGCATCTTCAAATTCAACTCGCATATAAAGCCAATTTTCTACAAACTGTTAAAATTATGTATTAGAGAAGATCAAAGTAACAGCAAAGATTTAATAAAACAACCTTATCACATTCTTTTAAAAAAGGAGAACATGAGCTGAATAACACTTTTTAATTTTGCCCCCCACGGCATTACTTTAATTCCAACTATTTGACTATTCGACGCATCAGTTCCGTGATTGCATATGCTTTATGTATGTACGACGGACTTTGTTTTTTATGAGTTATGTTGATTAGATTTATATTAATTTTAACCCATTTTCATTAAAAATAT
The DNA here is from genome assembly GCA_030581955.1 of Kurtzmaniella fragi. Lineage (NCBI taxonomy): Eukaryota > Fungi > Ascomycota > Pichiomycetes > Serinales > Debaryomycetaceae > Kurtzmaniella > Kurtzmaniella fragi. The sequence goes on from JAKTWE010000003.1 coordinate 59,191, forward strand.
AGTCCTTTATTTTTGAAATACAAAAAAACTGGATATATGGGCTTTGTTTCTTAACCTAAATGAACTGGTAAACGTTACAAAAAATTGCAATTCGTTAGTCGAATCTTGAATATAAGAGAAAGAAAGAGTAACTGAGACTTTTTTTTCGAAAATGATCTTTTATTTAGCTATTGTTCAACGTCATAATTACTTCATCCACAGATACTCTTTATTATGAATGTTTTACCACTTGATTGGGATTAATCTATTAATATTTATGCCAATCATCACTTCAATGCTAAGAAATGATTAAATTTGTTAAAGGAATCAGTTCAGAGTTACTGACATTAAGAGTATAGCGTTGATGGGTCATTAAATTTGCAAATGTCATATCTCAACAACTACCAAACATTTTAGGATCTTTGAAGGTCCAATCCATGCTTCTACATGAGAGGTTCTTTATTCAAATTAAACTACACATTTATTCTTTATACTGGGTTTGTCACGAGCTTAAGAGTACATCGCCCAATAAATCCGTTGATAATATCGGTTTTTAAAATATCGACTCAAACCCGCCGAATTAACTATTTGAAAGATATAATGGATTCAAATTAGTTTTAAAATATTGATGTGCTTTCTTAAAACTACTCAACTGTACTTTTTACAATAAAATACGACATTTGGCATACATCGTCGGTTTAGTTGACTTATTATTTACTACTGGACGTCATAAATTGCATTGGCGCTTCAAAAAATCAGAGACCAACCATAAGGTTAAACCATAATTGGAATCAAACAATTATATATAGAACATAATATAACCTGGCAAATTTGGTTAATTATACTAAATGGCAATTTTTTACTGTCTTCGAAAGGTACAGTTTTAATAAGATCTCACCACATTTGCAACATGCACTAAATCAAATGAATGGCAACTCGGGGGTCATATTTTTTGAATAAGAGAAGGGATAATTATAAGTGATATTATTGACTATCTTATACAACCAGATGGTGAAACAAATCAATCATAATAAGGAAAAGAGCTAACAAAATTTCTGCTCAAAAAGCTTCCAAAGCTCATTAGCAAAATGTGGGCACCCTAAAAAAGTCTGTTATCACTATAGAGTTGTGCCCAAGACCCAAAAATTTCAACCTATTGGTTTGCAGAATATACACTGAAAACTTTAGATTTGCAAAATACGTCGTTATTTTTGATATTTCATAACATTGAAAAGCATATGGATTGTGCTGAACTCAGTTTGCAGCAATTCAAAAAGATCGAAATGACAATGTACCAATTGGTCAAAATGTGAAGCACTACGTCAACGTCCAACCTTGTTGTGACTTATACCCAGAAAAATGGCATAACGATTAACTTATGTTTGTTTTAAGTGATTAAGAAGGGCATTTTAAAATTACTCTGAGTCGTGGTCTCAATCAAATTCAATTCAAACTATTGATGAGCGGGTCTCCCCAATGAAAGAAGTTTCTTTTAAATAACCTTGAATGATCAGCCATGAGGTGATGGGGAACATGGCTGTTTTGGACTTTGCGTCTCAACGTTGAAAATCTGGCGGGACACCGGTGATGACCAATTTCCGGTTATTCTTACCCTACTACAAAACACAATAAATTGCGTAAGGTTAGTTGAACATACATTAAAATAGACACTAAATTAATGATTGAAAAACGGAAACAAACAAAGAACAAACATATGCCCGGTACTAATGAACTCATACCGAAGCACCGGTACTAATTTGAATAATATTACTACTACTATGTGAGAAAGACAATCATTTTTGACAAATGGTGAATTAAGAAAAATACTGAAATTGACTTTAATCTCAATGTAAAGCGTTTTGATAAAATAATGTTTTGTGGCACGCTTGCGACGTTTACGATAGACGCATTCACGGATTTAAAGCACTCCAATTAATAATTTCGCGAGCAGATTAACATATTTCAAGAGAATCATAACATAAGTAACACTTGTTTTCACAGTATTGCAATTATAGAATTGAGTTCAACCAGCAGTAAAGAGAAGGCTTAAATTTCTACGATGTTAAGAAAGGCGCCAACAAAACCTTTTCTCCCTAATGAAATTTACATTTATTCTTTAACGGTTTCTTGATGAGGTGAGATACATATCACTGCAGGGAGAGCAAAAAATCATGGCTAAAAAAAGTCGCAGAATCAAACAATCAAGTAGTGTTCCTAAAAATTATGCATTATTATTTTTTAAATAAAATTAATGGAAAAAATATAGCGAGACGCACTCCCAAAAACTTTATTAAAATCTGGATGTTCAACAGACATTATAGTACAAATATTCCCCCACTAGTGTCTAGTACTGCAAAATAGGTTAAATTCCTAGATCAAAGATAAATTGAAGATGATCTATTATATTTTCGTTGTCTAATTATTTTACAATTGCAACTCAGCCGGCAACATTTCATTTGAGGGGTTGTGGGTTGCAGATTTGTTTTTACATTGTACATAGCAGACGATGTACATCAAGTAATCAAGAATCGTACTTACAGGTTTGATGAAATTTTTTCGATGCATAACACGTAAATGAAAACACCGACCAGCAATTTTCCGTGAAGGGTAGATATATACGCTCAAATGGAAAAGAAATTATAAGGCAGCACAATTCAGTTAAAATGTTATTCAATTCTGGCTAAAATAAATATTAAATGTGCAGCTCAAATTTAATTGTTTCCCTAAAGTTCGAACTATCAAAGTGCGGGAATTGCATAAATAGCATCTAGAAATCAGCACCTAAAGGAGTTATAACTAAGCATTTAAGGAGAATAATATTTCAAACAACGTCTGTCTTATATCATAAGAAAAAAGGTTTAATATCTTTGCACAGGGCCACTTTTCAACAACTAAAAAAGCTGTTCATTGCAAATTTCTATTGAATATTGTCATTTAAAATTTTTACGCATGGCTGCACTAGAGAACACAATCTAATGCTGATGTTTTTTTACCCACCAGCAGTACGGATATTTGTATAATTGACGAAAATAGCCGAAACCCAATCAAACGAGGAAACTTACTTGACCATAAACCCGGTGGAAAAAGAGATACATATGAAGATCAGAATGCACTTTTTGCCCTGCTTTTTAAGTGCATATTACGGTTGGTAGAACATATACATTTGTGGCAACCATTATTTGAATTGCATCACGGTTAGAAAACTTAAAGGATGTATTTATTGGCAACAAGGTCGCCCTTTTTTTAAACTCCATTATATTTTTTCTCATTTCACTTGAATGTTTGAAACAAGTTAAAGTACTTTTGAAATGCGGTATAATATGATATTTCACATGTGAATAATCACCTATTTTAGTGCGAGATTTACTAGCTTGATCTGTCTAAACGATATCGCATTGTCTAAAATTGGTTGCTAGTTTCATCATGACCTAACTAATTTCAATATTTATCAAGCTTTGATATTTCCTACAAAAACAAAGAATTAGAATTACAATGTATTATGATATACAATTTTTAAGATTCTGTCAACATGGGAAAAAGCGTTAATGAAAATTCTTTTACCAAGTTGAAAAATTGCTTATTTTGTGAGTTAGATGATTGTCCTTTGTGGATCTCTATGATACTAGACTAGAACTAAAAGTTGCTAGGATGGTAGTGAAAGGGTCATTATACGTTGCAAATAAAAGCAAAGTCTATCTTGATCTATCTAAAACATTTAAAGATAAGACAATCTTGAATTTTTGGTTTAGAAGGCTTCAGTTTTTACACTATATCTTCTGCATTGTTGAAAGAAGGTCATACATTATTTAAAAAATCACTTAAATGGAATTGGTGGGTAATGACAATAGTAATACAAACGTGATGAAGGTGAAGGTAGTTGACGATGATGGATGTGGTTGTTGATATTGATGTGATGAATGATTTATTGATATTACCGTTGAAACTAATAAGGTATCCAACCGGCTTATATTGATGGATGATGACGATTGAGGTGATGACAATGATGGTTTTGATAATATGGTTGTGATTTTTGATCTTCAAATTATATTTGATAGGCTTAATAAATTGTTATTGAATATGATGACGATGTTTATGATGGTAACTATGAAGTTGATTATGATGGATATGTTGGATTTGATAACGGATTTGTTGATGATGATGAATGATAATGGAATGATAAAAATATTATGATTTTGATGTGTCGGTGATAATGACGAAGTCTATGGTTGAAATGATGGTTTTGATGTTGCTGATAATAATTATAATATGATGATGATGTTGATTTTGATAATGTGAGGTTGTTAATAAAAATACTGCCATTCATTAAGACAAAATGATATGATGGAAATGATTTGGGAATTCATTTTAGTTGGAGACGGCTAAAAGGCTCTTAAACCCGAGATTGACGTCAAAGATAAGTTCTAATCGTAAATTGGATAATCGTGATGTTTTAATTATGTGGATGTGGTGATGAATATGATGATGATGATGATTATGATGATGATGATGATGATGATGTGATGATGATGATAATAATGAGACGGAAATCTCTGTATGAGAATTTACTCATTTTGATGCCTTTTGGCATCCCCTTTCTCCAAATTATGGTACAATAATTCCTTGGCTTTGTCAATTGCTTGTTGTGTACCTTGTATTGTGAAAATACGTTCATCTGCACCCTCCACTTCATCCAGAATTCCTATAGTGGCACCAGATACTTTCCTAACACCTTGAATTCTCAGTCCATTTTTCCCAATTAAAGCTCCAACCATAGTATTTTGGAAAGGAACTTTTTCAGTGAGTAATTTGGATGCAACAACGGAAGTTGAAGAGGAAGAATTGAAAGAAGAAGAAGAAGTAGAATTGAGAGGTGGGACATTATTACTGCTTAATGGGAAAGTCCTCCTTGAACGAGGAGTGTAATAAGTGGTACCCACAATAGAAGAAAAATCTTCATTTAAACATCTCAGAATTACCCGAAGCAGTTCATAAAGGTCATCCACTGATCCTTGAAGTTCTACCAATCTTTCAGTCAGTTGAGGTAAAAACAGTTTGGAAGCTATCATTGAGACATGAAATTGAGCTTGAATTTGTTGAATTCTTGCACCTTTAAATCCAATTAAAGTACCCATTTGATTATTCAGAATTAACAATCTTAAAACCGTTATTTTCCCAGCAACGTTGGGGATTGAAAGTAATTGCTTTAAAGGAAAATAAACATAGTTGGTGTCAGTTTCAGTATTACAAAGGGCTTGGGCGAAAAGTGATAACGCTTTTGCAGCATTATCCAAAGTACCCAGTACTGTTAAGATTCGTTCATGAGAACCAGCAACCAACTTCAGAATACCTGCCTTGGTGTTTGTGTGTTCACGGATTGAATTAATGACCTGTCCATTTTGCCCAATAAGGGCTCCAGCTTCCTTTGCCAGAACCAAAACTCTGTAATTGATTAACGCTGAAGCATTTTCTTCGATTGAAGGAAGACTTTGAGACTGTTGTTGTTGTTTTGTTGTAGGTAACAGCAGCAGCAGCAGCAGCAGCTGGTGCTGATGAAGGGACGACGAAGACGCCGCACTTAACGACGTCGCATCGCCCTCACCCTCTCCTCTACCGTGCGCTTCTGCTTCTTGCCCAGCAGACACTGGTTGTTTTTGCAGCAGCTCGTCTTGAGCGACATAGTTTGTGTTAAAGAGTGATTCTGTCATTTCGAATTATTAAAAGAGTGCTATTAATCGTGGGGGGTTCACAATGGTTTCCAATACAACTGGGGGCAAAGGGAATTGGTCCAGGCCTTGTCTAGGATTCAAACGGGGGCTATAGATGGCTCACAAAAAAAATTATCGGGGAGAAAAACAGAGGAAAAGAGAAAAGAAGAAAAGAAGAAAAGAAGAAATAAGGAAGTGAGGAAAGAGACTCTGAGATGTTGACGATTTGAAGGAAGAGAAATACCATGTGTGCAGGGAGTACGAGCGAAAAAACAATAAAAGCACTGCGAGTGCGACCTACTAATTTCCTATGCATAGATATGTTGAGTGAGGGAGGATGAGGAAAGAGGTGGGGGATGAGAATGTAGGAGAGGTGTAGTAGAAGGTCGGGAGAGGATAATCGGAGGTTAGTGATTTGGGGGTAAAATGGGGGTTCTAAATGACGCATATTCGGTGATACGCTGTTTGTGGCCGGGGGTGTCTAACGTTTGGCGGGGGTTGTGTGGTTGGTTGGAGACCGGAGTGTAGGCAAAAATGTTTTTTATTTTTCCAATATGTTTTATTACTTTTTATTTTTTATTAGTTTTTACATTTTTATTTTTATTTTTATTTTCTTTCCTCTTATATTTTTTATTTGCTACTTTTATCCAGTCCTCTTATAGCTTTTTGATTGATATTCTGCTATTTTTTAATTTCTCATTTCAAGTTATTCCTACTTTAAGCGAACTATTTTACTTTTATCTAGTTATCATTATCACTTTAATTTAAAAACGGATTATTTTTTAGTGTTTTGTTTTTTCACGACGTACGACATATGACCCTTACTTCGAAGTTATACAACAGTGGCTGATAAAACCTGGGTTTCGAAGCTTGATTGGTTTCATAATCACATACAAGTGAGGTAATTTAGTTTTATATATAAAGAAATTCACTCTGGATTTTTTTAAGTGGATGATTTTCACATCTTACTCACAATGTAAACTTTACATATATTCACACAGGAAGAAGGAAAACTTACTTCAAGAGACATAAGAAGTGAAACTAGGTGCAGATCCGCGAACCTAAAGCAGTGAAGGTGATGAGGAAAGTCAACTAGGGCTAAAAATTATCAGCTAATTCCGGTTCACTTCAATAGTTAGTGCTAGCTGAAAAAGAGGCAGCTGCAACATGTAATATTGGCAATAATAACAGCATTGCAAAGCTGCATATGTGAACTCTCATGAAATCCAAGTCTTTAAAATACATGCGCTTGCTAATGAATTTTTTTTTTATATATAGTGCTGTATCTATATTTAGTCAAAACAATCTGTAGAACAATCTACTCTTCATTACTAAAACAAGATGACCTAAGCTTCGAAATTCAGATTCCCTCTAACTTTGAAATTTACTTGATTTCCAAAATTCATCATAACCCTTTTAACATGAGGTGACTACCGACAGAAAACGAACTCAAAATACGCATTGCTTTCCACTAAAAAGGAAAAACAACAAAAATATAAATGAATTGTGGGTCTAAATTGATAGAACCGGTCTTCAATAGATCAAGAGAAGGCTTAAAAATGCTCGTAAAAAAGTAGATTTATTGAAGCAGGTTTTCTCACAATAAAATTTAATTAATTGTCACAAACAATTGTTCTTTTGTACAGAAGATTTAAAATAATCAACAATAATCTTGTTAAAGACTCTGGTAAATATTTTGAACACTTTATCAACAAATTGATAATTTTTTATAATTGTTAAAAGGAAAAACTATAAATTAAGAATTAGAATCAAACAAAATAAAAAATATTATAAATATTTGGCTCAAATAAAATGCAAAACAACTTCAGAATCATTCGGCTTATCATTTCCCTTTTCGCACTGAAAAGCTTTGAAATTTGCATGTCATTGTTTTGATTACAATTAACTGTTAATAATACCACTGCTTATTTCCCTTTCTACTAAGATATGCATCAAAATTTCAACTTTCGTTCCTTTATAGCTTATCATGCATTGTACCACCTATAATCTTAATTCATTCAGTGAAAAAAATCGATAAGACCCTTCTATACTTTCTTTCTTCTTGGAACTTGATACCACAGCAATCACATTTTCTTTTCTATTGCCGTCGCCGTCGACGTTGACTTGCTATGTCACTTATACTTAATTTGGGGTTAAATTTTCGTATAAATATATTTTTTAAATTATTTTTATGCTTGAACTTTTCTTATGATGCTACAATTAATAATTTTTCCGTGATTCATAGTTAATCAGTGCTAAACATTTCATTACAAGAATCAAATAATTAAGTAATATGAACTGCTTTTCTTTTTTACATTTAAAACCTTGTATATTTCCCGTTTGAAGATACTTATGTTTAATCGCTCAATTGAAGTGCAATGATTTTTTCTACTGTTCTCATGTGGCAATCCATTCACATTCTTTCACATTTTCTCTTCTCACCTTTAACACAATATTTCCGTTCTGCATTCTTATATGATTTAAAGTAATAAAATAAATACGATAGTGACTGTCAAATAATCGGGGTTATGTGGCTAATATCGCCATTGCCACTTGTGCATTAAACCTACCCCAAATGTTATAAATTCTTAAGGAAGTACTGACTTGATTACTTGGCCATACACCTTGCGTTAAATTATTTTCTTATATATAAATGTATAAAGTGCTAAATACCAAGCATCATTTCAACTCAAACTTTGAACTTAAATTTGCATAATTTAAGTTCAATTGATAGCTTGTGTGATTGGACTTCATTTGGTTTAGGCTCGAAAATAGTTCACATAACTCAGAATCATGATACATATATTAATTTAACTTCCATTTAATTTTTATAAATCATTAAGAATTTCCATAGAATCTTCTTCGTGACGTCACCTGTTGTTTACATAGTACATATCAAAGTTTAAATTCGTATGTTGAAAATTACAAAACCTTTTTAATCAAAGTTTGAAACAAACTAAATTTTAAGTTTTAACTCACATATCATAGCATTGATCAACATGCTTTTTGAGCTCTCCCTCTTATGATAGTTATGCTCATAATTATGGTCTTTAAATGACTGCAATCAGATTTTTGATCTAAAAATTATATATCGCTTGCCTTAAATAATGCTTTTTTCTGTACTTTACAGCATCATCAATATGCACGACATTAAAAATGTCGCATCGATTAATTATGCGAATAGTTGAAGATAAATGGAGTTAAAGATATCAGCTAGATGTGACATTTCATTGCCCAACAAATAGTGAATCTGGAAGCACGTTGCAAGGCAAGTAGTAAAACTTCTACATCTGGTGGTAATTCATACTTGAGTTTATGCTCTAATTAAAAGTGATCTAAAAAAATTAAAAAAAAAATAACTGCCCGTACTATTTTTGCTATTTGTTTCGATTTAATCGCTGTCCACAGTCTCAGCTTTGTCTATCTTCTTAGCTCCATTCAATGTGAACTTATAAAACCTCGCATCTCTAGTATCTGCAGGCTTGGTTGTTTCCTTGGTAGAATTTGTTCTACAATGATGATACCCTTCAAAGCTTTCCCATCTGAAATCTCCAGATCTTTCCAAAAGATAATTGGCACTTTTGGCCATTGATTTAATGCTCCATGATTGATAAGGTTCCCCATCAAATAAAGAAACTATAATCGAATTTTTCAGTTCATCTTTGAAATAATCACTTAAATTATGGTTCTTTTCATAAATGTTTGAAATTTCATTGAAAAATTCATCACAACTATGGAAAAACGACTTCATTAAAATTTGATGTTCTCTAATATTACGATCTTGATCTTTAATTCCATGTCCAGTGTGTGGGAAATTGAAAACAATCATATTTATTTGAATTATTGGGAGTGAAGTAGTGCCGACAACATTAAAATTGTTTGTAGTGGTAGCAGTTTTTTTCTTTTTGATATTGAGAGTTTGCACCAATTTTGTTGCATCTATTTCATATGAGACCTTACATCCATTTTTTTCAAGATATTCGATATTACTTGTACAATTAGGGTACTTTTTCTCTAACATGTCTTTAGAATCATAGGCAGTAGCAATGATATTGCGGCCCTCAACCATATTTTGTTCCACAATTGAGCGCGCAAACGAAAAATCTCCCTCTCCTACTAATAGGATCTTGTCCTTTTGATCGAATGGAATAAATGCTCGAGTAGGATGGATTGTTTTCTTGGATGATGATTTTCCACCTTTGATGGACTTTATCTTGTTTTGTTTCATACTTGTCTGAGCTTTTGATTTTTGAGCCATTTTCTTCTTGTGCGCCTCATTAGCTTGAAGTCTTGCCAACGTAGTTTTGAGTGATTTGCCCCTTGTCATCTTTCTTCAACGCTATCTTTCGTTTTCTGCTCGATAAAGAGTTTAGGTGATTTGAAATTTGCGATGACTTCCATAAGGTGTGGGTTTTTTTAATTTCTGGTTTTTGCCCAAAATAGACACATATACTTAATCGATAAAGAAATGGGGAGGAGTCGCCAGTCGTAGCATTGTATCCATCACTATCGATCGCTATATCGCCTTTTCAATAGTTCTCTACGTAACACTACCTATACTACTGAATCTAATTGCGTTTGTCTTATAATGATTAAATTTTGTTAATTATTTATAAATGCTGGACATCCTAGGCGTCTTAAATATGGAAAGCTCTATGCTCTTCAGAATTATACTCTTCCAGTTCATCGTCGTTCTCCAATGTGTGTGCATTTTCTTTATTATCTTCACTTAGATCAGTTTCTCCTGTAGTCCCTGAATCTTCTTTCCCAATTCCATTGGTGGAGCTTTCGTCACCGTCGCTCTCGTCACTATCGCTTTCACTGTCAGACTCCACAATTTCTTCTGTTTCGCTGGCTTCACTTAATTCTAAAAGTTCCTCTTGTTCACCATTGTCATATTCAAAAAATAGCATGAACGTACCTTGCAGGTTGATCACCTCGTCCGCCGTGACTACGTAAACGCTCTCATCAGATATTCTCCACCAAGTACCACGTAATTTACGATAACAAATGTAATGGCCATAATTGTGAGTACCATAATGAGAAATCACTGCTTTGAGCTGATAATTTATACTATTGAAATCAATTGGTTTTTCATCCAATTTTTCTTCAGTATCTTCGTTTTTTGAACTGTCGTCTTCATTACTTTCAAAAGTGTCTCCTTTCTTCAAAGGTAATCTTGCATCAGTATTGATATGATCAGAATCTGCCACGTATTTTTCCAAATCAAGTATTTCGGGAAATTTCACGTTAGATGTATTCTTTACTATCTGATAACTTCTAGGATCAAACACAGATCGATTTATATGCATGGAAAGTAATGCTGGTGGTCTAGACAACACAATTTGCTTTGATTTCTTGGTTTTTTTGATCATTTGCTTGATTGAAAGTCTTTCAAACACTTCATCTGGAATATTAGGACGCTTTAAATAGGCCTCAATTTCGTTCAATCTTGTTTCATACATGGCAAGAACTTTGCCCTCCAGATTAGACATCTTTTCTTGTAAAAACTCGGCAGTTTGAGCCAAACCACACCGGTTACAATTGACATCTTCTATAATTTCTGGGGCCATCCACTCGTCAAGAAGTTGTGAAATGTCCAATGAATATGCCGAACGAGTAGGCAAATTGAGAGATAACCCTGAATTGACTGAATATCTTATTCCACCATTTTCTCCACATGTAAGACATCCTACCCGTTCTGCAGTGATACCATCCACCGGAGTGATGAGGTTCAATGGCATGAATTTCGGCACCCTATCATCTCTATTAGGATCCACTTGCTCTGCTGGAACATAGACAGGCCCAATATATCCCAATAAGTCCTTCCCAGTAACAAAACGTTCAATTTCATCTCTGGAAACGGCATTGTCTTTATTTTCGTTAATTTCTGCATCAGTTTTCTCGTTTTCCACGGATCCCCTTTCTTTGATTTCTTTTTCCAACAAACTGAACACTAACTGGTAAAACTCTTGTGCATCTTCTTGATTATAACCCAGAAAGAAGTTTTGCTTTGGTCCATTTGGCATTTTTTGAAGTAATTCTCTGGTACTGAACTCTTTACCCTTCAGGCCATATGCGCCATTGACACCAGCCAATAATTGGCCCAACGCTTGAGTGAAAATCCCTTCATCTGCTCTGTTTTCTACAAATTTGACCAATTCCTTGGAGCTCGCGATGGCTTGGATTACCGAGTTCATGAAGCACGTATTCCCATCGTTCAGAATACCTCCAACTTCCCCTCCATTCTTGGATGCAAACCGGTGCTCTCTAGAGCTCCTTCCCCGAAACCTAGACCCTCCTAAATACAGTTTCATCGGAAGGTGTTTGGAGGTGTAGTAAAATATGAAAAGCCCGCCAAAAAGTGCCGCTAAAGTGGATGCAAGAACACGGCCAGATGTTAAATTCAACTTTGCTAAAGCCCCAAAAACAATCAAAATCAAAAAAACACCGGCAATAGTCACTGCTGATGGCATAAATCAATAAATAAATTGGTTTACGTTATAGAAACGACGATGAAGAAGATTTTTAATATGTTTGGCAGCTACATACAGGAGCGGCGATCCCCACAGATCGAAGCAACAAAAAATTTGATGAAAAAAAAAGAGACTCCGATACCGGGAGTCGAACCCGGGTCTGCTCGGTGAGAGCGAACTGTGCTAGCCGTTACACCATATCGGATGTTTTTGTGTGAATTTGCGTGTTTCTGAGACGAACCTTACTGAAGGACAAGTAGAGACATGAAGATAGGATGGTCAAAGAATGATTTGAATTAGAGCACGATTAACATGGTTGAGGTCTCAATGGGGCAAGAAAAGGACACATTTGATGATTTGAACAGACCCTGTTACCTGTACAGACTAGGATATCCTCCCTCTCACCGTTCGAACTCCACTGTACAGTTCCGCACTACTGGAGAGTGTCAATTGACAATGCTGCAGATTTGCAACCACAGAATACACTTGAATTATTGATAACAGTAGCATGTTTATATCGAAAATGAAGTACGTTTAGATCCAACTATATCTGGAACTTCAAAATTTCTACAATTCGGAGATGATGAATGTGATATTTTGGGTATTAGATGCTACCCTTTCTGTTATAACTATCTATACATTTTACTATTGGGAGGACGGTCTTTACCCCACCCGCACCTCAATGGACGTCCATTTAAAACAAAGCCTAGAAGCTGTACTATAGCCAAAGCAGCTCTTTCATGAGAATCATATTTAACAAATGCACAACCTTTCTCTGGGTGGAATTTAAAATCCACAATGAATCCAAAATTTTGTAAAAACGGAATAAGATCCTGTTGTTGCGTGAAATGGGCAATATTTCCAAGATATACAGTGGTGTGCCAAGATGGAGTTTGTCTTAAAATCATATCATACAGTTGAGGCAGCATCATTTGCATCATTAAAGGTGCCGAGGGACCCATGTTCATATGGCCCAGGCCCATGTTTGGACCCATGTTTGGACCCATGTTTGGACCCATGGAGGGATCCATATGATCTTGTTGAATATTTTCAGGCATATTGTCATTGATATAACCATTGGTGGCATGATTATTAAGATTAATATTGTAATTGCTGTTTTCAAGGTTATTCCCATTCCCATTCATATATGGAAATGACATTGTTATTACTGGAGGAGATATTACCATTGGATTAGATCTATTTCGACGTTTCTTGGTCGTGCCCTGTCTATGCAGAGCCCAATTACACCTTATAATTCTTCCTCCAATTTTTTCACCATTCATTGATTTTAATGCTCTTTCCGCTTCCGTTAAATCACTAAATTGTACAAAGCCATAACCTCTCAGTCTTGAAGTTTGCATATCCCACATAACATGAGCCAGTTCAACAGAATTGAATTGTGCAAAAGCTTTCATTAAAGCTTCATCATCTATTTCTGCAGATAAATCTCCAATAAATATAGAATGTAATTCAGTAGTTTCTTCTATTTGAGCTACCAGTTGATAAGCCCAATTTGATTTAATTTTACTTTCTCCAATATTTATATCTGATAAAGTTTGTAAAGCATTCGCTGCCAGGGTATGATCAAGATATTCTACAAATGCATAATTATATCCTGGTTTGTTTTTATCATGTAATAATTTAATTGATTTCACATTAGCTGTTAAATTACTAAGTTCCGTTTCTCCCACGGTTTTAGGAATATCTCCAACATAGATCACTGTTTGAGAAGTTTCGCGTCCTCCGTTTAATGCCAGAGCTATCAGAATTGGTTCTTCGTTTTCAACTCTGGTGTCCAATACTGCTTCATTCTTGGGTCCCAAATCATTACTTGCCATCTTTACGCTATTCGTTTCTAATTTCAATTCTTCAGACCTTTCTTTTCCTTTTAAAATGGTTTATATTTTTAAATTATAAATAAATATATCTTACAATATTTTTTTTTTTAAAATTTTTTTATAGACCAATTCATGTGGTATTTGGTCGTTTGGTATAGGATAGTAAGCGGATTTTATTTTTGATTACTTCGGTTAAATTTTGATTAAGTTGATTATTTATTATTTATTTAGGTGAAATTTCCTAATTTTGAATCTGTATTTATTCATTTGAAAACTTATATGCATGTATATTCCCCACATCTAACCATTAAATATGAGCCAAAAGCATGTGCTCATTGAAGTTTTAGACTTAACCCTTACAAAATATGCTAAAGATTGGTTGAAACTGCATCTGCTTTTGCATCATGTAGAAAAATCTTTGATAGGGTGTTCAGGTGGAAAATCCGATGATGTTGAAGTTGAAGTTGAAGTTGAAGTTGATGGATTAGATCGATCTAATTTAATTCCTAAATTATACATCTATACTACTGCTAAATATGAAACTGAATTACAAGGATTGAATAAAAATGGATTAAAGTTCTTTTGGTGGGAAAACGATCAATCAAAACCCATTGAAAACTCAGCGTCTTCAACTTTAGAAGATCATATTATACAATTTGTTGAATCGCATCGAGATCAAAATTTGAAATTCAAGGTTCCTAAAAAATGGTCCATATACCCTCCTATGGTACTTTTTAACCATGGTACTGTAGATTTGAACTCTTCTGATATAGATTTGACTGAATTATTTAGCACCTTGCTTTTGAAATTCTTCTCTAACTGTACTCATATTGCTGTCAATGCGCCCATCGTTGAATCTGATATAATGAGAAGACCTTTCAATATATTACCTATATTTGGAGATTTTGGACCAGATCCCAAAGACGAATTGTTTGAAACGCCCAATGAAATAGATTTCAATCAAGCGTTTTGGTGTTCTGTTGTTCAAAATGGTATTACCCAAATTTGGGCCCCAAGATACACCATGTT
This sequence comes from Kurtzmaniella fragi, assembly GCA_030581955.1. Taxonomy (NCBI): domain Eukaryota; kingdom Fungi; phylum Ascomycota; class Pichiomycetes; order Serinales; family Debaryomycetaceae; genus Kurtzmaniella; species Kurtzmaniella fragi. Next base: position 74,218 of record JAKTWE010000003.1, read on the forward strand.
TTCAAGAGGGAACATTAAAGAGAAAGCTAGAATATTAAAAGATTTTAAAATTGAAAACGATGATATCGTAATTGACATGTATGGGGGGATTGGTTATTTTACATTTTCTTATCTTAAAAGAGGAGCCATAGTCATGAGTTGGGAATTAAATCCTTGGTCCATCGAAGGTATGAGGAGAGGCTTAGAGGCCAATAATTTTAAGTACCATATTATTGACACTACAAAGAATTTTTCACAGCAACAGTTTGTTCAATTAAAAGAGCAAGGAGTACGAGTATTTATTTTCAATGAAACCAATGAGAGGTCTTTTGAAAGATTTAATTATTTGAATATTCAATTACCTATTTCTCATATAAATATGGGACTTTTACCAAGTTCTCAAGGATGTTGGTCGAATAGTGGGAAAATCATTGAAAATTATTCTAGTAAACAACAGAGTGAAATACATGTACATGAAAATGTATCAATTAAACAATTTAAGACATTTATTCAAGAAACTGCGGCATTTTTTGATCAATTTAATACTCAATTCAACCATTTAGAGAAAGTAAAGACTTTTGCACCCGATGTATGGCACATAGTGGTAGATTATGTTTTAAAGAAAAAGTAGTATGAAGAAATAAATAAATAAAAATTGAATATTTTTTTAGTGGTTCAATAGGCTGAGCTTAGCCGTACATTAATGTCAAGTAGTACCACAATAATAGAACCTCGCAGATACGGACGAGTGCAAACACTATGCAAATACTAGCCAAGACAAAAGATGAAGAAATAAGAATATGAAGCAAATTGTTGGATGGAAGATAGTAAATCCGGTCAACTGGTGAAGGTGAATGCGGCGTATTCTAGATGAGACTAATAAATAGGACAAGCGATTATATAAGAAAGTTTAAAGTTAATACAAGAGAATGGATGGTAGAAGCTTACTAATAAGACAAGAATTAGTTTGGAGCATTGGTAGAGTTGAAATGTAAAATAGAAGTAGAATAGTGTGCTAGAAGCAAGCGTAGATAGAGTCTAACATTCAGTTAGATTCATTAGGGGGTAGAAGATTATAGCAGGGTCGATATTTTTGAAGATTATAGCAGGGTCGATATTTTTCACGCACTGAGAAACAGTGCCACAGTGCCCAGTACACATTGTGATGAGAAGAAGGAGAAGACATAAAACAATACCGTAAACAACACAATACGGCAATGACATAGAAGACGGTCCAACGAGCGGCTTTAACAAACAAGAGCATCATTCAATTTCATCAACTAATCCAACGATATGAGATTTTGAAAGTTGGATCAGTAAAGAATAGACATACGAATAACTTAAACTATTTAGATTACCATATAAGTAATACCAGATTAGTATTGTCAAATAAGTATCAATACCAAAATAGATAATATTCTAAGTACTTTTAATATAATCTCAGACGACCCCATCTCAATCTCTTGCTCAGACCTAACCTAAGACCCCACAAACTCACCAGACCAGATCGGACCTCATCTACAATTTACGCTCACACAGACAATTTACGTAATGGCAATCGACCTGTACACAACCTATCAGTCCATCGGTTTCCTGCACACTACCACCGACCGCATTAACAAGCTGCGCCCCAAAATGACCTTCTTCTGCACCTACTCAGTAATCAGCTAAACATATCAAGCCGTTCCATCTCTGCTTTCAGTGGACAATAGTGAGAAAAAATCTGGCACCGTCAGTAAAAACACCGATAAAACGCCTCATTTTCAAGCTAAAAAATAACCCTAATCGTAAATCGGTCCAAAACCCACCTGAAAAAAAAGATCAAAAATAAAATCAATCAAAATAAAAAGAAAATAAAAAATTAAAAAAACAGAATAAAATCTAATTCAAATAAAAGCTATATCCATTATTTAAATTTGATATATATCACCATATATATATAGAGAGAGATTAAATATCAACTGGTCAAGCAAAGTGATAGCTGCAATACTTCAGATGGACACCAAGCAGAAAGAAGAAGACCACTACGACGGCCTCAATTTCAACGACTTGCGAGGGTACCAGCTGCCGCCTGATGCTTTCACTAATCTGTTAGATTTGAACATGAATACCGGCAATTCAGGCTCTATGGCTGGTGGGTATAATTCTATGAACAATAGGTCTTCTCAATCGTATGCAAACAACCCCGAAACCCCGGTCTTTTCGTTGGATACCCCTACCTCCACCAATATGCTCGATGTTCCTTCTAATTTTGACGTCCCTGTTTTCAACATTGACAATCAATTCACTGGACATAATGAATCCACTTCTCAGTACTCCAACCACAACCAACTGCATTTCGACACACTAGCTCCCCCTGGAGCTCGTCTGAGAACCTCCAGTTTTGCTGGCAGTGTCTATCTGGATGTACTGCTGAATGCAAACCTGCCCTTCTATGATGCGATGCTGCAATTTCTGGGCTTTGATCAACCTCCATCCTATCCTCTGCAACTGTTTGAAAATGAGATCCAGTTGGGAGGCCTGGTCAGTAACACCAACTTGGCATCGTTGTCTGACCCCATTAATGATTCTATGGTACTTATGGGTCATCAGGGCCATGGCACAAAGCTCACACAGGGCAACTTGGAGCGCTTTCAAGACAATCAATACAGCGGTCGTTTACTGATAAACGACCACTCCAACGTGGCCGCCAGAGGTTACAATACCAACCACTCCAATGGGTTCATGGATCAACCTCAAATGGGGACATTTTCTGGAATGGACGACCATAAACCTCACAATGCTGCCCTTGACATTCCTCATAACGGCTACAACAACGATTACTCTGGAGTCACCATATCTATAGACGCTGCTCCAGAGTTGACTGCTCGTAAAACCCCGTCTCTTTTCTCTAACTCTTCCCATAGTTCGCTCAACAACTCTCCGCAACCTTCACATGTCACCGCCGGTCAAACCAACCTTTCACCAGGAAACCAGGTACCTGCATCGAGCCCTGGTCTGTTGCTGGACTACCTGGAACTGTTGAGACCAGAAGAGTACTCTCAAATGAAGCGTGGTAGAAAACTGGCGCATACCCAGCATCGCCTGCGTAGTAGAACCAGATCTCCTATGAGTGACAATGAGGATGATGAAGAATTTGGCGACGAGCTCAGTGCAACCAGAGAAAAAATGATTGAGTTGGCATCTCCTAACCAACTAGCCAAACGCACTCAAAAGCATCCTTCCATTTACGCATGTCATCTCTGTGATAAAAGGTTCACACGACCATACAATTTGAAGTCTCACCTTAGAACTCACACGGATGAAAGACCTTTTATATGTAATGTATGCGGGAAAGCATTTGCCAGACAGCATGATAGGAAAAGACACGAAGATTTGCACACAGGAGAGAAGAAATACCAATGTAAGGGTATGTTAAAAACTGGACTCCCTTATGGTTGTGGACGGAAATTTGCTCGTGCAGATGCTTTGAGGCGACACTTTCAAACGGAAACAGGTAAAGAATGTATACGTTTGTTGTTAGAGGAAGATGAAAGAGATCGGGATGATCCTTTGAATAGAGAGAGTTTGGCCAGTCCGGACATTCCAATATTAGCCATCTCGCCGCCAGAGTAGGAATGCAAGGAAGCACCCCAAGCGTTTGTTTTAATTGCAACAAGTATTACAAAGACAACTTTTGTTTGTTGTTCAAGAAATCAACGATTTAACATGTATAGTATTATGATTAGGGCAACTGCCTAGCCTGTGTATATTAACAGACATAACTTACCAATTAGCGTAGCCAGCTAAGAAAGAATGGATCCAACTGAGAATTACAATTCTCACCCCATAACTCAGCCAGTCTAGTGACTTTCTTCGTGGCAGTGCGTGCTCGCTTACCGTGACAGAAATTTACGAGTCGCCGCACCCCAAACCGCTACCACCTCCAATTGGAGCGAATAATGTAATGTATTGAACCTATTAGGATATATGAGGATTGTAGAGTATACTGAAACCTATATGAGTGGTTGTAGAGTGAGGCAATGTACTCGAGTATCAGGATAAAAGACCATTGGAATCTCTACCATGCCGGTCCCGTGATCTCCACCACTGTAAGCACAAGCACGTACCCCCAAATGACCCTTTTTCCCCTATCCTCTTTAATTTACTCTACGTAACAATAAACGCGATCATCAAAATGATTAAAAACTTGTCTTCCTATTATTAGCTGCCCTGCATACACCCTTGTCGCCATCATCTGGTTGCACCCAAAGCCGTTCTGGCGAAGACTTCCTACATATAACCATCACCACTTTGGATTCATCTCTTCCTTCTATCTTCTTTCAAAACTGCCCGACATCTCGGTCATTATCGTACAATGAGCGACCATGATCTGATGGTAAGTAGATTGTCCAGCAACAAGCTGACAGAGCATACCAAAACAAAGGAAGAAGAGGAACTCGCCCAATGGCAAGCCGCCAAACAAGAGCTCATGATCAAACAGAATCGCGAGTACTTGGAGGAACTTTTCAGCGATAATGCCACCACGGCGGTGAAAATTGGGTCTACTAGGATTCAAAATGCCCATAATTTGAGAGACGGATTTATTGCAAAGCAATTAGAACCCCTTTTGCTGCTGAACTTGGTCACTATAGAGTCTTTATTGAAGCGCATCAATACGGTGCTGGAAAACTTCCAAAAAGCCGGGGTCATAGAAGGTATATACGTATCTTTGGAAGAAATTCAACGTAGAAATTATGGATGGGGTGCCAAGCCATCTTTAATCGAGGTTTCTCCGGGGATCTACTTGAATCCAGTGAAGAGATTTTATGCCAAAACAGGAACCAACATCGGGAACGGTGAAGGTGACGGATATATGCAATTTCAGCTTAAAAACCTTTTTGGAGGTGGTGAGACGTTGCTTTTTGATGCTATTAGTGGCACAAAGACCCATTCGCTGTACTTGATCAACTATACTATGCCCTGGATGAACAATCTGCGTCTTATGACCGAACAAACGTTTTACATGAACACGAGGCAATTGGACTGGATTCGAAGCTCATCAACAGTGCGAGGGGTCACTCTGAAGTTGTATACTCAGAACAACACTCATAATGTGGACATATCGTGGGAGAATTGTTGGAGGGTTCTTAGCAACACTGGTGCTCTGAAAGCCATGGACGTATTTTACCAACTGGGGAACGATTTGAAGCTGGCTATGTTGTGTAATTATAGATACGATACCCGAGACTCGTCTCATTTACCTTCCAAGGGATCATTGTTACGTTTGGGTTTGGAATACTCGTTTTTGAACCCTTTCCGTTACTTCAAACTGGTGATGGAAACGCTGCATGCCATGAAATTGAACCTGGACCATAGCTTGATTTTTACCGGGAAATCTGGGCTTCTTTTTTCCCTTAATGCTTCTAAATCTTCGCATGTGCTAGACAGATTTCATATTGGAGGACCTAACGATGTTCGACTGTTTCTCTTGAACGGCTTGGGCCCTAAATCGTACAATTCATCCATTGGAGGAGATGCATTCATTAATGGTGGTGTCTCTTTGATACTGAGACTTCCGTGGACCGATGCTTCGAGTGGATTCAAAGTACAAAATTTCTTGAACTGGGGGTCTTTGATTCCATTGAATCATCAAGACTTTCAAGGCTCTTTACAAAGCTTAAAACAGGTCTCGGTGGGGTACGGGTTTGGAATATTGTACAATCATCCTATGGCTCGTTTAGAACTTAATTTTGTGTTACCGTTGGTATCCCATGAACGAGATGGGATCCGGAAGGGACTTCAATATGGTATTGGGGCCTCCTTTTTGTAGAATGTAAATAGAATAATAGCAAAATCTACATTTGGTTTTTAAATAAATTCATACATTATATATGTTTACTTACGATCTTCAATCCATTTCTGGTGTACTTTGATCACAGCAGGGATTATCTTGACTTCAATTTCTACATTCTGCTCCATTTCTTGATCGCTTAACTTGATCCATTGATCTTCTGCATCAGGAGACACAAATACCACCTGTTGCTTTCTTGTTTGAAGAAGATTTCCAATCACCAATTGATGTTGATATCTATCCAAAGCACCTCGAGCCTTCGAGATTAAGATCAGCAGATCTGTTTCAAGTTTGAAAGAAATAATCATAGCATTTGGAGCCCAAGAATCCACCAATCTTCTTAAAAATTTGGGCACTTGTTCCAATTGAACCACTAAAGTCCCCAGAGTTTGAGACTGGATTTTGTGCTGAGGAATTCTAGAAGAAGGTAAGAAGAAATCCGATACAGCAGCTGCCAAATAGAAGACTGCTTTGGAATCTAAGATCGACATGATCTCCGATATTGATTTCAAGGTATATAAGTATTGATTGACAGTTGTAAATGGTACCAAAAGTAAAGAATTCAGAGCTTGAGCATTTTTATACTTTCTTAAAACGATCAACATCTCATCGGAAAACTTGGGATCAATGGTGACTGAACCATCCTTTTCAGTCATATAATCCAAGAAACAGTTGGTAGAATGAGAATAATGTCTACTATAAGGCAAAAGAGAGAATTGACGATGTAAAAATACAACAGCATAACCATTTTCCAAGAAATATTCCGCCGATGTAGCACCTCTAGTACCAGCAGAGAAGTTATCGATGAAACGCACGGTATTATTCTCCAAAGGGACAGTAGTACCTCCAGAAGTGACTAAAACAACAGGCTTACCACTTGTAGATTTGTGATGTTCCACAAATGCCCGAACTTCATCTTCCAATGGTCCGAGATATGGCGGTGGAGCATGATCTCTGAAATATGACTCTTCGTCGATGGGCTCAGCTGGTGCATGTTCCGGAACAGACCTGTCGATAGCGGATTCGGGCTCAGGTTTATTTGTAGAGTATCTTGCCATTGTGGGGGTCGTGTTTCTTCGGCCTTTGGTTCTGATACTACTCTGAATGTGATGTACACTTGATTCGAAATTTGCAAGCTGCTTGTGTGGGGCAGAGGTGACTATGTGCGAACGTGTATGCAAAACGATAAACAGTGAACGTGAACGAGACAGATTGGGTTGAGAGAGTGAGAATTTGGGTAATGGTAACAAATGAAGAGTGGGTGAGAATGCAGAGAGCCTGGGGAATAGAGGGATAGTATAGAGAAGTAGAAGAGGGCAAAGAGAGTGGGATTAGGCTGGAAAACCTTAGTTAATAATTGTAAATATTCGTCACTATTCCTTCGCACTAATCACACATTATTAACACACTATTGTTCAGGTTACGCACTATTCCTGTCTCGATTTCAACATAAATCAACCACATTTAAACCTTAACTTTGTTGGCTCCATCAAGGTTTCACATCACACGCTCGGTTGATCATTGTACACAGGACTCACCGTTGTTCAATCCTCATTAACCTTCCCAAATGTCCGCCGATTTCTGGTCTCTGACCCAAAGAACCAAATGGCAGCTTACAAGACATTCACTTGTGGAGAATCGCCGGAAGCTTTTGTTGCTAGAACGCAAAATGATCCATAATGGGCTCATCAAAGACCATCCAGGAGTCATCTATGACTATAATATGAGAATCTATCTTCATAACTGTAAGTACCCTTGCAAAAACTGTCAAATTTTGTTGTCTCATCTTTTTTACTAACATTTAGTGCTTGTGAAACTTGGCCGTCGCTTAAATGTGCGACAAGTCGCTCTTGCTACCGCAGAAGTGTACTTAGCCCGATTCTTGCTTCGAGTGCTGCTCAAAGAGATCAATGTTTATCTTCTTGTAACAGCTTGCGTATATGTAGCTTGTAAAATCGAGGAATGCCCTCAACATATCCGATTGATCACCCTGGAAGCTCGGAATTTATGGCCCGAATATGTGCCGCAAGATGTGACTAAATTGGCAGAATTCGAATTTTACTTGGTTGAAGAATTAGATCTGTACCTTGTAGTTCATCATCCATATCGACTGTTAGTTCAATTGAAAGAATATTTTGAAACTGATACTTGTCTTTCATTTTCATTATCTGATGAAGAAGTTCAAAATGCTTGGAGTATAATTAATGATAGTTATATAACAGATGTACATTTATTGTATCCACCTCATGTTTTGGCTATAACGGCAATCTACATTACGGTGGTATTTGCACGAGGTGAAAAGGAAGAGAAAAGACCCAATTCGGATATTCAAATTGATGATTTGATGGCTCTTTCATATACTGTTCCTGTTAGTGAGGCTAGTCGAGCAGCGAGGGTAGAAAAATACCAACAATTTGTAGCCAAGCTGCATGTAAATTTGGATGAAATAGCAGAGGCATTGTCAGATTTGATAAATTTATATGCTGTTTGGAATAGATATAATGAAGGAGGGGTAAAGAAGGCATTACAAAGTATGTTATTGGGTAGATGATAGGAGGAAGGCCAGACTTACAACTGGCGATGGGGTTGTATGATGGGTCATAAAACAACCGAGTGCAGGCTGAGCGACAAACAAGCTGGCGCGATATGCAAGCTGGCGTGGCAAGCTGAGAGTGTAGCTGCTGAGAGTTGGTAGCTGCTGAGAGTTGGTAGCTGAGAGTTGGTAGCTGAGATGTGATACAAGCTGAAGAGAGTGCCAATAATACTCATATATCATCCCCCAATAACTGCATACTCGGCCCACAGTCTGATCTCAATCCCAGGTCGCGCTGAACGGCTGATCGCCATGCGTAATTTTTTTCATTCACCTGCCCTGGCTAGAGCCCGCAGGATGCAACAGCCTCAAACAGAGAATGGTGCCAACACTAGAAATCTGAAATCGACACAAATCATCAACATTAATCTACATCAACACCTGCTTTCTACACAAGCTTTCACCCGCTTACCTGCATCTACACCACCCACCCAAGCTCCACTACAAATTCATAACCTTGCCAAATGCTTTGTCCCTACATAATATCCAACAAACAAACAATACAATAGAAATTCGTTGGTTAAACGATCAATTTTCCTCCTGCATCAGTAAGCACGTATCAGAATATCGCCATATTGATTATATGGATTTTCTTGTTGTATAAATGTTACATTTAAACTTTTTTTTATTATTTTTTGTTTGTTCACAAGATTTTTAATTTTTAATTTTGATTTTTGTACTTTTTTATCTATTTTAATTTGATTTTTGTACTTTTTTATTATTTTTTTATTTGTTTTTTACTATTTTTTTTTGAGCTTTTTCTTAGATTTGTGAATCGGTGAAAAATTCATTTTTCGTTACCAAATCGTTCAAAAAAACCGTGTTGAACAGAGGTCCAAATGTCCTCTGGAACAGATACTACGATGGATCCGCAGAGCTCATGGACCGAAGAATCAACGCCTGTAACCAACGTCATACGGTCGCCCACCAAAAGAAGACTCATGGTACACAAAGCTAAAGTACCTGAGTACTCAGTATCAGAAAAAGATATACACGTGGTCGAACAACAAAACGACTACCATTCACTGATGGCATCTATTATAGAAAGAAATCAATTTCTGGTGTGTCAATATTTACTCATTTTCATCTACCTGTTATACTATTTCGTTCCAGCTTGTGAAAATCATCTCTCAAAATGGATGTATTTACAATATCCAGTGGAAAATTTTGCATCAAATTCTATAACTCCACCTTTTTATAAAATATTTGGTGATTCACAAACCTACTATCATATAGGACAAGATGATATTTATTTTGTGCTTTTTTGGATTCTCAAACTTACATTTTTACGATCCGCGGTAATGAATTATATATGGAAACCAATTGCATCTAGATTATATGGAATTAAATCTAACAAAAAAGTAACTAGATTCGCTGAACAAGGTTGGCAAAATGTTTATTATTTAATTCTGTTTACCTATGGAAGTTATATGTATATAACTGAATCTCCTTATTTTTTATCATTAGATGATTTATATTCTGGTTGGCCTCATGATAAATTGACTGGATGTTTCAAAACTTATTACCTTATCACTACTGCCTTTTGGGTTCATCAATTCTTAGTACTACATATTGAAGAGAAAAGGAAAGACCATAATCAAATGTTTCTGCATCATGTGGTTACCTTTTGTTTGGTGGTAGGTTCATATTATTATCATTTTACTAGAATTGGTCATATAATTATTATGATTATGGATCTGGTAGATGTTTTATTAGTTCTGGCTAAAATGTTAAAATATATTGGTTGCTTAAAAGCTTGTGATATCATGTTTGTTGTGTTTTTAATCTCTTGGATAGTTTTAAGACATGGGGTTTATAATATTATATTTTGGCATTCTTTAACTAAATCTACCAGTTTAATGACTGAGCGTCGATGTGGAATGCCTGATACTATAAATTCAGATACTCGTTGTTGGACTCCAACTATATTATATGCCTTTTATGCCTTATTAGGTGGTTTACAAATTTTAACATGTATTTGGGTGTATTTTATTTTTAAAGTGGCCTATAAAGTCATCACTGGGAATAATGCTGAAGATCTTAGATCTGATGAAAATGACACCGCTGATGAAGATGATATCATATCAAAAAAATTAAATGAAAATGGTCAACTTATATATGAAGATGATGAAGATGATGAAGATGATGAAGATTATGTTGTATCTGAAGATGAAGAATCCGAAGATGAAGAAGTCACTTTTTTCAATGATATTACTCAAGTCGGTGAATTTGATGATGATGTTGATGACCAAGAAGAAACAAAACTGGTCCCAATTGAAACTGAAATCGAGGAACAAGAAAAGTATGTCATTTTATCAGAAAAATAAATTTCTTAACAAGGGTTCATATTGATGCTTTCGTGATGAACAAAGGTCTTAAGATAGAATAGAAACTAACAATTAATCGCAGACGATGAAACTTAGAATTTGGAAAGCATCGCATATAGATAGTAATATTTTTGGTTATTATTTTCATGTAGTGTAACAAACTCCTTGAATACTGATAACGAACGTTACAAAATACTAAAGCTAACAAACCTTTTTGACAAATCAGATCTGAAATCGTTGAAATCTAAAACCGAATTGAAATTGCAACCGAAATTGAAAACCACTTCCAATTAAGCTACTGTGTCATCAAAAAAAAACTTTTCAAAAGGAGGCTTGTTCAGCTCCTTTGCCAATGCCTCTACATTCCGCTTGTTAACTGGTAGAGAGTGTTCCTGTGGCATAAAATATTTCCTCATTGGGCGATGGCTTCTGCACATAATAGGTTGCAAACCATATCTACTACCTGTGATACTACCGCTTTATTTGATTGATAATCGTTACTTAACTAGAAAATCGGAAATCTAAACGTTTGTTACCATCATCAGTGGTAGTTCTTATATATTCATTTTTTTCATCTTCTGTCATTGCACTCCAAATCTTCTCTTTTTGGCTGTTCCGATACTTATAATAAAATTTGGCAAAAATACAAAACCCAAGTGCTATAAATGCAATGATTATCAATGTAGTATTCCCTCTTTTATATTTGGGAGCATCATCTTTCCTGTAAATATTGGCAGCCCATATCTGGCCTGCTTGTGCAAACATATTGACCAAAGCTGCGGAGACTGCTCGGGTTCGGACAGAATTAGCGTTGGCCGAAGTCCATGAGACTGAAAGAGAAGTAATTGGGATATGTCCTAACATTACCAACAATAGTGCGTATGTACCCCAGACATCAGTTTGTGCACCCGGCCACCATCTTAAAGGTATCAAACATGATAAAATCCATATTGGTGACCCTGCGCAAACTAAAGCTCGTTGATCAATTTTTTCTGAAAGCCACCCTGCAAACACTAAGTTTATCATGACAAGTACATTGGAAGGAATTGTCAAGGCATTGGTTTTGAAAGTGGAAAATCCAAGCTTTCTTAAAGTCAAAGATAAGTAAGTACTTACCGGGGCACTTGCTATATCTCCAAAAAATCGAATGAAGTAGATTGGCCATAAATCATAATCAAACAAGGCTATTACCAATTCTTTGGGACCAACTGGCTCTCTGTTGTGCATATCTCCTTTCTGTGGGTCATCTCTCAATACCTTGTTAACAAGAATCTTTTCTTCTCTTTCTGAATACCAACCTTTCTTTCTATACCAAGTCTTGGTCTGAGCAACTGAAGCTGGCATTTTAAATATAGAAGCAATACCAACAAGAAGAGTTGCAATCCCCTCAATAAGAAATAGCCATCTCCATCCATGTCCTATGGTAGCGGTTTTGATTTTCAATAGGGCAAATGCAAGCAAAGAAGAGATAATTGAAGACAACGGATTGGCAATGTAGAAGAACGACATTCTGGTAGGTAATTCTTTATTGGTATAGAAATAAGACATCCATAAACAAACATCAGGAATAAAACCACCTTGAAGAGCTCCTATCAATGCTCTTGTGACAAGAAACCCGGTTTTGTTTTTGATTCCCGCTTGGGCCATAGATACTGCGCTCCATAATACCATTTGACACGGAATCCACATATCTGGACCTATCCATTTGGAAATCAATTGAGAAGGTAATTCAGCACTTAAGAAACATACAAAATTAAGAGTGTTACCCAAATTCAAATCGTTGGTGGTCAACTTTAAATCGTTCAACATGTTGTCTGAAAGAGCCAGAGAAATGTTGAACCTATCAATGTCTAAAGATACAAACATAATGAACGCCCAGAAGCAAACGTACCAATCATTTTTCCGTACAATTTTCTTTTCTTCTTCTGCTGTCCAAGTAAGTTCTGGATCAAATAAGTGCTTACATTCGTAGTCTTTTTCTTCATACAACTGTCTATAATGATCAGCTACTGTCGGATTTTGAAAGATGTGGTCAAGAAAGTCAGAACCTTGAGATTCTATTTCAATGAAAACATCTTGCTTGTCAGATTTTTCATTCGATACGTTCAAATCTGAAGCGGGACTGGTTGTCTTCAAGTCTGATACCTGGTGAACCATTATGGAGGGTTGAGTTTTTTGCACCCAAACCAAACCAAAAAAAAAAAAAAATGCTCACCCTAAACTATGAGAAACAGTAACCGCTGGAAAACAAACTACTGTGAGATTAAGAATACAATTGTTATTCAATAGCTTGAAATTTGATATAGTTTAAATATAACCGACAATCGATATGCTAGAGCTTTAATTCGCAATTCCAATTGAGATTTGTTTGATTTGATGTAAGAGAAATCCACAGTTCCATTTTGTTACACAGTTGCATAATTGGCGTGCAACCCACGCTCACAAAGCTGGTGGATGCAAAGAGGGCTAAAACCATTCGACCACTAGTTAGGTATTGAGCGCCTTACATGGCTGCCACTAGCAAATCAAATAAAACTCTTGAGTAGTTCGATTTGCCGGAATGCACATACAATTACTGGTTATCAGAACTGATCAACATATTTGCAATTTCAGTTATGTGGATCATGCCTCGATCACTTGAAAGTCAGGTAATGAATGAACTAGACAAATTTAGAAATAAAGATACATCTGTGTAGGAAATAGACATAATTCGCAAAAGATTAATTAGTAAGTGGCTCGTTAAATATCTAGACTAGGTAAAATAGATATATGCTATCGATGAAAAAGTTCAGAATCTTATTGTTGCATAGTTCAATATGCTACGCATTTTGGATTTTTAATGAACATAACACAATCGAAATCCCCAATTGTACAATGCTCCTAGTGAATGTCGCAACTGGGCATCTCAACAAGTTTAGAACATGCATTAGCGAGCCTACGTTCATTTACACTATTTGTACGTAGTACATAAGATACCACACTATATTTGTAGCTGACTTATGATCACGTTTTTCATAGTTGTAGCTTTTTAATCTATCTCTTTTTTCGATCAGTAGATCGATGCAATTTGCAATTTGGAATGCTATATCAGCCTACAACGATTTAATAATTTAGGTATGCTTACAATCAAATCAGCAGATCGATTATTTCCCAAGTATGCTGAGAAAGACATAATTATTATATAAACCCACACAAATCTTCATCAATTCTTTCCTCTTGTATTGCATCTTAAAATTTCTACAATGTTTGATCAAGATTCTCCAGTTTACAAAATTCTCCTGCAAACCAACCAAAACCAGGTTGGTTCAGGCAAAACCCCTCAAGATCTTTATTCTGAACTCGAATTGTTGGTGGGTTACTCCAAACTTCAAAAAATCATTCAAGCTGTGGAAAAAATCGAACAGCGTTCTGAAAAAAGCGAGGTATGGTCACCAGCTTTTGACAAAATACCCAGAAGTGAAAGAGAAGATCATCACGTTAAATTTGAACTTGAAGATAGAGTTGAGTTTCAAGACGAGCCTCAAGAACGAACTCTTGTTTCTGCTACCGATCTTATTAAGCCAGATTATTCGGAACCACCCAGATCACGTCTATCCAGTGCAAGTTTGCAACCCAGCACCCCGACAATAGTCAAAAATGAATTTACGACCATGTTCCGTAAATGCTCTAGCCTAGTTTCTCCTAAAAACATCTATCAAACGTCAGTCAGCAAACAGATTAGATCAGAGCTTAAAGGACCATCTATTGTCAATAAATGGGAACAAACTATGCTTGAATTTCAATTGGGAATCCGTAACAACAATGCTGAAAAGAAAATCGACAACAGAAACATTATAGGTAAACTCAGACACTGGAAAAACAAAACCAAGGGAGTATTTAAAGATCTTAAATGCCGTTTAGAAGTATATCATTATAATCATCTATGAAGATAAACTAGTCCAGAGGCATATAATCATGACAGCAAACCCCCAATAAACCAAAAACAAAGAAGCCTTTTGAAGAATGTTCTCTAAAATGGTTGGCTCATCATGTTCCAGACCAATCAATTTATAGCCAAATAAACCAGGTAAAATAAACAGAATTGCAGTAGATCCTGTAGCACCCACAACAGCCAAAACCAAGGCAAATGATTCAACTGTTATGGCAGTGGTGTAACCTACGATCAAAAGAGAAACAGTAATTATAGTGAAAGTGGAATTTGATAATGGGACAACAGGAGTTTCTCTGTTTTCGTTATCGCCAAGTAATGGTTCAGCCTCATTGTTATACAGTCTCCATTGAGTAGTTACCCAGTACCTGATATTATTAACAGAAATTCTGGCTGGATGAAGCATCAAGGGGAATGAAAAAATGACCATGAAGGCTATACTGATTCTACCAATATAGGCAGAAATATCAGAAGATGAGTACAGAAGTACCACATTTCCAGCTACATCTTGACCAAAAGTCAAATATCCTGCAATTCCAACCACAATAAACAAAAATGCAGACAAAGAAATTGCCATAAATACGAGAGAACTTAAGGCGGTAAGAGATCGATTTTTGGATTCATTTATGATGGAAAACATATTTTGATGACCTGTGAATGCAAAAACAATGATGGAAAATGTCAGAAACACAGCTGACGCAGATTGTGGAAGCAAAGTGATGGTTCCAGGGGTATGAGGCATGAAAAAATGGGCAATAACCAAGCAGGAAAGGTAACCAATGGCCACCAAACCAAGAATGGAGGTGTATTTCAATGAGTCCAAGTTCTTAAGAAAACTTAAGGGTACACAAAGAATCGACAGAAGCACTATCCACCATTTGCGGTCATCGGAAGTGCCCAAGGCGATCGTTTGGGGCATTAAATCACCCACAAGCACCAAGTAGGAAATGGCACAACCAAAGCATTGTACGGCAATTGCAGTGTCAAAGGCCACCAGGAGTGCAGGATAGGTGATTCTACATATGTTGAAGAAAGTAGCCTGACCAGGAGGCACATAACGAGCGACGTAGCACTGCAAAAAGAGACCATATCCTGAGGTGACTCCCGCCAAAAGCACAATGAAAACACCAAACAAAAGACCGTCTGTAGAGAATGCAAAGGGCATGGAGAGAAGTCCAGCACCGATGATTGTCTTCACAAGTGAGATAGATGACGACACGGTGGACGCAGAGTTAGCTGGAGAGGTCATAACGGGTACTTTCAAGCAAGTTGAAGAAGAAAGAAGTGAACAAAAAAGTAAACAAAAAGCCCTAACAATCCAGTGATCTAGCGACAAAATGCGAACCATTTAGCGACCAATGCGTTATGGCTCAGAAGAGGAGAGCACTGAATAATAGAGGTAGAACCAGGATCTTCAAGATTTGGCAAGTCTGACAAACCCAAAAACATTTAATCAGACTCTATTAGTATATCAAAGCTACAAAACCATGTATTTGATCTCTACTAGCCCATTTACATCACCCATTGCCGTCTCCTCCTATGGATTCCAGCCTCAAATGCTACGTGCGGCAACTGCCTGTAAATAGCGTCATTAGCCACAAAACCCTGGTTCGCACAAACAGAAAAACAAATTGTTCGCTAATTATCCCATTCGCATGTCTACAATGGCTAGATATAGCCGCTTCAACTCATCCCTCGAGACTTCCAGAGCCTCAATGTGTAGATATTAGGACTTTCACATCTTGTGGGATCCCGATTCCAGATTCATACGTCTATAAAGGCTCTGGGCCGCTCATGTGACCACCCCTGTTTCAGACATTCAGTCCACTGCCTCCCCATTTTCCAGTCCTGTCTCTGTGGTCGCGCAGATCGCGCGGTTTGTTTGTTTTCATTTCTTGTTTACACTTCATGACATGAGCAAAGAATCGTCCATCTCCGTTGCTGTGAGGGTGCGGCCGTTCACAGACGGTGAGAGACGCAACCTTCGCGAACCCTCTGAAGAACCGTCTATTGTAGGCGATGCTCTGTTGTCCCAGAAGACTGCATCGTCTCCCCGAGGAATTAGGAATCTCCTTCGTGTGGTAGATGACAGAATGCTCATCTTCGACCCCTTAGAGACCAACCCATTGAGCCAGATGCAACGCAGAGCATTTCCCAACTCCACCAGCAGGTTCAGGGAGCACCGGTTTGTGTTTGACAAGCTTTTCGACATGGAAACCGACCAGGAGGACGTGTATCTCCAAACGACACGTCCGTTGCTTGATCTGGTGCTTGAAGGATTCAATGCCACTGTGTTTGCATACGGAGCCACTGGGTGTGGAAAGACCCATACTATTCTGGGCTCTCCCGAGGATCCAGGAGTCATATTCCGTACTATGGAAGAGCTTTTCGATCGTATTCAGAAGCTTGAAGATGAGAAAATCTTTGATTTATCGTTGCTGTTTTTAGAGATTTACAATGAAACTATTCGAGATCTTATGCTGCCTGAAACCCCAACAAAAAAATTGATCTTACGTGAAGATGCCCAGAACCGTATTCTGGTGGCCAATTTACTGTGTCATACCCCTAAGAATGTCAACGAAGTCATGGAAATGATCTTACGAGGTAATGCTAATCGTACCTGTCTGCCCACTGAGGCAAATCTGGTCAGCTCTCGGTCTCATGCAGTGCTTCAGATCAATATTTTACAAAAAAACAGGACTCCAGAATTGCAAGAAGAACACATCTTTGCCACTCTCAGTGTGATAGATTTGGCAGGCAGTGAGCGTGCGGCTGCCACTAGAAATAGAGGAATAAGACTCAATGAAGGTGCCAACATCAACAGATCATTGTTGGCGTTGGGAAATTGTATCAACGCCTTGTGTGATCCAAGAAGACACAACCATGTTCCATACAGAAACTCCAAGCTTACGCGGTTGTTGAAATTTTCACTTGGGGGCAATTGTAAAACTGTAATGATAGTATGTGTATCGCCTCTGAGCGATCACTATGATGAGACTCTCAATACGCTTAAATACGCCAACAGAGCAAAAGAAATCAAAACTAAATTGATTCGTAACCTGCAAAGCTTGGATCGACATGTAGGATCATATTTGAAGATGATCACCCAACAACGACTGGAAATAGATGAATTACGAGGACGAGAAAAGAGTATAATAGCCAAAACAGAAGCCCAAATCACGGCAGACTCAAACCAATGCCTCGCCGATTTATTACGTGAAATAGAAGGTTTGTCTGCATCTATAGCTAGACAATCCCAAACCAAAATGAAGAAAGTGTTCCTTTTAACAAAGCGGAAGTTTCTATTATTTCAAAAAATCGAAGTTGAAAACATCATGGATCAATCTGAAGATCAAGATGTTATTAACTTATGTGAACAGATTATTACTAAAATCAATGCGCAGGTCGCTCAAACCGAAGTTCAATATCTGAAACAACTGGAGGTTGATCTTATTTTGGGTGATCAGGCGATGAAAATACAAAAAAGATTACAACTTGAAAACAAATGGAATGAAAGTCATACATTGATATTTCAAAAATTAACTGGATGCGTTCGTGAAGGATTTGAACGAGAAATTTTATTTGATTCGTCTGTATTACTTGATTATTTGATTCATAAATTACCAGCATTTTCTATCATTTCAGACAAGGAAAACATCAATTCAATACTTTGTCACAAATTAGAATATTTGGTCAATGGAACATTTGACGAAACGGTAGAGAGATTAAGTTTTGATTTTATGAAGGAAAAACTATTTGACAATCCAGGCAAAAGGGGAACTTTATCCCCAGAAAGACAAAGACCTAAAAAAATTATAAAATCTCATCCATTTGGCAAAAAACTTAGATGGGATGAGCTGAATGATCATCATATGGATGAAGATTCTATGATACATCTAGAAACAGAAGACAACAATAATGACTATAACGATAATTATAATGAAGAAACTAATGCCAATCAAAGTGAGCTCGATATTCTGTTCAATCCAGCTTTAGAGCTGCCCCCTCAGAAAGATGTGTTGAAAGATATACCCAAGCTCCCTTCCAACATTCCTATCAAGAGTTTCCTTAGTCAAGCTAACAAGCAAAATGCCAATAACAGCAAACTTTTAAAGAAGAGCGGTGCCAGTAGAGTCATGGAACCAACTTCATCATTTAAATTGAAACTCAATCAATTGGGGCCTGCCACCAAAATTTTATCCACAGTAGAACATGATGAGGGAAGAAATGTGAGTAGTGAGTCAGAAAAAGTGGAATAAAGGAAATTTATAGATTACAAATATACAAATATTTATTAAACATTTCATTATCATTTGATATCTACTCTTGTAGACTTATCTACCCATAACACTATGGTATTTTTTGATTTCCTTCTCGCTCAACTCCATTTCCTTGTAAGTAGATTCCAAATATTTGGTCAAACTTTTGAGAGTTTCCATGGTGGATTGCTTGTCAAAATTACCTTCTTCAGTCATCATGTTGTTTTTCAAAAGATCAAATCTTTGCTTCAAAAGATCTGTTCTATAGTTGACCCATTGAGGATAGAAATCGTTGTAACGAGAACCACAAAGAATTTCGGGCTTCACAGTACCAAGAATAGAACCTTCATGCTTGGCTGGATCTTTGGCCATGTATGATGTGACCATGGTGATTCTTTCGGAACCTCCGACTGGTTTAGGAGCAATGTGTTCAATTAATCTACCTTGTAAAATGGCAGCATGTCCCAATTGAGGTCCTGGAACAGTTGCAACTTTCTTGGTACCATCGCTGGATGCACCCATACGAAGGGAGGTTTCACCACCAATCATTTCCAGAGTATCTGAAAGCATTAAGACACAAACAAACGGATACGAGTCATGGTGCCAGTCCACAACTGCTGGCATTTGTTTACCATCATCGGTTCCAGACTGGGCTCTTTCTCTGGCCGCCTTGATCATTTCATCGCTATCCTTTTCTGTTTTCATGGAAAGATTAATGTGGCCGATTTCATAGTCCATTATGATCTTTAAATCGACACCAGCCATTCTCAGAATAAGCTCAGTGGTCTTGGGATGCGACCATGCCAGATGTATGAATGGGGTTGAAATTTCTCCATTATTGACTGTGTATCCACGGATGATACAATCAAGACCGGAGGTAGAAGTCAGTTTGTTATAACGAGCAAATTTTTGGAACAAGTCTTTTTGAAGGATTTCTGCTTTCATTATAGCCACAGCTTCGTCGGTAAAAAGGGGGAAAGGGTCCAGTACTCCAATAGGAGAGATTTGGTTTTTGTTGACCAAGCCTAACTCTTCCATAGTGAGTCTACGGGTGGTGTTATACCTGTGTTGTTCAAAGTCTCCTCCTGCGTAGTAGCGAAGGTGCTTCTCTGGGTTGAACTTTACTGATCTTAACTCTTCAGCACTCATGTCTACCAGCTCAAGAGCTCTGCTGAAAATACGTTTGACCTGCTCATCATAGACTTCATCACCAATACTGAGATGCCTATGATCAATGTTTTGGGCGACGACGTGAGCAGACATTATAGATATGGAATTAGGTTGTTTAAGTGTAAAATATCAAGTAGATAGCCGAAATTATAGCAATAATCGACAAATTAATTATGCAATGGACTCTGAAAATAAATCTTGCTAGGTTAAAACTACTGTATTGTAGATGGAATTGATAAAATTGTCAAAGATGTCTTGTCACTTTTATAGTTTATGGGTTGCAACCAAGGCTGCATATGAGGTTACCTAACTGGGTTTTAAAATCCATAGAACAAAAAAAAATAATGTTCGGAAAATCTTTATTTAGCCATCTCTTATCAATCATAGCAAAAATCGGGATTTCGATCCGTTTTTAAAAGCAGAATATGGGCTGTAAAGTGACGGAAAGACTTCGCAAAAAAACTGGGCAAGTTCATGTGGGCCATAGAAGTGGGCTTTATGTTTAATTTATGTTTTCCCGTAGTTCAATACCTATAATAAGCAGCATATATTTGAAAATTACTCCAGAGTGTAAATAAATCAAATATTGTTTTAATTTTTGATATTTGCTGTGTTGGGACACGTACATATTGATTTATAGATAAGTTAATTTTATGAGCCTTTAAGCTCAGCAAGAACAACCAGAGGTTCGGATTTGACAAAGTCACATAGCTATATAGAATTTTCTGGTATGAAAGCGCATCTCTGTAGTACGTGGAGATTACCATTTGTGGAGAAAGAGACTCACCTTCGCACATAATCAATACTTACAGATTTCAGAGTGGGCACAGTGCTTACAGCAAGTTGACTTATGACAAATATTTTAAAGATGTAGATAGTTTACTTGAATTGAATTTGAATAGTGTCCCCACACCCTTTCCAATAGCTAGGTTCTATTGTTTTTTTAACCAAAGTAGTTGCGAATAGTGGTGGGTCACTTGGATGTTTATTGTTTGGCGCTTAAGCAGAGAGAGCTTTGTATTTCTTTCAAGGCGGATGGCCATGTTGTCTCAGTCTAGATATCGGTACACATAGTAGGAACCAGTCATGTGAATGTCACGCAGCCTATGGATCAGGATGCCCAAACAGGTATTGAAATATTCGCACCTAAATTGGGTTGTGAAAGCTAACATTTGAAGCAATAAGGATTTAACAATGTTCAATAAGCCGGTATCGTAGTCCGAACCGGCAAAGAGGTCTGGAAGTTGCATACAAATTGTCTTCAAGGCAAAATGATATATAAAATCTATTATTTGTGCCATGTTGTCATATTTTTACATACGTTAACGGTCTTCGTGCATATAATATTATTATTTATGCTGATTACTTTTTCAAATGGTGGAGAATTATTTCATCAATCAATAAATCTAATTAATTGTACTTTTATTTAACTGTAATAAGATGTCTCATACTCATAAAGAAGTGATTGAAGCCAATAACAAATCGTTTGCCGTAGCCGATGCTTACGATGATCGTGAAAGTACTAAGGCTTATAGCAAGGTATTTGCCAAAACCTTGTTAGAACCCACCATAGAGTACGGTAGAAGTTATGGTAATTTTGATCAACCAGAAAGTGGAGTTAGCGCAGATTTGATCAAAGGAAATAATTTGGATGGCAAAGTAGTATTGGATTTTGCATGTGGTACCGGGATGGTGGCTCGCAATTTGGTGCCGCACATGAAAAACAATGCTAAAGTAGTAGGGATTGATATTAATCAAGTATTCCTCGACAAATTTGATGCTGTGGTAAAACCTTTAGGGGCTGAATATGGAGTTGAAGTAAACAGCTATAATCTCGATATTTTGGATAAAAGTCTTGAACTGGAAACCGAACAATTCAGCAGCGTTTTCGATGTAATCTACTGTACTATATCATATCATCACTTACATAATTATGAGGCAGTTACAGCTAAATTGGCCACTTTTTTGAAGCCTGAAGGACAATTATATATTATTGATTTTTATAATATTGATGTTGAAGATGATGGGTCAGCTCGAGGTAATCCAAGCATTGCAGTGCAACATATGGGAGGGTTACGCAAAGATTCATTAACCAAGACTCTTCGCGATGCAGGCTTACATGAGATCAGAGTTGAACAATTGTGCAGCGTAAATAGTTGGCATGTAGAGCAATTTGTTAGAAATCACAGTGCTAGCAAAGTGAGACAAAAATTGGAAGCTGGAGAGTTACAAACTAGACAAAATTCAGAGGGGACGGTGTATGGGATCACATCTGATTTTGTGTTGGCGCTTGGAAAACGATAAAACGAACTTCTAAATATGTCAATTAAGAATATGATATAGAATAAAATAGATGAATTAGAATGAAATGTATGAATTAAATTAAATTTATGAATTGGATTTTATTAGATGAATCTGATTATTATATAAAATAGATTGAAACAGATAAATTGGATTAAATTAAATGAATCAGAACGAATAGGTGAAATACTAGCAGATAATATTCTCATTAATTTATGCCCAGCATACTAGCAACCAAAAAATTCCTGCACTTGAAAATCAAAATCCCAAACCACCCCCGTTAGCTCATGGCCACCATTCAATCCCAGAAGAGACTCACCAAGGAGTACAAGGCGATTCTGAACAACCCGCCGCCGTATGTCATAGCCAAGCCCAACGATGAAAACATCTTGGAATGGCATTACGTGATTAATGGGCCTCCCAATACCCCTTACGAAGGAGGGCAATTTCATGGGATGCTCAGGTTTCCTCATGAATATCCGTTCAAACCGCCTTCTATTCTGATCATCACTCCCAATGGACGGTTTGCAGTGAACACCCGACTCTGTCTCTCGATGAGTGATTATCACCCAGATCTTTGGAACCCAGCATGGAGTGTATCTACGATTTTGACCGGATTGTTACTGTTTATGACGGGAGACGAAGCTACCACAGGTCTGATAGAAACCAATGAATGGGCGAAAAAAAAGTTTGCTCGCGATAGTAAGAAGTGGAATATGGAAGAAAATGCGAGATTTAAGAAGCAATTTCCTCAATTGGCGATAGAGAATGGAAAGGATTTGAAAGATTTAGCATTGAGAGTAGAAACGAATAAGAATGGGGTTAGGGCAGGTAGTGAAGTAGAAAAATCGATAAATGTCGCAGAGAATTTGGATAAATTAGATCCTGAAGATAGGGCACGGATAATGCAAAAGGGAGAGAAGGGGGATGACGAGTATGATTTCCTTTTGAGACGAGTGACGATGTGGGGGGTGATAGTGGCCGGGTTATTGGCGGTGTATGTATTAAGGAAATGAGGACAGCATAGGATAATAAAGATAAAAGCAAGAATTCGTAGTGGAGATAGAAGAGAGGGAGATTGAGATGGGATAGGATGGGATAAGAAAGTAGTGATAGTAGTGACAGTAGTGACAGTAGTGACTGATAGTGACCATATGACAGAGATTAATAGACCGCAGTATTTTAGCCAGGCATTAGAAGCATCGACTACTCGCTACTCGCTACTCGCTACTCGCTACTTGCACTTGCACTCGCACGCACTCGCACGCACTCGCAACCGCTCGCATACTGAACGAATGCATTACCACACACACTCTACATACTACATTCCACACTCTCCACTCTTCCTCTCCCTGCCATCTCAAACCTTCACTGTTATTGCTCTATATACACTCCCGCACAACAAACACTCACCACAATAACAACAACAAACACACTGCCATCAAATCCCGTATTTAACAATCTAGGCACAATGCACAGCTCTATTAACTGCATTAGATGGTAATTGTCATGTATCCAGTCTAACCCTTTGCAACCAGGCCACTTACACTCTTGTGCTCTTCTCTCTTGCTCTCCTCCCCTTCCTCCTCGTTCTTGCCGCTCCTCTACCTTGCACTTGTCGCACCTTCACCCACCTCGCAATTCCTTCTCTTCTACCTCCACCCCCTTCCCAACGCGTTCCCTGCACGTTCTGTAGATCAGATTCCGCATACAAAAAAAAATTCACCGCCTGTGACAAGAAGCAGAATTTTTATTGTTTTGCTGACCCCCTCTTAACCTCTCGTGATATATAAGGATGTCCCACCACCCGTACCGCCAAAAGACGATGTCTGAGACTCCATACCCGGTACAAGACATGATGGATGGGCCCCAGGACGCCTTTAGCCAGTCCGTGGAGTTACCCACACAGGACTTGGGCCCCACCGTGGGTTTCCAACCCCTGGGCGGGCTCTCGGGCCTCAACCAACCACCCTTGGTAAATGAGAGCGGGTTAGAGACTGTTCTTGCTTCCAAACAACTGCAGGCGCCCATGGTTCCTCAATCTCCTCCGCACCTTGCAGGGGCTGCAAAAGCGCCAAATTTAGGGGTTGCAGGATTAATTTCCGACTCTCTGTTTCTGTCTCCTACTGGCCTGGCTACAGGCATGGAGGACTCTGTTCCTATGCTTACGGGAACTCCTCCGCCCATGTTTTCCAACAAATCTCCGTTGCAGCTGATTCTGGCCACTTCTTCAATGACAAACCTTCACTTGAATCATAGTAACCTTGCTCCGGGCTATGGTGTCCATATGAAACTGAAGCTGGAACTGCATTTCGATACCAACAATAACAGAAACAATCATATGAGAAACATATCTCTGACATCTTCCACTTTTGATCGTTCCGACTCCGCCAGTGTACTGGAAAATGGTCATAACGTGATCCAACATTACTTGGGAAGTAACTCTCATAAGTCATTACCTCGGATCAAAACTTTGGAGCTTTATAGACAAAACGCAAAGAAATCTCAAGATCCAACCGTGTTGTTTCAATACGCTCAATACATGTTACAAACTGCATTGCTTATAGATGGCACAGTGTCTCCTCTTGCCAAACCTGCGAGTGGACCTAATTTTCCCAATCCTTCAGCCACTGATATCTCCAATGAGACAAAGATGAAAAAGGATCTTATCAATGAAGCTCTTCATTATTTAAGAAGATTATCCGATAAAGGGTACGTAGATGCTCAGTATTTATTAGGTGATGCATATCTGTCTGGAGCTCTTGGGAAAGTGGACAATAAATATGCATTTTCTCTTTTCCAAGCTGCTGCCAAGCATGGTCATGTTGAACTGGCCTATAGAACTTCATATTGTTACGAAGATGGTCTTGGAACTGGTCGTGATGCAAGAAAATCTATCAATTATTTGAAAATGGCCGCTCTGAAAAACCATCCAAGTGCCATGTATAAATTAGGTATTTATATGTTCTACAGTCGTATGGGGATGCCCAATAATCTGGATACTCAGAAAATTGGGGTTAAATGGCTTGCCAGAGCTCTGAATGTAGCTACAGAATTAACTGCTGCTGCCCCTTTTGAATTAGGGAAAATTTACTCGAGAGGTTTCAGAGATATTGTCATTCCAGATGAAAAATATGCTCTTGAACTTTATGCTCAAGCTGCTGCATTGGGTCATATTGAAGCTGCTAGAATCTTGGGTTCTGCTTATGAGGCTGGTGAAGGAGTTCCACAGGATCTGAATTTATCTATTCATTATTACACTCAAGCTGCTTTGGGTGGAGATCCTGCAGCCATGCTTGGTATGTGTGCTTGGTATTTGGTTGGTTCTGAACCTTATTTACCGAAAGATTCAAATGAAGCTTTCGAATGGGCACGAAGAGCAGCTTTGGCGGAATATTCTAAAGCTCAATATGCGATTGCCAATTTCTACGAAAAGGGTGTGGGATGTGATAAAGATATTAATCAACTGCAATTATGGTATAAAAAAGCCGCAGAAAACGGAGACGAAAAAGCCATTTTAAGAATCAAAGATAAAGATTGGGTAACAAAATTTCAAAAACAGCATAAGAAAAAGAAAAGGACAGTTCAAAATCTAGATCAAAATCAAAATCAAAATCAACTTTCAAAGGAGAAAGGAAAGGGGGCTGCGGCTCAAGAAAAAGACTGTGTTATCATGTAAAGAACATATAGACAAACTTATAAATAGGCATAGAAGACGAATTACATTATTTACTATTTGTAGATGTAAAAAATTAGCTTCTTTGACGTAAAAATCATCGACGCTAAATAATGATTATGATTACTTAATTGGTGTGTGCTTAGTGATTTATTTCATGCGCATGTTGATTACATGTCAACATTTGCGAATATTACCAATAAATTCATTCAATTATTAGGCAATTTCTAAACTATAGCCCTTGAAAATTGATAATCGTGGCGTCGCATTCACCATAATAACCTTATACATAAGAAGATGAAACACGATGGACAACTGTTCATGCATGCATCTCGGTGTTTGAAAAATAAATAGGCTGAAAACTTATTTCCTACAATGCGCGGAAGCATTGTCAAATCCCGAAATATTTCAGTTGCATACAAGCCCTGTCATCCACCAATAACTGACAAGGGCTCGGCCACGACGCCCCTTTAAGATCTTGAATCTATATATAAGAACAAATTGATCCCAATTGTTTGTCTAACAATTAATTTTCTCTGAAAAATCATTTAATCATGAGTGCTAACGATTTCTACTCTTCTGGTAAGGAAGGTTCATACCAACCTCAACAAAGCAACTACAACGGTAACAATTCCGGTGAACAACAAGACGGTGACAGAGGTTTACTTTCTACTGTTGTCGGTGGTGCCGCTGGTGCTTACGGTGGTAACAAGCTTGGAGGTCAAAACCACGGTACTTTAGGTGGTTTTGCCGGTGCAATTGCCGGTGCCATTGGTGCCAACAAGATCGAAGATGCTGTTGAAAACAGAAATGAACACCACCAACAAGGTGGCCAAGGCGGTTACGGTGGTCAACAAGGTGGTCAACAAGGTGGTCAACAAGGTGGTCGTCACCACGAAGGTCAAGGCCAAGGTTTCGGTGGTCCTGGTGGTCCAGGAGGTCAACGTGGTGGCCCAGGTGGTCCTGGTGGTCCAGGCGGTCCAGGTGGCTTCGGTGGTCAAGGTGGATACAACCAAGGTGGCCAGGGTGGCTACGGTGGTCAACAAGGTGGTCCAGGTGGTTACGGAGGTCAACAAGGTGGCTTCGGCGGCCCAGGTGGCCCAGGTGGCCCAGGTGGCTTTGGTGGTCAAGGTGGATACAACCAAGGCGGCCAGGGTGGCTACGGTGGTCAACAAGGTGGTCAACAAGGTGGTAGATGGTAAACGATCTACGATCTACAATCTATAGCATTCTATAATTGATAATTCTGTCTATTATATACGTACATACGTGACTATATGAACTTTGTCTACAATTCTTTCATCCTACAATGTCTAATATTTCAGCTGGATCTATGGTACGGGATCTTTGTTTTTTCATAGTGCCATCTATGAAATTATACAAGCTTTTGGCCCATATAACAACATGATTCACCTTGTGCAATGGAGTCACTTTCAACATTGAATGTCGAGCATTCTTGAAAGGGTAAAACTTGATTATTGGCCCATTAATTTCCACCTTACACCCGGCAATGGTGGATTCTAAATAAGCTTTGCAAGTCATGGTGAGACGGTCTATATATTGTCTGTTTCCAGTTATGTCGGTGATAATATCACTCCAAATGTCTGTGAGATCTGTCAATCTTGTGCCAAGCTCTAAACGGCAAGATATAAAAGAGATTTCGGCCAATTTCTGGTCATATATAGTTTTCTGGAAGTTGTAATCTACAAAGACAAAGGCAACGTTTTCTGTAACCCAATGGTCTAAATCTGCCACTATGACATTGGCCTGTAACTTTGTGATATCAGAATATCCAATGGCATCAGTAGCGTCTATTATAGTGAAAATATCCTTTCCTAAATCAAGGTTTACCTGTGGATTGATGTTGCTTAATGGGGCCTCCATCACTACCATTTTGCACCCATCAACATTTTGAACATCTTCATTAGAAACATGGTCTGAGTCCAATATTATGACTTTTTCTTTGAATTTCTTCATGAAAGTTGACATAAATGCTATCTCATTTAATCTTTTCCATATATTTCGAGTTATTATCACTTTTTCGTTGGTTTTGAATTTATAGGTTTTTATTGTTCTGGCGATCGCATTGATGCCCTTACTACAAAACATTATATCTTCATCTTCGCATTGTAAAATTGAGGATATTAGCCTTGTGGCGGCTTTATAAGAGTTGTAGCGCTCATTTGCTCTACAAATCTTCAAATATTCTTCAAAGTTGGTGTGTGTAGACATGGATAACTTGTGTTTGCTACATGAGCTTGAAGTTATTGGTAAGCCTGTCATATTTACAATGATATTTAGCTCAAAAATAGAGCAGCAAGGGTTGAAATATACACTGAATTATTAATTGAGTATTTAAAGCTTCTAATATATAGTCTTTGGCCTGTCCAAGTACATTCTACATATCTAAGCTTTGATTCTGACTCATGTGGCCAAATTTTTCAAACATGACTCATTTTGATCCAGGATGGATGAGCCGCAATCAGTGTTATAAGTCAGACAATTGGCTCTGTAAAGTCACGATAAAGTTAAAGGGATAGAGATAGAGTATGTAGAGTTTACAAAAGGGTTTCAGAAGGTGGAGACTGCGTCGGCAGGAGTTTTACTGGTTAATGCCCGATGACTCAGTTGTTAGAATTGAATCACAGGAATCTGTACCACTACACATCACTTTTCTTCCCTATTCTACACTACTACACTCTCTACAAGTTGTTTATAAAACAATCTTTTATTATCTGCAATATGCTGGCGTTTGGACTTTTGCATCACTACGCTATGACTATTTTAATTGATACGAATTTCATTTGCATGCTTTTAAAAGTCTGGCTCTAGATATGAGGTGCTAGCACCACTAGAAACATTTTTATTATTATTTTTCGAAACATCTTAATCACTCTCTGTCTTTCTTCCTTTCTCTCTCCAACAATAAAGTAAATTATTGACAACACAACTTGCCCCAGAAACCTTTGTCTTCTTCAACTTGTTGTTGTTCATATGGCTGACCTTTTGTCATCATGGCTGGGTTCAGATCATAAGCATTCTTGGCATTGGTCCCACTTGGATTGGTACCAGTGGCACCCCCCAGTTCTTGCTTAATTGGAGGTAAAGGTCTATTGACCAAATGTTGAAGTTTCTGTTGATGTAATTGAGCAGCGGAAAGCTGCTGTTGGGAGAGACCAGCCCCTCCTGCATTGGAAGCACCATTGGCCCCAGCAGAGCCATTTTGACCCTGTAATCCATGAGAAGCAGGTGCATTGGATCCAGATATAATGTTGGGCATCTGTTGATGGTGAGCCCTGCTTCTTCTTTGCTCACGGTGTCTTCTTTCACGCTCATTTGGAGGGTTAGGATGACCATACCCATGTAAATTGGGCTTTTTATTGATGGAAGAATCCCATCCTTTACCCCCATTCAAATGTAACCAATCATAATCACCATCACAACGATCTCCCAAGTCATCTAAAATAGATAAAAAGAGCATTCTATATTCCTCATAAGCAGGTTCTGCATCAAATGGTAAACCTCTTACAGAATCCAAATATTCAGCAAATTGTCTTGGTAAACCTTCACATAAAGTTAAAGCAGGAGTAGTACGCTTTTTATCACCAATTTTTTCATATTTTTGCTTGTTAGTTGGAGCCTTAAGACCTTGCCAAGGTAATTGACCTCTTAAAAAGTAAAAAAACACATGACCCAAAGCTTCTAAATCATCTCTTCTCAGTTGTTCACGTCCTAAATGAGTATTGATACTCATATAACGTGCAGTGCCCAGTAATGATTTCTTTTCTCTATAAGGAATATGTTGCTTTGTACGAGGATCCCTATATTGTTTGGCCATTCCAAAATCCACCAAATGAACGTTATTTTCATCTGGTAACCCTTGACGTCCAATTAAAAAATTGTCAGGCTTGATATCTCTATAAATAAGATCGTGTCTATGAACCTCTTCAATGAGGGTAAGCATTTGGATGGCAATTTGAACCACAGTCTTGACCGTGAATCGACGCCCACACCAATCAAACAAATCTTCCAATGAAGGTCCCAAAAGGTCAATTACCAAGATGTTGTGAAGCCCCTCTTGTCCAAAGTAGTACGCATTGGGGATTCCTGGTGACCCTTGTAAGTGCTTGTAGGTTCTGTATTCGTCACGGAGCTGTGGGGCCTCCGTCTTGCGTGGCTCGAACTTGATGGCCACGGGAACGCCGTTGATGATGTTAGTTCCTTCGAAAATAACACCAAACGACCCTTCTCCGATTTTCTTGCCTATCTTGTAGTGCAACCCGACCACTGAGTTGTTCAGGGATGACAGCGAGCCCGACTGTTGCGGATTATGGGCCGCTTGAGCCGCCAAGGCAGCTGTGGAGGACTGTGGGTTGGCTCTGTTGGACATTGTTGATTGGGAAACACAAATGGAAAGACGAAAAAGTTGAAGACGACGATTGGGGTTTTGTGCAGGAGATCAGGAGAAAAGCCGCAGGCGACGAAACGGGCGGATGGGGGGATGGACGAAGGAAGGAGCTGGAAGAGGTAGGGGAAAGGGAGAGACGAGGTACAGTAGAGAGGACAAGGATGGGATCAAAAAAGCAAAAGAAAGAAGGGGTGCATGGCTGAAATGATCGATGTTTATATCAGTGAGAACGTGCGGTAGGTGCGATTTACGATTCGATATTGCGATATGATTTGTGATTGTGATTTTGTGCGTGGGAGGGAGAGTGCGCAGGTTTAGTGTGTGGTTAGTGTGTGGTTAGTTTGTGGTTAGTTTGTGGTTAGTTTGTGGTTAGTTTATGGTTAGTTTGTGGTTAGGTCGTTGTAATTGCGGTTTGTGGTTGGCTGGACAAGTGTCTGTGACGGTGTGCGCTCTGCTCGCCTGGTTTCTATTTTCATTCATAACCTTCTATTATAGACGGTAAGTTTAGCGTTTTAGTGCGAAAGGGACGTTTCAATGCAACTATTTAGTGACACACTCGATTTTAGGGGCTACTTGTAGACCTATACACACAGCCAAGAATCGAACGCAGGGTACGAGATGGGGGCTACTGTTACCGACCGCTTTTCTTTTTCAGCACTATCTATATCAGGGCGATACTCAACTGTGCACTACGTCTATTGTATCTGGCAAGAGTTAACTGCTCACTGCATGGTGCTGCGTTGATACTGACACTAATTAGTACTATTCGCAGGCTCACCAGCGGACTGGCCAGCTCACTATCCACTAGCTCAAGCTGCGTGTTTACCTGAAAACTGACGGCCTCATCACTAGCCTCTACCGTTGTTACCGTTTCTACTTCTCTCTCTTTATTGTCGTCGTCACTACGCAAAAGAAACGTGCAAAAGAAATCATTTGCCCCAAACAGGATATACGGCCAATCCATGCACAGACTTTAGTAGATTTTGCACTATACTAAGCAATGCCTACGCCCTATGAACTTTAAACTCGGTTCCTACACCTCTTCTTTCTATCTTATATTACTCTAATCTCCTCTCACCAAATATACAGTATCTCCTGGCTTAAACTTACTACACCTTTCTCCTGTTTTCACCGCCACAGGCTCGCCATTGACCTCTAGGAAAATATTCAACCTCTGATTAGGATCACTAATGCTATTATTAACATTTTTAATCTTCATCGTCTCCGCTATGCTATCTAATCCCCGTCCTACAGGCCAATTCTTACTCACAAATACTCCATGCTTAATAGGTGCTTTTTCTCCATCTACTAATTTACACCACATGTATATCCGATCGCTAACCACGATCTTAGAATCTCCCTTGGCTAATCTTTTCAATTCTATCATATCTTTGCCTCCTCCTCCTCCGCTTCTTACCGCAGTCTTAACTCCTGAACTCTTCTCTATCTTTTCTTTCCTTTCTTTAAAGAATCGCGCAATCTTACTAAATGCTCCTCCTTTTTTATGATTAGCAACTGCCTTTTCTAATATACTAGTAGGTTTAGAAGCCGCTTTCAATCGATCATCTATAATTTTCCTATCTCTATCTCTATTAGGAAAGAATGAAGCCACCGGTTCTGGCAGATCTTTGACCGATCCTGAAGTCCTTGGACTCACTTTCTGAGGTCGAGAACCTGTACATTGATGACTAATTTGATCTCTATGATCTTCACAATAAATAAGTTTGCAAAAATCACAAGTAAATGGTAAAAAATCAAGTTTCTGACACTTGGAGCAGTGTTTACCTATATCCAAGATCCCTTGTTCTTCTCTTCTTGTCATAAATAAAGACGCCATGTTAGCAATAAATTAAAAGTTTGTAAATATGTAAAATCAGACATGAAATCTCATGCTTTTATCTTGTTTAAACTACTTACTAAGCTAGTTTCTTTGCCACCAGAAATAATATCAACGAAGATACTGGAAGCTTTGAAATGTCGTCTCCTTCTGACGACATTGTTGGTCATGATCCATCCCATTCTATCCTATCTTAACCATAATGTCGCGCGCGCGCCTGTCATGGAAAAACTTGTCGTGCCTCCTACGCCTAATCGGGAAGTTGAAAAATCATTATACAAAATCTCGTGTCGTCCCCGCTGGTGCCAATACTGTGTTGTTTGCGTTGAAATTACTTGCTGATTTGTATCAACAGACTTCTAAAGACCTCCTCCGATGTTTGACTTAAACGTTCCTTGGCCATGTGCTTCCTACACCGACCAACCGCTGCCTCAACAGCTCATCGCACTCCAAAATGTCATTGCAACATTGTACTGTTTGGGGTATACCAACATCGCAATAAATTTTGTGCCATCTGAACACTTAAAAATCCCTTCCACTAGTCCTAACCCGATCAATATGGAAACAATTCGTCAGCATTTCAGTCAATTTGTTAATTTACGAATTTTCAGCCGTATAACCTTAATTATAAGCGATCCAACTCAATGTCAAGGTTTGAGTAAATTGCAGAATAGCTTTGATATAATAGCCATTCAACCTACTACTGAAAGAGCCTTACAAACTGCTACTACCAATTTAGATGTAGACTTAATCTCATTCAATTTGAGCAGCAGATTACCTTTTTTTCTCAAGCATAAGACCATAGGTGCTGCAGTGGAAAAGGGCCTCCAATTCGAGTTGTGTTATAGTAGTGTGGTTGCTGGCACAGCAGGATACTTGGTTCTGACGCCTAATGAAGGAATGTCACTTTCAAGTTCGGCTGTTTTGGCCAGAAGAGTGTTTTTCTCTAATGTCATGCAATTATTAAGAGCCTCAAGAAGTAATGGAATAGTGGTTTCTTCTGGTGCTGTGAATGCATTGCAAGTCAGAAATGGCTCTGACATATTGAATCTCTTGAAAACAGTGGGGTTGGATCCTTCTAGAGCCAAAGCATGCATTTCAGACAACCCAGAAAGGGCACTTTTAAATGGGAGATTGAGAATCAAAAGTAACAAACAAACTATTCTTATAGACAACAGATCCGATAATCCGTTGTATTCAAATGATTTGGAAGATCCAAACAAGAAAAATGACTCCAACAGGTATAGGAAAAGGTTGGATGGTACGTCTAGTGGAAGATTGTTGAAAAAACAAAAATTAACTATTTAATGAATGATGTAAACTTAAATGATGTAGATGAATGTAATTTGATCTATTTCGAGCCTACAAAGTACGATTACACGTTGAAATATGGTTTTTATCTATGAGGTAATATTACTTGCTAGTATTGAAAAATAGACGACTTAATGGCTCGCAATTTAGGCGACGAACCGTCCGAAGTTTTGGACGAAGAATTGGAAGAGGATGACTGATTAGTAGTTTTTATAACGGTAGATGCATTTGTTCCCCTGTTGGGTCGTACAGGGCGTTTCCTAGTAAGAAACACAGACAGTTCTGGTCGTCTTTTGACAGGACTGCTGATAGTGGTATTCGTGACGTCAGACAGGCCACCGGGGCTCTGCGGGGTTGTAGACTTGACAGATGGAAACTTTGTCTCACTTTCTTTAAAAGCGGCTGTACCTGGGCATAAACTTGTATCTTTAGTAGCATTATTATTGCCTTGTTGCGGTAGTATGGGTTTTGTAGAGATTTGCAGTTTTTTCATTTTTTCCTGGAATAGTTTACGATTTTCTGCTTCCTTTACTTTTCTTAAGCGCTCTTGTTCATTCATACGTGTCTCGGAGGTATTAAACTGAGTTGGAGGTCGTCTTCTTATGGGTTTATCAGAAAATGGTGCATCAAAAGTACGTGCTGTTTTCATTCTAACGTCTCGTCTGGCTCTTTCAAAAACCGGATTTCTGAACAGATTGATCGATTTGTAGTTATTCCGGCGAACAGTTGGATCTCTTAAAAGTTGTGGAACCGTCACTATAGCCTTTGCCAGTTTTTCCTTTTTCAATTTTTCAGTCATAGCTTTCAAACGAGCGGCAGAGTTGTCCATAAACAGCTTTTTCTCTGCCTGGTACCTTGTGTACAATGCCTTAAAGGGCATAGAGCTGCGATCTTTGCTCAACCCGTCTATTTTGTTCTCATAAATCGGTCTATCCGGGAAATCTTTTTCGATAAGCTTGGGCCAAAGCTTGTCAGAATGGGGGATCAACTGAGGGCTCTGGGCCTCCAATTGAGAGAGTTGTTTGGCGTTTAGGCGTCCCAACATGGGCTCAAGAAGATGAAAGGGAGTCAGCCCAACATCTGTGATCCTGCCGATGTTCTGGGCGCACTTATGGGTGGCGATTTGAACTAGACTTAACATGGAGAGATGAGAAACATGCAGGAGTATTTTTGGAGGTGGGTGACTATGAGAATAGGGTGCAGGACCGTAGTCTTTGTAAAGCAGTGGGTGTACCGCGGGCGAGTGAAAGAGATGAAGAGAAGGGCAGAGTGGTAGATATTGATATTTCAGGTGATCAGGATGGGTCAAAGGCAAGGTGAATTTGAATACAAGAGAAAAATGGCCGAATTGACCATCGGTGCAGGCTGAACAGAGCGGCAGTCCAGTTAGAAACGAGTTAGGAACACCTGAGTGTAGGCTAGACACCAAAGTTGGGTATGCTAGATACGGAGAATTGCATCTGTTCAATCTAAAGATACAGCAACATGATATATTTAGGTGGAAAAGATGAAAATGTAGAATTATGCACGAGTAAAATGAGAGATAAGAGCAGCACGAGAGGGATGCAGAATTAAAAGATATAGAGAGATTGAGAGAGATTTAAAATACCCAGCATATGTAAATTGTAAACACTGACAGGCTTCGCGTAACCGCCACTAATTACGAACCACAACCATCAAAACTAGCAGCATACCATGGACCTATTGCATGCAAATTTAGAGATATAGACATGCAGCACCACGCAGATTAAGTGCCGAAGCCAAGTGCCGAAGCCAAGTGCCGAAGCCGATGCGCCTAACCCCAAGAACTACACAGCACACGCTCTTTAACCATACAATCAAACATCAATGTGTTGCAATCTCTCAACCCGTAGACGAGCCAAAGACTAACGAGCCCAGCGCATATTCCAGCACGGCGTACGGTGTTCGCCCATCTCTGGATTAAAGTTCCGAATAAACGCGCCTGCAGCAAGTTACAAACCGTCGCGGTCAACAAGCTAGGGTGTGGTTGGCGGTAAGTGCTCTGCTAGGTGCTCCAGAAGCTCTAGGAGTTCTAGGAGTTCTATGTCTTTTTCTCTGTGATCGTGTCATTAGTGTCACTCCAAAGTCTCTGTCCTACTGACATTCTCTTGTCTATCAGCCGTCGTTCTACCTTTTCCCCTTCTCTTGTGCTGCTTCCGCGCGTCGGAGATAATCCGAGACCCGTTCCGTATACCATTACTAAAACACCAACTTGACTAATCTGTGAATTTTTCTTCTCCCATCAACATGTTCTCCAAAAAGCAAAAGGACCCCGAACCACAGGTGGAAAAAGATAAGGAAGTCAGATATTTACCCTTCGACCAAGTCCCAGCGCTGTCTCAGATCCTCAAGGAAACCCCCTTGAACGAGCAAGAACAGGTCAAGTATAATCAGGTTCTACAACATTTCCAAACCCCAGATTTGAGTATAGCCATATCTGAGGAAAACCACAAAAAAAAGGAAAAAGACCAATATCAACCTTTGAGCGAGGCGGAAAAATCTTGGATCACGAGGGAGTGTATCTTAAGATATCTCCGAGCAACCAAATGGGTAGTAGAAGATGCTATAACTCGTGTAGAATTAACTTTAGCATGGAGAAGAGAATTCGGGATTGCTCATTTTTATGATCAAGATAATGAAGTTAACGGAGAGCTTTGTTCTGTAGAAAATGAGACTGGTAAAGAAGTAATTTTAGGATATGATAATGATTCCAGACCATGTTTATATTTGAAACCAGGACGTCAAAATACTGAAGCTTCTAATAGGCAGGTACAACATTTGGTATATATGTTAGAAAGAGTTATAGATTATATGCCCGCAGGTCAAGATTCGCTTGCTTTACTTATTGATTTTAAAGGAGGAAAGATTGCTCCAATTGGTATTAGTAAGAAAGTTTTACATATTTTACAAACTCATTATCCCGAGAGATTAGGTAAAGCTTTATTGACTAATATTCCGTGGCTTGGATGGACTTTCCTTAAATTAATTCATCCATTTATTGATCCATTAACTCGTGAAAAATTGGTTTATGATGATCCTTTCCCGAAATATGTACCCATAGAACAATTAGATCTGGATTTTGGTGGGAAAGTCAATTTTGAGTATAACCATGAAAAATACTGGCCGCTGATGATTGAAATATCTCAAACTAGAAGAAAGTGGTATCAGAAGAGATTTGAGAAGTTTGGCAAGGAAGTTGGATTAAGTGAAGTTGATTTGAGAGGTGACGGAGAAGATTTGAAATATCCATTGAAGCAATAGCAGTGATATTAGATAAGAGGTTATTGAATAGATAATTAATTACAATAGATACAAATCATTACATGTAGATTAAATATATATATCTAAACAAACGGTTTGGCACATTTCCGTTTCTCCACTACTCCAGTCTTTTCACATATCATATGTTGCCAATCCAAGGCATACATGGCCGCTCCACTACCATCTTCACTTTTGGCAAAGATCACTCCAAGATCATCTCGAGCTGTACTTAAATAATAATTGGACCCATCTCCCAACAGTATAACCAAAGCTCTCACTATATCACCAGGACGGAAGCTTTCTATAATCTTTACTTTATCTTTTTCGGTCAGTCTTATATCTTGAGACCGGACTATTCCCTTGAAAGTTTCTCCAAGTTCTGGAGCTGATGCGGTTACCAAAGTACTTTGCAGCAGAGCCACAGCTGTGACCGATTGAAGTGATTGGGATCCTCCTCCCGTGGCCAACAGCTTATGAGCCAGCTCTCCATTCAGTCCCAACCCAGAATCGGCCACTACATTGCCATGTTTTTCCACCACTACAATTTCCGCATTGGCTTGTCTGGGATTGATGCGGGTGATTCTTACCAACACTATATCGTTGACTTGGGGCAAAGACATGGAACTGGAGGTCTGAGGCCCATCAAACTCGGCGTATACATTGTTCAAGGGTAATACAGACACGATTTGCGTCCTGGTCTCCACTCCTTCGTCCGTGGTGCTCAGCTCATCGGCATCTTTAATTTCCACCGTTCCTAATGCAGATGCAACAATCACCGGCATGGAGCCTACTTTGTCTCCATCGGTGTTGATGGTGCTCACCGTGGTTCCTCGTCCAGATATATACTTGATTACATGTGTCTCGTCCTCACTGCGGAAGACGGGCGCCAAATACTGACCTGGAATCACTTTACTCATGGTGGTTCTCTTAGCGATGATTAACTTGATGCAGATTTTTATTATTTTTTTTCTGTAGGTAATCAAAACCACTGCGAGGTTGGAAAATTCTCAAGTTGTAGCTGATAGATCCGATTGTAAGACTGAAGATGTCCAGTTACCCTGATTACATAGACGGCAAGCCTCCTGTGGTTTCGTTGAAAGAGTATGACTTTGCCCCGTGGGCTGGTACCACCTGTGTTGACCGTCAAGACGGCCAGTACGTCATCGTGGTGATGCAGGAGCCAACCAAGATTGTTGCTGTGGTGGATTCCAAGGACAGCGAGACTTTGGACACGATATTCCGCCTGGCACATGCTTCACATGCGAAGGATATTATGGAGAAGAAGTAGTGATAGTTATAGGAATATAGGAGCAGTTTGAACAGTGTAGGCAGGTTTGCGGTGGAGAGCCGCCGTTTGGCGGATGAGTGGTAGGTATCGCAGGCATCTGGATTCCACTGATTGGATTTGCAGGCATTTGCAGGCATTTGCAGGTGTTGTCCATGTCTAAGGTATAGATGGGACACTTGTAAAAACGCAGTGTTATGGTGACACAGGAAGCTATAAAACTACATCACTAATGGCCAAGAAAGTACCTAATAGGTAGTAAGAGAGCAAATGGATGATTGACCGAAAACTGTATTAATGACGAACCAGATAACCAGATAGCAAGAGAACTGGGTGCCCAAACAACTAGTTACTAAACAACTAATCTCTAAGTAGGCCATTTGTAGAATCTCGAGGATAGACTCCCAAAACTGCTCAGCTACAACTGCTCAGCTACAACTGCCCAGCTACAACTGCCCAGCTACAACTGCTCAGCTACAACTGCTCAGCTACAACTACCTAGCTAAAAAGTAGATTACTTCTGACTACCCACTCTACATCTCTGAACATGCACGTATTTTACCATCTATCTCTATAATTATATGAAATGTGTATTCGCAATCAGAAGCTGATGCACCTCCATGGTCGCCTTCATGTTGTTCAACTCTTCTCGGATCTGTTGGGCCAATAAGGGCGTCAACTGATTACAAGTGGCTGTATCTGGATGACGATCATACTCAAATTCACTGTATGTGTCATACAACACAATTCTTGACGAAAATCTCACTCCAGCCTTGAATTTAGGCAGCAGAGGTTTCTTCCAATTCCTAGTAATAAACAGTGAAATAGATCTATTGCTCAGATTGGGAGTTGGGGGCAGAAACTTGGCCAAATTAGGTGGCTTGAATTGCGATTTCAGTGGAACCTGTGGTACTTGTTCGATTCGATCATCTTCAAAGTTCACATTCGCATCTTCTTCATCTGATGATCCAAATCCATTCCCAATGGCACTTTCTGTGGCACTATCATCAAATGAAAGGTTAAATGATTGATGAGATGCCAGGTTTCTAATATCATGTAGTGCCAATTTCCCTTGGAATGATGGTCCATCCAATCCTTTAAAAGACATGGAAATTGGCCTATTGTTATGAGTGGTTCTTCCTCCAAGAATCTCAGGAGATCCCGAATAAACTGAATCAAACATGGGCAGCGCTTTATTATTCACATCAACTTGATTCATGTTTGGTGTAAATGGAGATTGAATCACATCTGGGGTACTTTCAATCATTGAAACTCCTCTATCTACTTTAGAATATCTTCTAAATCCTTGTGATTGGAATGAAACATCTCCTCTTGTATCTTCCGAGTAAATAGATGATCCTTCTACCATTGGCGACTGGTATGCAGTGTAAGTGACCATTGGAGATTGATCGACTGCTGGAGTTTTAGGCCCTGGTTCAGCCGCTGGTGCTGGTGCTTCCTCTATAGGAGGGGCTTCAAAGGAATTATTCAAACTAACGCTAGGTGAAAAATTCAATTTGTCCGCGTCTATAAAATCAGTGAACTCAATAAAATCATCAAAATTGCCATCAAAAGAATATTTATCAGATTCTTCTTCTTCATCTTTTGAAAGTTTAACCTCCTGTTCCTTTTCAACCTCGATTGATGGAATTTCACCAGAAAAGTTTTTGAATTGTCCATTGTTGTCCCTGTCAAACAGCGATTGAATGTCTCCTATGGCTCTTGTATTGCTTGCAGCCAAAGCTTCAAGGATTCCAGATCCGTTAGCATCAGTAGACATGACTTCATCAATTTGAACACTTAATTTACTGTCTGATTTTTTCAAAATACTCGAGGATCTATGTGAGTTGTTTGGCTCGTGAAAATCATCTCCATGTACAATATGTTCGTTACTACCACTGTAATTGACAAAAGAACTTCTTTTGGATCTAAAAGATCTCATGGATCTCGATCTTTCAAGAGATACAATACTCTCTACTTCTTGAGCACTAAGCAGCTTGGGGAAAAGAGCTTCTCCGAGAAGCAGATCATTAACTTTCAGATCTCTTTTAGAATCCTTAGGCAGATATTCAAAGTTGAATGGGGAACCAAACGCCAATTCTGGAGAAAGAGCCGATTTCCGTGGATCACTGATATTCAACTTCTCACCAAATTCAATCGACATTTCGTTGTCAAATCTAGAATTTGACAATGGACGAGGTTGATGAGTGAATATGTTAGAAGTATCATACTCCAGATCTTCGGTTCTGTTTTGTGGAGACCCAGCATCGTAGTCTGAATCATTAACTTCTCTAATGAGATTAACCTGCGGCTTTTGGTAGGATACATTCGAATTATAGGTGGTCGCTGACGATTCAATGGTAGCTCTATGAGTGGAAGGCGTATCTGTAGAAGGGGTGGAAGGAACTCTTCTATGATGGTTAGAAGCGGGTTCTGGTGCTACAGCCCCTCCATTTGAAGCCACTGGCGATGTAGAAATATCCTTTCTAGGCTCCGTGTATTGTTTCAAATTATCTGAAGACCTATTTTTTCTAAAAACCCCCAAAAATGTGCTATCTCTTCTTGAAGCAAGAGCAGGTTTTTTACTTTTAGAGACGTTTCTTTGTCTGATTGGAGAAGTTGATTCTGGAACCGCGACTTGCTCATTCAATGAGTGGTTTTTGGAACGCAGCTTGAACAATGATTTGAAAGAGAATTTCTTGGTATTCTTCTCTCCTTCGTCGGTTTCCATGTGAGGGATTTCTCCCAAAGTATGTGATCGTTTATGGCGGGTTGTCGGGGTGGAAGCCACGGCCTGAGATTCGGTTTTAACAGAGAAAGATGACGAGGATCTTCTATGCTTGGAACCCGGGGTCTTGGGTGTGGCAAATTCCAGCGACTGGTGAAGCTTGGGGGTGATTACCAAGTCGCTTTTAGGCATGCTTTTGTGAGGTCCTGGTCTTGGACCTGCTGGACCGGTGGAACTTACTGCGGTGGCCGGTCTAGCGGTTACTTTTTCATTCTTAGCTGGTGCGTTGACTACTGGGGTAGCAGCCTGCTTTTCTTGTGGTTTGGCGGGTTCTACGATTCTTGCCAATTTAGGCTCGTTGCCCGTAGATTGGGGTTCTACGTCTTTGTTTCTTGGCAATTGAGCCGTGTCAATGGTTCTCTTCCTAGAAGTAGGCGTTGGGGAGTCTGGCTTACCATACTTCAGCCCTGGAGGTTGCACACGAGGAATATATTCTGGAATCATGGATTTAGGCACGTACGGCTCGTACTCGCCCAGCTTGGTGTCTGTCTCTATTGACTTGGCAACTGAATGACTCAGTTTGACGGGTGATTCTCCAGGCACGGTGGGATTGGGGTAATCTTTCAGCTCGTCCGAGTTTTTCCTGGTTTCTGCACTGAGATCATTGGGTGGAATCACCTTGTCTTTGACCGGCGACGACTTCGAGGATGATTCCGAGGTGATACGCGTCAATTCGGTCTTGAAATCGGTGCCACTAGACGACTGAGGAAGCGGTATTGTGCCCGAGAAATTAGAATCGGCAGCTTCAAAATGCGAGTCTTTCCCGTTCAAAACGGGGGTGGCATCGCCGTTGTTTTCATCCAAGGAGTAGGCCTTCAAGGTTTCCTGGTTACTGTAGCGTTTTTCATCGTGGGAAGGTCTTGAAATGCGCAGCCTGGAAGTCTGGAACGACGAAATGCTGTTCAGCAGAAGAATGGCGTCCGAGTTGGTGTACATCGCTCCGTTGGCGCTCGTTTGAGCCGTGGACTCGTGCTCATCCTCCTCCTCAATGGCGCTTTTGGCAAGCAGAGAATTCAGCGTCTTTTGGCGAAGTATAGACTCCAATTGCTTCATCAGCGGCAGCAGTTTCATGGCCGCGGTGGTGATGACGCCAGAACTGCTCAGCTCGTCCGCTTCGGCGCCGTCAAGCTCCTGGCGGAGCGCCTGTGCATGACTTGTCGAAGGACCCAGATAGAATTGATCAGAAAGCTCAAACTCGTCTTCGGGCGGCATACTGACACTGGCTTAATCGTGGAGTGGAGGAAAGTCTTGAACAGGAAAAATTGAAGTCGCGGGAGCAGGTCTGTGTGCAGGTCACACTTCTGGGGCGTGCCACGACAAGAGAGAGGGGAGGGCAGGTTGTGGGCGGTTTGGGAGGGTTCAAGGACAGGTGCGGGTGCTTGAGGAGGCAAAGGAGCAAGCTGGATGGAGTCCGTGTGGAGAAACCGTGTGTTTGACTGTCGTTGAGTTAGTGGAGCGAAAGAGCTGCAAAATGCGAAAAAAATAAGCCCCTGCGGAGGGACGAGCAGGCGGCACTGCGCTGTTATTGTGTACTGTAGTGTGTTATGGTACTGGAGCGTTCTGTCGTATTAAAGCTGGGATCCGCTGGGGTCTGCAGGAAAGCCGTGAAAGCAACAGAGCTGGAGCGGTCCGCTAGGCACTGGAACTCTGGATCTGGGGATAGCACCACTGGGTCATGTGCTAGTAGCGTGCGGGTTACCCATGCGGGCTAGAATACAGCCGTTTAGCCACGCTTGGTGTACCAGTTGCCGGTTTGACGGCTGAGTTGACAGCAAATTGACTGGATGTGCTGGGAGCTGGTGGTGGGTTCAGGCCACAGGTGGATCCATCTGGGGAGTAAGGCCCATCACATGTAGCTATGAGCAGAGCTGTTTAGAGTTACGTAGACCCACCAAGAGCAGTTCAGAGGAAATACACACTGCAATTTCCAAATACAAGTAAGACACAAGAGATACAGTAGATACAATGTTTAGGGATTTAAGTGTTTAGGTGTTTAGGGGTGGTGTAGATCTTGTGGTTGCAAAACAAGGTGCAGGAAGAGGTTTAGGCAAAACCGGTGAAAAATGAGTCGCGACCGACCTGGCTTTGTTTTTACGGTTTTGACCGTTTTCAACGTTTTCAACGTTTTCACCGTTTTCACCGTTTTAACCGTTTCAATGTTTTCCACCGTTTAAAACTGAATTCACCTAATCTTGATTCCTCAAATACTCAAGCTCACGTTATCCAGACATGGTAACCTATTGAATTAGGTATTTTCTATTACAAACTAGCTGTGAAGCTGGTGGTGGCTCCTGCATAAAGTCACCCTGACGATTCAGCTGTATACCGGCTGCATGCTAAGTCGAAACTTATTGATTTTCCCAATGCGGTTGCAAACCATTCCCAATACAGTTAAATTCACCTTACAAACAATTTCGATAATCTACCTTGTAACTAAACTTTCAACCTAGTTAATTTCGTATATTAGGTTATTTACTCGGATTTACTATTCTACATCTCTTGAAATATTAATCGTCTATTATCGTCTGTCATTTTATAATAATTGGCCTGCCATGCACGCTTGATGATCTGCGCTGTACGGCTGCATATTGAGATCCTGTCTCAATCTACATAATAACACAATTGTTCTTCTTAGTCAATCTATGTCTTTTCTTCACTTTTAAATCATCAATCGATATTGGTTCCAATGG
The DNA here is from genome assembly GCA_030581955.1 of Kurtzmaniella fragi. Lineage (NCBI taxonomy): Eukaryota > Fungi > Ascomycota > Pichiomycetes > Serinales > Debaryomycetaceae > Kurtzmaniella > Kurtzmaniella fragi. The sequence continues at coordinate 117,885 of JAKTWE010000003.1, forward strand.
TAAAGGTTTTTCGTTAAATTTGGTTTGTTGTTCCTCTACTAAATGATCATTTTCATTGTTATTTTCAATTCCGGTCTCTTGATCGTATTTTTCTTCTCTACCGAGTAAACTAGGTTCTGGAACCATCATTTCCGATGATAAAGTATCAGCCAGAATAGTAGGAGATAACTCAGCAAATTCGTAACTTTCAGACTCTGGATCCATAATTGGATCTTTACCTGATTCCATCATAAAAGATGCAACGTAAACGTATAATTTGACCCATAATTCTTCTAATTCATGAGTAAACTTGGATCCAAATCTCTCGACAAACGTTTGAACCAAAGCTTCTCCTAATAATTCATATTGAGGACGTTCAATTCCCAAGATTCTATTATGACGTTTGGCTAAACCAGTCAAATATTCGTTTAAAACTTCAATTTTTCCCAATTGCAGAATCACCAAGGATAAAACTCCTCCCATAGCAGCTGCTTGATGACGAATCAGAGGAAATAATGACTCCAATGATGGATCTCCTTGTAAAAGATTGGTATATAACTGTCTGCAGAATAAAGAAGAAGCCATTGAGTTGGCATTGAAGTTTTTCAGCCTATTTAAAGAGTTTTGATGTGCTATTTCCATGTCATTAGGTAAAACATTAGGAAAAGCTCCAGGAATCCCAGTAGAGAACTTGGAGATTGGCTCTTCAAGCAACATCTTGTTCCATGTGTAACGGATTAACTCTATTTCGCGCGAGGTGAAATCTAATGTGGGTAATTTTTTAGGGTTTTTTATCGAGGACGATGTGGTAGTTGGGACTTTGGTAGATGTACCAAACGATGTGAAAGAAGAAGTACTTGAACCGATTCTTGATAATCTTGGATTGTTATTATTATTATTGGCCAAATTGGTGGTTTCAGCCATGGAGTTAGAGACTGAATATTCGCTCACAAGAGACGATTTAGTACCCATTCTCTTCAACTTGTGTAAGTTGGAGCTTGCGCTGGGCATAGTAGATGTTTGAATCATTTTGGATTCTTGTAAAGGTTGAGGTTGTATAGATGGTTAAACTTGGTGGTTTCAGCTGTCGATTCAATTATCGACAAGTGGTGTGGAGGGATTATTTTTTATAAAATAAAGATATTTTTTTGACAAAAATAAAAAGACGGTGAACAACGTTTCGAGGGGTTCTTAATCAAAGAAGATGTATTTATTGGTTTATTATCCGTTAATTAATTAAGTATGTTTTATCAATGTTTCAAATTTTGTGCAAATGTCTAGTTTATATACTTTTTCACGTCTCAGACGATTGTTCAAACCCTACATCGATCCACATCCAATAGGCACAAAAAATAATCAGCATATCTTGCTTCATCTTACAGCTAAAAAATAAGTTTGATTACTTACATCAATTAGAATATCCCTAGCGGTTTTAATTCCTAGTTGTACTTGGCAATAACAATAGATGTTAATAATAGGAAAAAAATAGCCTCTGTATCAATACCGAAGGGGGTCCTATATTGTACATATTGTACTAATTCGTTCTCTCCAATTGCTGATTATTATTATTTTACAGTGATGCAGGCTGCATGAGGTTGAGATCTTAACCCGATTGATATTTTTTCAACCTTATATCTACTACCGTCTAAGGAAGTTGGGGGCAGCATCTTGCAGAAAGATCTTGAATGATAGGAGGTCAGAGATGTTGATCGATGGCCAACGATTGGTGTTCAACTGATGGTGATCAACCGCCGTTGTACATCAATTACCTGGTGCATTTCTGCTACGCATTTTTATTTTTGCTGTGAGCTCACTATTGTATTTGAAATATGAAACATTCATTCTATTTTAATCCATCTACTAACCGGAAAAGCATTTCCCAAAGTGAGTTTTTATTTTATATATTTATTTACTTTCAAATATACCTTGTTAGGTTAATAAAAGTTCTTCTTTTAGTGTCTACTGCCAGTGAATCTCTAGTAGGAATAGGTTTGAACCTTTATTTTTTTATTTGCTTATTGTTCCTGAAGTTCAAGTGCTCCTAATTCAAGAAAAAGGGCCCATCTATAACTATCCCTTGCTGAATTTAAGCTTGAAATGTTACCATATCGGGTATAATTAATCTAGTTAACTAGTCGATCCATTTGACCCGTATTTCTGCAATGTTCATCACTCTAAGGGGGCGCTGGTATCAAACTTTTTTCCTACACCCTTTAAAAAATATTTGTTTTTAGGAAATGCTCTTCCAATGAAAAGTCGTTATTTGATCATCGACGGAGGAGCCTTGATTTTAACTAAAAGCTTATTTTGAAGTGGTGGGCTTACGTCAACAACGCGTGATTCAATTATTGACACTTGAAAACTTACTTTACCTGATCTTTGAGCTTAATACATTGAATCCTAAAACATCGTCTATAGGAGACGAGATTTTCACGCCTGTACGCCTGCACACACCCCCATTTGTCGAAACCCCTCAAGCCTGAGAATTGCAATCAGCGAGCAGTTCACCCTATGCACGCGTCCTGCACATGTTTATTTATTTTCAGAAGTCCGTGGTTAAGGGAGCCGGGGCGATATTTATCGCGTTGAGCTGTAGAAAGAGACGGCACGTGTCCGCAACAAAAAAGACAAAAAAAACAAAAAAACAAAAAACAAGAACAAATGGTAAGATGTCTCGTGATATTAGTAATGTGATTTTTTTAACGTGATTGTGATTGTGAATTTGTTTTTTATTTTCGATTTTATTTTTGTTTTTTTAATTGCGTCATTTTCTAATTACCGGAAGAATAATTTTTTTTAATAAAAAATCACATGAAAGTTTTTTGAAAATTAATTAGGCCCACGTGATGAAATGTTAGCACTAATTTAAATATTACTAATTCTCCGTAAACCTGCATACACACTTATTTATTTAATATATTTTTGACCTGACCTAATTGAGAACTTTCGCTCTCTGCTTTAAAAAGAATCATGCGTAAAAAATAATCCTTCACCCCTGCCTCGGTGCACCGACCTACGCGGCTATCCGCGGCCATCAGTAGCCTACAGTTACGATCTGACCGGTCTCATCTACAACTTTATTTTAATTATTCTTTATCACTCTAGCTTTTGATAGGTCAAATCATTATCCTACTGTTACCTTAGACGCATTCAGCCTTGCTCCCCACCACATTGCAACAAAACATTATTCTAACGCAAAAGAAATTTGGTTCAGTAACACCGACGAAAATTTCCCCGAAATAGTGATCTAGAATTCTTCGCTTCTCAACCGATATATCATTGATATCCTGTTTTACTTTAGACGATTAAAATTCGGTTTACCTCCCCGTAAGTAGATTGGGTTATTTAATTTCGATCTTTGAAATCCGATAACCTTAAAACCTTGTTGTATTTCTTTATCTATAATCTCATCTGAAATTTGATGCTGTCATTTCTGCCGGTGCTCGAGTGGAAAGAAAGTCATCAGGAAAAGAGATCATCCAGTTTTGTAGATTGACGTATGCACATATCCGTTTGAAATTTCTGTTTAAAGGTTATTTAAATATGCTTAAAGGTAAAAAAGTAGGAATGATGTAATGATGGGAATAGTGGTTGAGATAAGAGAGGATGTTATTCTGATTTGATAATATGATATTACTACAGCGTTGTACTCGATTTCGTTATTTCCTTATATTAAACTCTTTAGGACCTGCCCTTAACCGCTGAAAGCATTATGTACGATTTTCTGCCTTCATGAAATAAATTACCTATTGATACAAATGAGACTCAGATTGAGGAATTTCAACGTAGTAGCTTTGAATGGCTCTTTTCAAAGCAGGAATTAATTTATCCCATCTTAATATCCTCACTTCTTTGTCAAAACCTCTTGGTTTCCTAATCTCATAAGACATAATTCTCTTTGCCAATTCTCCACGAATATCTTGTGGTTGATCATCGTACATTCTTGAAGAGATTGGTTTTTTCAGCCAAAATGGCACCAAATTTGATCTTATTCTACCTCTTTCTTTTCTTCTGACCATTGGTTCATTATCTTGAATTCCAATCAAGGTTTCCACTATTTCCACCACTTCCACAGATGTAATATAAAATTTATTATCCATGGTTAAATGTTGAGTGCTAGAATTGGAATATCTTGGACTTTCTCCCTCAGAATATTCATCTGCAAAGCTTGAAATCGATGATGCAGAAGAACAAGTTTCTGGGTAACTGGACGATCTAGAAGGACATTTTAAACATGAGACTTCCACCACATCAACTCCATTTCTGGCCGGTAAAATGGTGTCTGGATTATCCACTGCAGATCCCACAATCAGAAATTTCACTATAATATTGGGACCATCTTGGTGTCTTTCAATGCGAATTATTCTTCTCATATCTTGATTTTCATTGTAGTTCCATTCAGGCATACAAATGTCTTGAAACAGTCCATCAACAATTTCTAACTTCACTGGTAAGCATGAAGAGTTGGAATGTTGAGGTTTAGGAGGTCTACTGGCACACCCTCCTGCAGACATCCCACGCACCACCTTGTATTTCCGAGATGGTGCTCCTCCTGACCCATCTTGCATTCCCATGCTCATGAGCATCTTTGGAGGCAGGTAATGAATACTATTGAGAGGAGAATTCATGAGATTTTGTTGATGTTGTAATTGCGCATTCATCATCAACCTATTCATCTTAGAATCTTCTTCCTCCTTTTTAATAAGTGAATTTTGTCTTGATTTTTCATAGTCAAGACTAGCACTACTAGGATTAGAAGGAATACGATGATAGTATTCTCCATATTCAACTGCATTAGGGTTGGATTCATAAGAATATGGATGAGTATTGGTGGTAATGTTGACAGGAAGTTGCGCGTTTGAATTAAATTGCGCTCCAACATTCATTATTGCCGCATTCTCTAAACCTTGAGTGGTAGTGACGGGTAACATTGCCAGTTGAGCCATGGTTTCTTGAACACTACTAAACATCGAATTATTATTGAATCCTTGAAAATTGCATCCTTCATTGCTATTCATAGTAGAATTAACAACATTGACTCCAGCGTTGTAGTTGTTGTAATTATAGTTTAATTGCGCATTTGGGTCCGGGTATTCCATTCTTGGATACTCTTTCTGTTCAAATTGATTGTAAGGGCGTCCATATTGAGTGTATTGATGAGAATTAACTTCTTCTACCTCTGGAGCTTCTAACATATCAAAGAATCTATTATATTGAACTGGGTTTTGGTAGTACATTATCCTTATGTGCTACTTCAATTGTATAAGTTTTTATGTCTTGACTCTATTATGTTCCTGTTTAATCTATTTGATCCTTTATTGACAAAAAGTGGGTGGGACTTTTGTCATATATATATATATGTTTAAATTTGAATATGACAAAGGACCGTGGGTTTGCATCAAGGTGCATTTGTCGCCATAAGCGTAGCGTCAAACTATAACCAGGCCCGCGGAACGCCCGATCCTCACCATTGGGAGTACTGTGGTGTATGGGTGTGCTTTTTTTTCATGCAACTTTCTTAGTATATGCAAAGAACAATGCAGCTAATCAGCGGATTTTCCAAAAATAGAAGCACCGTATACTGTGGATAAAGATCAGACTTAGAGAGGAGTTAGAGTTAATAATAATAAAATTAGTTACTAAAACACTACAATAGATTGTTTACGGTAAAGTGTTTAAATTTCCATTGGACTCTATACTGGTAAGGGAGGTTATATGACTTGAATCTCTTAATTTATCTATTATTAATTTTTGTCCAAACACTCGTACCCCTCCCCCACCCTATTAAAATTATATACCTAATTGTAAGATAAACCTTTTATTTTCCAGATGTGACCCGCGGCGTTGATCCAAATAAAAAAACTCCATCGAAGTACGACCGTAAAACACTCTGGATTTAACTTATGCATTTATGCAAGCGTTGAGTTTATTAAGTTATATGCATGTAAACTTGTCATTTCTGCATCGACTTTTCCTTACTTAGCAATGTTTGGATCATATACCGGGTTAAGGGACACTTCACCGACATTAAAAATATATGGCTTATTGCAAAAGTTGCACTATCGGTCCTCACCACCATTTATTTTTAATGTTGATTTGCTAGAATGTTTTCAATAGACAAATTAAATAGAAAAATAGAAAAATAGAAAAATAGAAAAATGGTGATGATTGCTTGAACGGGAACCTTCTTTCCACAACAAGGGCTTCTCAACAACAATATATTAACTTTCAGAGCTTAAGTTAAAATATTTGACGTTTCAAAAAGTATAAATCAAGAGCTAGCATCGGAAATGGGTTGCCATAATTGTCAAATCAAAACAGGCAATCTTAGATTGCCAGTGTTCGTCGTGTGGCTGTATTCGAAGCAACCTTTTGCGGTTAAGCTTATATCCTGGGAGTCTCAAACCCAATTTTCAATAATAATCGGCTTGCATAACTACTCTGTGTTGGGAGTACGATGACTTTCTATGCGATGCAAGCATACTGCCACTCAGTAACTATTACCGTAGGTTTTAACGCTGTCCTTTCAAAAGTCAATGTAAAACATTGATTATAGAATGAGTACCAAAAAACGTATCACCTTCTTTGTAAAATTATGTTCACTATGCTCTATTGTAAATTTATTGTTTTTAAACCCAGAAATCTAGCTAGGTTGTCAGTCATGCCAATTAACTAGTTATCATAGGTTAAGATGCTAATATTAGGTTCCCGCTTGTGATTCTGTTTAACCATATTTAGTGAGGTGTTTTAAAAAATTGGCTCCGAGTTAAATAAACGTACCTATCCCGATTTGATGATTGCGCTTTCTTCTGTGGTTTTGATTATATTTTTCAGCTTTGTTTTTTTTTTTTATTATTTATTTTTAATTGTTTTTTTCCTCTTAGACTGGTCCTATTTACGTTAATAACAGCGGCATAATTGCATATATTACGGCAGGTGGGTATTAGTTATTCCCGAAAAGTAATGGAGCTAATTTAAAAATTCAAACAAAGTGTGGATCGTATTGACGTTCTACCATTTATTCAGTGTTTGACATAATAAAAGAAACGACCGATGGAAAGACGTTGAGAGATATGAAATTTAGTTGCGTTCCCACTGATATGGAACAAGGGCTCCCCGTGTTAAAGAAGGTTGAATACGTGCATATCTCTAGCATGCATATTCTTCGAAGGTGTGTGGAAAGGGTTCAAATCGTTGAATATTTTCCGGGTTTCTGGTTGTCCTACTAGAGGTGCATTTTTTTTTTCACCAAGCCTTCTTACTCGATGGAGATGATATGGAGTCTCCGAGAGTGCATGAAACTGGCGGTGTGGTTCAGAGAATTGGCACCATTAAAGGAAATGTACCAGGATCAAAGGAGGCAAGCACAGATGTTAGAGATTTACGTAAACCAACAACAAGGCAAGATAGGCACCAGCAACAAACAGCAACAAACAGCAATAAAGAGCGGTTGGTGATAAAAAATAACAGTTTAGGTTTGCGTAAATTAATCGTTATTTCCGATGACGTCGTAGAGTTAGTGGGCCGCGGAGCTAGTCAGTAAACATCCAATAGTGAACGCAGACTAACAGAGTTTAGAGTATAGGTTAATTAGAGTTTGGAGTTAACGTAGGTGACGCGGTGACGTACGATGTAGAGCGATGTGGAGCGACTGGGGTAACAGGTGATTGTGGGTGAGTTGGCCGTATTGGCAGTGTATTAAAATATACCACCTTAGAGATAAGTAGAGATTGGTAGAGATTGGTAGGGGTAAGTAGAGATTGGTATGGATTGGTAGAGCAGTGTTGCATTTACAATAGAGATGTGGATGGTAGATTCCAGCGGTTCCAGTGGTTCCAGCGGTTCCAGCGGTTCCAGCCGTTCCTCTGCTGTGGAGTATACTATTCAGATTATACTCACGCGTATTACTTAAAACCCTACATCATCTAATTTCATATTTATTGATAACTAGTTTTTCTTGTATTTAGGATAGTAAGAATTGAACAAGTAAACATCCAACCCAATTAAACCAGTAATAATAGCAGAATGAATTCCTAAAACAACAGGATTATCGGTTCTAATTCTATGTCTTTCTAAGAAAACAGCATAACCAGCAGCCAAGGCTCCTGCTCCTGCGACAACTTGAGCTACAACTACTGGGTTTTCTAATTCCTTTTTAGAGGTTTCAGTCAATTCAACCGTCTTTGCACTTAAATTACTAAAGAGTGATTGAAGTTTAGCCAGAGCATCTTGTAAGAATTCCAGGACTTGTTGAGCGATTTGTTTTTCGCTTGCCTTTAAGTCTTTGCTGATTTTCTCTGCTTCTTTAGAGATTTCTGAAGCAGCCTTCTTGCCTTGAGACTTGATGTGGTCTAATTTGGATTCGGCTTCCTTCTTCACCTCTTCTTTCTTCTGGTCCGAGGTGACCTTGGCGTTGTTGACGGTTTCCTTTGGGGTTTGGTGGGCGGCTGACATTGGGTTAGAGATAAAAGAGTATCCTTGATAGCAATATATGTTTAGGGATGATTGCTGTCGTGTGGGGGCTAAGGAATGGGCGAATCACGCGTGAGGGTGAGTGCGAGTGTTGTGGGTTGTGTGTTGTGTGTAGGTTGTGTGAGTGTTGTTTGTAGTTGTGTTGTGGGAGGGCGCTAGAGGGCGCGCGCTAGAGTGCACACACGAGCAGTGCGATAAGGGTTTGGGTGATGGACTTAGGGGTTTGGTGGTGTGGAGTTAAGAGGTTTGGTGGTGTGGGTGCCAGTGGTAGAGGGAGTAGAGTGGTAGAGGGAGTGGCAGTGGCAGTAGCAGCAGTAGCAGTAGAGTAGCAGTGGCAGTAGCAGTAGCAGTAGCAGTAGCAGCGGCAATAGCAGCAGTAGAGGCAACTAACAATCAACTACTACTAACTAGGGCGACCTCTGCCCAACTGACAGCCTGAGCGCCCCATATCTCCAGACCATTTTTTTATTTTGACGGCTATTCTTTTGGCAGCCATTTTGTTTCCCCTTCGATTGCATCCCTTCCACCACATCTTCTCCATGACCACTGCTTATACGTGACACGCGCATCTACGGCACTCTACGACCACTGCGCACTACTACTACGACGACTACGACGACTACGACTACGACTACTACGACCACTACGGCAACGCTACCCTACATTTACGCTTACGGCCCGCGGAGGCGCTGAGACTGAATGAAGGAAGGACCTGGTGCAGGAAGGACCTGGTGCAGGACGGACCTGGTGCAGGACGGGCAATAAGGGGCCCAGCCCTGGAAAACACATACGCGCACGTGACCAATCCACAACTTTCTGACTCTTTTCCTCCATTTGATTTTTTCCTTCACCCCCCCCAAATTTTCCAAATTTTCAATCCCTCACACGTGACAGCCTACTCAAGTTCTCAAATTTTCCATTTTTCTCTTTTCCTCATCACCGTCGATTGAAAACCACCCCCCCCGGCTTTCCACGTAATATCCCGACATGTCCGCAGCTCCAGCAAGTACCGAAGCCCCAAAGAGAAAGTTTGGTGGTAGACCAAGAAGAGGAGGAAGAAGAAACGATGAAGAAAAGGGCTGGACTCCAGTTACCAAGCTTGGTAGATTAGTCAAGGCCGGTAAGATCTCTTCTATGGAAGAAATCTACTTGCACTCTTTACCAGTCAAGGAATACCAAATCATTGATCAACTTTTACCAGAATTAAAGGATGAAGTCATGAAGATCAGATCCGTTCAAAAGCAAACCCGTGCTGGTCAAAGAACCAGAATGAAGGCTGTTGTTGTTATCGGAGATTCCAACGGTCACGTTGGTTTAGGTATTAAGACTGCCAAGGAAGTTGCCTCTGCCATCAGAGCTGCTATTATCATTGCCAAGCTTTCTATCATTCCTATCAGAAGAGGTTACTGGGGTACCAACTTGGGTGCTCCTCACTCTTTACCATGTAAGGTCACTGGTAAGTGTGGTTCCGTTGCTGTTAGATTGATTCCAGCTCCAAGAGGTAAGGGTATTGTTGCTTCTCCAGCTGTCAAGAAGTTGATGCAATTGGCTGGTGTTGAAGATGTTTACACCACCTCTTCCGGTTCCACCAGAACCACCGAAAACACCTTAAAGGCTGCTTTCGTTGCTATTGGTAACACTTACGGTTTCTTGACTCCAAACTTGTGGGCTGAAACCGCTTTGGTTGCTTCTCCATTGGAAGTTTACGCTGATGAAGCTTCTGGTTCCAAGAGAAGATATTAGGTAATATACCATTAACTTTGAATAATGTAGACGCGAACTCCTCGCTTTCTTGCCTTGAATGACTCGCTCCCAGTCTCTTACTGTCTCTTATGCCTATCTCCTACATCACGTCTCGTGTCGATGTCTTGTCATTAGTCGTTTCTATATCTACATGGCGTTTTGCCTCTTTTCTTTCTTATTTTATTCATATACTTTGTACTTGTGTACTGTACTTTCAGCCACCTACCGACTGTATACCAGCTCGTTTTCTCGTCTGCCCACTGTTCTCAACAATCGTCTAGCAGCGCCTAGTTCTGAACAGCTTGCTCCATCACATCATCGTCCGGAACCGCAAACACCCGCTCCTCCTTCTTCCATGTATGGCTCTCCATCACTTGTCTCCCTTCTGGATGTCTAAACATACACACCTTGTTCGTACAATTGGCCCCAAACCTACAATCCTCATCGATCGGATGCGAAAAGAAACAATCGATCCGAACACAATTGGATCCTTCTCGACACCGGACCGGCGTGGTCGCATGCCTCTTCAAGCACTTGAAATTGGTACACGCAGCTCCAAACTTACACTGTTCCAACGAAGGTTGTGCGGCTGCTGCGGCGGCTGCTGCTGCTGGTGCTCCATTGTGTTGATGTTCTGGCTGGTAATTAGGACTAGGATGCGCCTTTCCACAACTGGCATCCGCACACTGACGGCCCCATACACACCATTCGGCCTGAGTGATTTGTTGAGGTACTTCGTTGGCTGGCGTAGGATGCCCAAAAGTACACACCTCTTTACTACATCTCTTCCCGTACTTGCAAGGCACAATCTGTTGTTGCTGTGTGGACTGCGCAGCCGCCCTCTCGGCAGCCTTCTTTTCCTGGTACTCTCTCTTCAGCTGCTCCAACTTGGCCATGAGATCCGCATCTTCTCCTGGGTGCAAGAAGTTACATGTACCTGGAGCATTCAAGCAGTTGGGGTATGCATAGCACACCTTGGTGGGGTGCGCCAATTCACACTCCTTGTTGGCACAGTAAGGAAATGCTGGACACCTGCCCTTGGGCTTGTTGCTGTTGGTCTTGACGTTCCCCTGGGCCAACGCCTTTTCCAAGTTGGCGGCGGCGTTCTTGCCTCCCACCTTCTTGTGAGTGGTGCTGTTGGTCTTGCCAATCCCTCCCTTCTTGGCCCCCTTGGGTCCGGTGGGGAAGCTCAACATGGGATGGAACGCAGATGGCTTTTCCTCGATGTTTTGCATTGGATATGGTGGAGGAAACGCGGACACCGCTGGGAAAGTGTTTGTCTGGGGTTGGAACGGATTCTGGGAAGATCCTGCTTGTGCTTGGAACGAGTTCTCGGCTGGGAAAGAGCCTACTTGTGCCTGGCTCGCTTGAGACGAGAACGCTGAAGGAGGAGGAAACACCGACGTAGCTGCCGGAGCAGGGGTTTCAGTCGCCATCTGCGCTCCAGCTCCAGCTCCTACACCAGCTCCCGCACTGCCCCCCTGCGCCTGGCCCCCAAGCTTCTCAATCTCGCTCAATATGCTGCTGATAAACCCAACGTCCATTTGGCAATCCACCAAACCCGCCACCTCTTGGATGATCTGCTGTGGAGCGACGTTGTTGCCGATCAGCACCATTATGAACTCGGCCACGTCTTCCGCGTCGTCGTCTATATTGTATCGAGCCCTAAGCTCGTTCATTAGCGGCGTTTTGAGCTGCTGGGCAACCTCTCCGTCGGGATTGAAAGACATGTTGGAGAAAAGAGAAGAGGACGCAGCGAAGTTGAGGAGATGGTGCAGGACAAACCGTGCAGAAGCTGACGCTCTATATACAGGACACTTACCCCAGTCACAATTGGCGGTTGGGATACGGTCAAATCTGGTCAGTTTTGACCGGGGAAAGGTTGGAGTTGAGATACAGAGCTATTAGGGGTGTGTGGTTAGGATTCATGGTTTAGAAATGGAAAGCGAGGGATAGTGGTGGAGTGGAAGGAATGAGAAGTAGGGTGTTCGGGGCGGTATGTTAGTGGAAAGTGTGAGAAAGTGAGAGAAAAGTTAGTGGAAAGTGTGAGAAAGTGAGAGAAAAGTTAGTGAGAAGTTAGTGACAAATACTGAAGATAGTGGCAAGCGCACGCTATTTAGTGATGGCGCGGCTGTTTAGCCTTCCGTCCACTACCCACTACCCACTGCCCACTGTCCACTTCTGCTGTCTGCTGTCTACCTACTCTCTGTCTACTACCTACTACCTACTACCTACTATGTGTTATCCCAACCTTCCCTGTACTGCTAACTACCATTACTTATATTCCTGGCATGGTGGATAAGCGCGAGCCAGTTCTTAGTGCGCTGAATAATTAATAATTAGCGTCTGCAGCACTTATACCGCACCCAGCACCCAGTAACTCTCCAGCCCCAACACCACGGCCATCTTCATCGTATCTTTGTAGTCATATCTCGCTCTCACACCTCGCTCATGCTCGTTACACCAAGTGAAATATCTCTTCATCCACCCTTCCCAACAACTCCTTCACCAACTCCATAATCTTATCCAACTCCGTCGTAATCTTGTTCGTCACCAATATATACGAGTACAACAACACATAATCCTCATTGCTCAACACCAACCCCTGCTTACTCCCCACATCGTTACTCCGAATCTCACTGAGCTTGAACAATAACCGATCTTTGGCGTGCTCCGTCGACGCTGGCTTGTTGGGCACCGGAAACCCTAACCTCAACGCACTGGCTACCATGTAAAACACCAAAAATATCCGATGCTCGACTTCCTCTCTCTCCTGCTCTATATATTCCAAGACAAACACTTCATTCTTACTCAATTCCATATCCACTTCGATCAATAAGTTCATATTCAGAAATGCATCAATAATATTAGATGTAGCGGCAAGAATCTTCTCATACTTGGCCGTGGGAAACTCTCCTTTCAATCGGAACTCTAGAGGTGCTTGCTTGAGTAATGTCTTACATTCTTCAAGTATATCGTGTAATCCTCTCTGGTCTTTCAACCCAATTAATTCCAACTTCCCATCACTGGTTTCCTCATGCTCCAATGGATCACTATTCCATATCACCCCCATCCGAAGCCAAAGAATGGTTAACCCTTTCTTTAATCGTGATCTTGCACTGTTTGGAAGAAACACATTGGCCATCATTAACGCCCACACTATCCCCACAGAAACTGATACAAACCGATGGAACGCAATGTCTCCAATTATAGGATCGTCTCCTCCTTCCAACCCATCTTCCGAGTCTCTCTGAGTCATACTGTACGAGTATAAGGCTGTAAGGTTATACGCCAAAAGGATAAACCGCCCAAATGCATTGTTCTGCTTCCAATAGATGATGATTCGGAAACTGGGCAACGCTAGGAGAAATCCTCCCAAACACAACACATATACATTCCCATTGGTAAGCCACCAGAGCAAATATGCACCGTAACATCCTATGAATGTCCCCAAGATCCTCCATTTGATTGTCATCGTCGTTCCACCAACCGATTTGTTCATCATTATACAATAAATGGCCAACGCCCATTCTCCTCTCCATTCATTGAAGAGAAACTTCGATTGAGGCAAGAAGGCAAAAACGGCAAGACAGAAAGCTCCCAATCCAACCCGGATCCCAAATTGGGTGTCTATTCTGTTGAATACTTTAAGCCACTTCCATATTTTGTACGATAACTTCTTGCGGCTCATTTCAAACGAATTGTCATCTGATATCGTGGAAGTAGCGTTGGATGATTCATACTGCATTCTGAACGTATCCAAAGCATCGTTAAGATCTTCCTCTTCCACTTGCTCAGTCGTCGACTTCATGTTCCAAAGTCTCCACAGCCTACCGCCCTTCCTGGCCACTTCATATGTCTCTGCTATCTCCAAAAACTTCATCAACTCATTGGAAAACTCTCCTAAAAGAGACAGAAAATTCCCACAACACGCCGTGACTTCCTCTTGATCGGTCTTAAAAAAGAAATCCCCATCTTTAAACACATCTTGTGAATACAATCTTGTAAATGATTCTGATTGCTTATCAGTGTACAATTTCTTGGCTCTGGATAACGAATGCCTAAAGGGTTCGGTAGGAGCAAACCGCTTGTTTTCCTTGATATAATTCTCAAATGGTACTTCCAGTAAAATGCCTTTAATTGTAAAAATAAACAGCTTGATCAGAGGTGCCAAATAGTAAACGAAAAGGTCAAATAATTGACCCGAAGTTATCGCAGAATAATCTATGTTGGATGGAGTGTTGGTGGGGATTTTAGACATGTTCTCAACCAGTTGAGAGAGTCGAAATTTGGATGATGAGTTCAAACTAGGTCCTCCACCGGAAGAATCCAGCGAAAACGACGAATCGGAATCATTGTTTTCATGTAACAAAGACCATTGCATATCCACGGACGATCGAAGAGCCTGCAAGTGCCTTGCCAATGACTTTGTAGCTGAAACGATGTTGACAAAGACTTCATATTCGGAGGTTCTCCCTTTCAATTTCAACTCATATTCAGCTTCTTCCAAATCTTTGTTCAACAGACTGATGTTCTTGTTCAAACGGTTGAACCATTCGGCATCTTTGGCCAGAATCTTCTCCCCATTCAAAAACCGGTTGACTGTGATCAGAAGCAATGCACTCATGATATTAAACAGGTCATTAAGATGGCCTCGGAGTTGATGAACCGAATTTACTGGCCATATCAAATAACAGCATAATATGGAAATCCCACATCCTACACCAACACAAGTCAAGGTCAGCTGAACTCTTTCAACTGGGATTTCCAGTGCATTCATGGCTCCCTCCTTAATAATACATGCTACCACAGAAACAGATGCCAACAGACATGCAGTGTTGAAAGTGGGCTTGTTCACTTTTTGCTTCATAAATGCTATCAACCCAAGCGCCATCAGACTGATAACAAGGTCAATGGTGTAGCAAATCTCATCCTCTCCATGATTAAAGAAATACCCCGATATAGTTCTACATCCAAACGTAGTCAAACAACTGAAAACCATCAGAATAATCACGTACCCCAATGACTGATGCATCGATCCCTTGGATCTCAGAGGGTGGAAGTACACTGCTACGGTTGCCACCAAGTGCTTGGAGTCGGATTTGCCCAACAAATCATCAAAGGCCCTCCAATACACCGCCAAAGATGCTATTACGTATGCCAAAGAGCATTTCACTACACTGCGAAACTCTTCCAGTTTCCACACCTCTTGCAACCGCAGCCTTTTGCGCTGGATCCAGTTCCTGGGAAGCAATGAGCTTGTTTCGCTGACTGCCTCTTCATCTATGGGTTCGTTTCGAAACGATAGACTCTCAAATCCAAGACTAAACAGCGAATATGACCGTTGAACTCGCTCTCCAGTTCGGGCTAAGATTACCAGCGTCTGACCTTTGAGTCGTCTAGAAGCAGCTGGAACAGGGTCGAACAGTAGTACAGATCGATCAATTTCTAGCCTGGGTCCATTTTTGGGTCTTGAATTACCTATTTGGTCGCTCAAAATGCCCTTGGTGCCCATAACAACTGGCTTAAAACAACTTTCAAAACCCAGGTGATGAATATATTTTTTTTGTTGTATTGTATTGTCTAGAGATAGACGGGAAAAATTGACACAAACATTCTTATCTACAGGTATTATTTGCAAATTAAATGGGACATTTCGTACCAGGGCAATCCTGAGATTTTGTGCGTTGCACTCGTTCATACTTCACCAACTCCACCCCCAGTTGGACCCCCAATTGGCCCCCCAATTGGCCTAAATCCTTACAATATCGATCATAACTATTACATTCCATATATACATCTCTACTTAAACCCAATTATCTCTTCAAAAAGCTTGGAACAGGGAACAGTGGCATTTAATCTTGCACACAACAAAAACACTCCACTCAATTTCCGGTGAAGAGAATAGGTCTCTTCTGGAGGAGGAGTGAGTCTTTCGTTCAACATTAAATTGATATTACCTTTGACACGCTCAGTGATGGTCTGATCCTTGAAATGGAATGCAGAACCCTTGTTATGGGCTGGAGAAAATGCTTCTCCTAGAACCAAAACCAGATCAATATGAGCATTTTTCATGGCTGTCAGTTCCAATCCTGTAAGATATCCCAACTCTTTCAGGTATTTGGCAATTCCTTCTCTATCTTTATTAACCAGGGCCCTCAAAATTTCAATGTACTTGCTTACAAACTCGTCTCCAAAATCTCTTGCAGCTCCAAAATCCAATAATTCGATTTTACGAGTCTCTTCATTATACAAGAAGTTGGCCCAATTAGGGTCTGTTTGCATGAATTTGAACTTTCCAAGCTCGGTAAGGCATAATCTCATTATTTGAGTGGCTATCCAATCCTTAGTATCTTGATCCCAATCTCCTTTGACAATTTCAATTCCTCTCATTCTTTCCATGGTCAAAACATGGGCTCCAGACAACGAATTATAGACTTTTGGTACTGCAAAGCATTCATCGTCGGCCACCATTTCTTTAAATCGAATCAAAGATTGTGCTTCTCTAATATAGTCACACTCCCACTTCAATTCGACCCTCGCATTGGCAATGGTTTTATCAAGGAATAAACCTTTAGGAAGTAAAGAAGAAGCGGTCAAAAGTAACAAAAGATTGTTCAAATCAGAATCAATAGAATCTGCAACCCCTGGATATTGTACCTTGACCACTACAGGGGTCAAATCCTCGGTCACAGCGGTATGGACTTGACCAATTGAAGCAGCTGCGATAGGCACATCATCAAACAGGGCAAACAAACGGGATCTCCAGTCATGTCCCAATTCAGTGTTCATGATCTGTTCCAATTGGTTCTGAGGCATATAATGAGCCAGGTTTTGCACTTTCAAGAGGATCTGTTGGATTTCTTTAGGCAAGATTTGAGAATCCTGGAAACTCAACATTTGTCCAATTTTAAGAGCTGCTCCTCTCATCTGACTGAACTTTTTGGCCATTCTCTCAATGTTCTGAGGAGAAAGGATCAAGGATCTCATGGATAATGAACCACTGTCACCACTGGCGACTTTTTTGAGTCCATGTTGAGCAGCTCCCAAGCCGATTCCTGCAGCCAAAGACCCATAATGAAACATTCTAGAAAGACGACTAGAAGGCACTTCACTTTGGGAAAGTTCCATTTTCGGTTTCATCTTATGTCCAATTCTCTTTGCCTTTTTCTTAGAATTGGTTCTGACCTTTGTAGGGGGAGCAGGAGTGGTAGCTTCATCTTCGGTCGTAGCCGCGGATGAATAATACCGTCTACAAGAATGGGCCAACAGCAAGGTGTGCAATTGCCTGGCTGATCCCTTACCAGTGCCTGAGGGACCTTTAGATACATTAGAACCATCGACACTATTCAAATCTTTAGTGTGATACCTCAGTTTGGATATATGACGAGCCTTTTCACTCACAAGAGCGGCTTCTGTCCACATCGCAGATGATTCATCGCGGAAAACTCCATCTTTCAAAGGCTTGAAATCCTTGGCCACAACGCCTACGGCCCCACATACCACTTTCTGGGCTTGATTGGCTATCACAGAAACTTCATATAAAGTCTTTGATACTGACATCAACGGTTAAAACGATGTTTTCCTGGTTTAGATTAGAAGTAATGAAAATTATTATTCAAAAATTGCTTGTGAATTTACGCGCGCTTGCTAAAGCAAGACTGATGAGCTGGATTAATGGAACAGAATTCGGCACGATGGCGATATGGTTGCGAATTTTCGGTGGGGGGGATTAAGGGGAGAGCAAGAAGAGGAAATACCGAATTAGCAAGAGGCTATTGAAGAATAGAGGCTATTGAAGAATAGAGATGAGAGGGTAAAAGAGTCGGATTATAATCAATATTTACCGTTTCCGGTGCCCCAATTTACCCTCGTTAATCGCAAAAACGATTAATCAAATCTTCTATTTTTCCAATATCCACACTAAAATTAGTCGAAATTGACGTGACCAGGTACTGCAGGTAAAAACGGCTGCAACCCTAGTTAAACCACCTGGTACTACCAGGAAAAGACTACATCTAGTTTGGGTGCTAGACTTGTGGATGGAATGTCTGTTGGACATGGCACTGTCAATGTGACTACCTCGGTACCCCAACTACTCTGGGATCCATAACTACTCGCGTTTGCTCAATAACTCTGCCAACAACTTAGACTCCACCTTCACCTCGTACTGTGTGCCCTTGGCCAGAGTACCTCGGGCGGGCGTCCTGCAGGCAATTTATCCCCACGCCTTGACAAAAAGACAAAAATAAAAAATGGAATATTCAAAAAATAGTGATACCCGCGAGATTCGAACTCGCGCCTCCGGAGAGACCAGGACCTTACCCTGGCGCCTTAGACCAACTCGGCCAGAGTACCGTACTGCACACAAATGCGTTCCTTGGTTTATCCCATGGCACGTCCGCATCGCGCACGCACCAATTTCTCATTATCACTCATTTGTTATCTCCTGCACGCATCGCATCAAAAATTATTTAACCTCATCTCTTCCTCATCGGTGAATACTCGTCCAAACACCCCCAGTATTCAACCAAAATCCACGATGTCGGAGACCCCACCTCTTAAGAAAGCTCGGACCGAGTTGGTGGCTGAAATCGTTGCTGAAAACGCCGAAAAACACCTCTTAGAACACCCTCACGCATCCCCAGCCCCAGTCATCGCTCCTGCCCATGATGACGGCGAATTTGCTGGCTGGATTAGACACCAAACCACGCTGAAAAAGGCCGAAGTCTTGGAGAACGGTCCAAAGAATCCATTCACAGGTACTCAATTCTCTCAGAAATACTTTGACATCTTGACTGTCCGTAGAGATTTGCCTGTTCATGCTCAAAGAGATCAATTCTTGGAAATTTTCCACAGCACCCAGATCATGGTGTTTGTTGGTGAAACTGGGTCAGGTAAGACCACTCAAATCCCCCAGTTTGTGTTATACGATGAAATGCCTCATTTGACCGGCACTCAGGTGGCTTGTACGCAACCCAGAAGAGTTGCCGCCATGTCTGTGGCCGCGCGTGTGGCCGACGAGATGGATGTAGAATTGGGTCAGGAAGTAGGGTATCTGATCCGTTTTGAGAACAAAACGTCTCCCAAGACCATCTTGAAATATATGACCGATGGTATGTTACTTAGAGAAGCCATGGAAGATCATAATTTGTCCCGTTACTCTTGTATTGTGTTGGATGAAGCGCATGAAAGAACGTTGGCCACTGATATCCTTATGGGTTTACTTAAACAGGTGTCTGTTCGTCGTCCGGACCTTAAAATCATCATTATGTCGGCTACTTTGGATGCTGAAAAGTTCCAAACTTACTTCAACGATGCTCCTCTTTTGGCAGTTCCTGGTAGAACTCATCCAGTGGAAATCTACTATACTCCAGAGTTCCAGAGAGATTACCTTGATGCAGCCATCCGGACCGTGCTCCAGATCCATGCCACTGAGCCTGAAGGAGATGTGTTGCTTTTCTTGACTGGTGAAGACGAAATTGAAGACGCTTGTAGAAAAATCAGTCTTGAAGCGGATGAATTGGTTAGAGAACAAGGGTGTGGACCAGTTCAAGTATATCCATTGTATGGGTCATTGCCTCCACATCAACAACAGAAGATCTTTGACCCTGCTCCCGAAGGTCCTCTGAAGGCCAGACCAGGTAGAAAAGTGATTATCTCCACCAATATTGCAGAAACTTCTTTGACCATTGATGGGATTGTATATGTGGTGGACCCTGGGTTTTCCAAGCAAAAAGTGTATAATCCAAGAATTAGAGTGGAATCTTTACTTGTTTCTCCAATCTCCAAGGCTTCTGCTCAACAAAGAGCCGGTAGAGCTGGTAGAACTCGTCCTGGTAAATGTTTTAGACTTTATACCGAAGAAGCATTTAAAAAGGAACTCATTGAACAATCATATCCAGAAATCCTTAGAAGTAATTTGGCTTCAACTGTTTTAGAATTAAAGAAATTAGGAGTTGATGATTTGGTTCATTTTGATTTCATGGATCCTCCTGCTCCAGAAACCATGATGAGAGCTTTAGAAGAGTTGAATTATTTGAATTGTTTATCAGATGAAGGAGATTTGACTGCGTTGGGGAGAATGGCGCTGCAATTCCCATTGGATCCAATGCTTGCAGTAATGCTTATTGGATCTCCAGCTTTCAAATGTTCCGAAGAAATGTTGACCATAGTAGCCATGTTATCCAGTCCCAATGTGTTTGTTCGTCCTGCTGCTGCCAAGAAGAGAGCCGATGAAGCCAAGATGGTTTTCGCTCACCCAGATGGAGATCATTTGACTCTTTTGAATGTTTACAATGCTTTCCAAAGTGATGAAGCTTTACAAAGTGGTTATCATCATTGGTGTAGAGACAATTTCTTACTGTACCGATCTCTTAAGAGTGCCATCTCTGTTCGGTCTCAATTGGGACGTATTATGGAAAGACATGATTTAGAACTCAATAGTATTGATGCTGAAGATCCAAGGTACTGGATTAATATTAGAAGAGCTCTTGCAGCCGGATTTTTCATGCAAGTGGCCAAGAAGAAGAGTGGGAACAAGGGTTTCCTTACTGTCAAGGACAATCAAGACGTTTTGATTCATCCATCCACGGTTTTGGCTGCAGAGGGAGACTGGGTGATTTACAATGAATTTGTGTTGACATCCAAGAACTATATTCGTACTGTTACCAATGTGAAGCCAGATTGGTTGGTAGAATTGGCCCCTAAGTATTATAATTTAGAGCATTTCAACAAGGGAGATGTCAAGTTGAGTTTGGAGAGAGTGATTGAGAGAGTGCAAGCGATGAAGAAGTTGGACAAGGGAGAGAAGAAGGAGAAGAAGGAGAAGAAGGAGAAGAAGGAAAAGAAGGAGAAGAAGGACAAGTCCAAGTCCAAAAAATAGCATAGAATAGAAAATGTATGAGATTTAGAACAAGTGTAGTTTCATTTGGTATTGTGCATTGTTGGCTTAGTTTGAAGTGTTTGTTTGGGCCCAATACGTAGAAACAGTTCATACATCAGTGTAGTCAGTGCAGCCTAATTGCAGTCGGCGACCGTCCGAAACATTGTGTATAGAGAAAGAGGTTGTTATTGGGATTGTATTGTGTAGAGCGAGGGTGTAGAGTGACGAGCAGTGCGTGCTGTTGAGAGTGCGGGAACGAAAGTTGTAGGCAGAGGTGAGCAGAGGTGAGCAGTGCGTGCTGTTGAGAGTGCGTGCGAGTGCGAGTTGGTTACCACTGCGTAGTGCGTGGCCATTAGTGTAGCCAGAGTGTGAAGTTCTGCGCTTGGGATTTAGCGTGCAATGCGAAAATACGACGCTTAATCTCCTTTCATCGATATTATGTTCCTTTTGGGACGCCTTCGGGTCCCTAGTCGCAGCCGTATCAAATGCGAGGCCACCTGTTCGTTTACTCAAACTCCAGCACCAACTAGCAACTGCTGGGCTCCGCGCTCTTCTTCTCTCGTTCCCTGCCTTCCTCTGCTACTTCTCTCTCGCTCTCTTGTCGTATTTCTCCGGCTACCAATAGCTTGCAGCTATAGCTTGCAGCTACCTGGTCCTGTACATTCCAGTTCGATACCGTGCACGCGTGTAAGCTATTACGCGTTTTCGTCTATTTGTAGTTTTGATATTCACTATTTTTTTTTTCTTCAGATTATCATATCAACCAGCCAACATGGGGATGTTAATGGTAAGTACGCCTGATAAGGGGTAGAGGTGTGGACATGGAGCGGATAGGGTGCATGGGATGGAATTGGGGGGTCGGGAGAGACCTGGGACGATAGAATCCATGGTCGTTGACCTGACGTGATTACTCGCCTCCTTGTGAGCACCACAAATGAACGGTGTTCGTATCTGGATATTTAGCGGTTCCTGGCTGTTCTCTGGTGGCTCCTGGAGCGACGAGTGTTCATCGAGCCTTCATCCGTTCATTCGTTCAATCCAGCATTCATCCAGCACCCTCAAACTAGCCTCCAATCCACTTCCTCGCTTGCGCTCGCTTGCGCTCGCTCGCGATCGCTCGCCGTCGTTTTCAATACTAACCTACAGTCTAAGTTGTTCAAGAACCGGGAGATGAGAATATTGATGTTGGGGCTTGATAACGCCGGTAAAACCACCATCTTATACAAACTCAAGCTCGGTAAAACGTCCAAGACTGTCCCTACCGTCGGTTTTAACGTGGAAACCGTCAAACACAAGAATGTTTCCTTTGCCGTATGGGATTGTGGTGGACAAGAAAGAATTAGACCTTTATGGAGACATTATTTCACCGGAACCAACGCCCTTATTTATGTTGTTGACTCCTCGGATATCAATCGTTTAGAAGAGCTGAAAAAGGAGTTGTTGAGAGTCATCTCCGATAAGGAGTTACAAAACTGTCTCTTGATTGTTGTAGCCAACAAGCAAGATGTTCCAACTGCCATTAGACCAAAAGAATTAATTGATCGTTTTGAATTAAACAACTTGTCTGGGAACCATACTTGGTCTGTGATTCCAACCATTGCCATTGACGGTACAGGACTTGTTGAGATGTTGAACTGGATTGCTAATCATAGTAAATAAGAGCTGGAATCTCTTTAGATAATGTAATTTATACTGAGATAAGCGGTGTAGTGAAGAATCGTGTAGAGTTTAAGATGGAAGTAGACATTTACAGAGATGCAAGTGTAGACAGTACAGTGACACATTAAACAAAACAGAAATAGGACAGAAAGTCATCATCCAGCCGCTTAATGCACACACTAAGCAGCGATCGACACGCACGCTGTCTCCTCCTCCTCCTCCTCTTCTACAGCATGCACATCTTCACTCCTCGCGAATCCGCTTTTTGCAGCCACCCAAATCAAGTAATATCCGCCTGCGCTACACACCGTCATTCATTTGGTTTTGCAGCACTAGATTTCCAATGCCACGTATACTATTATTAATGCTGTATTGTTACTATTAATTTGTTACTCCTTTACTAGTACTAGGTTAAATGTTATTACTAAAACTATTGTTACGAAAACTACTATTAGTATGAACACTACTTTTATTATGCCACTACTATGACACTACTCTACCAGTACTAGCACTACACCTGCTTCCATGTACTCACATCGCCACTTTCTTCTCCAAAGTATGCCACATCTGCTATCTGAGTAAACAACCCTGTCTCAACTACTCCAACTAACAATTTTATCTTCACATGTAACGCTTCAGGATCTTGGATCTCTCCAAAATCAGCATCTAACAAGAAATTGTTGTTATCAGTTACAACAGGCCCAGCTTTAGCAGAGCCCCCTTGACGAAGATTCACACTCTTGGCCCCCAACTCCTTCAATTTACTAATTACTGTAGCATATGAATTAGGTACAATCTCAATAGGTACCCCTTGAGTCCATAATTTCCCCAACAAACTAGGTGACTTCTTACGATAATCTGCCACTATAATAAACTTCCTAGCAGAAGAGGCAACCAATTTTTCTTGGAAAAGACATGCTCCACCTCCTTTAATCAAATTTAATCCAGAATCTACTTCATCAGCTCCATCAAATGCTACATCAACAACTGGGAATTGTTCAATGGTTCCCAAAGTCAACCCATTGTCAATAATCAATTGTTTACTTTGAAATCCAGTTGGAATACACACAAATTCCTTCTTATTACTTAACTGTCCTAATTTCTCCGCAACGTATACAACGGTTGAACCGGACCCAACTCCAACCACTTTGGCTTGTGGAGGTAAATGATCTTCTACAGCACGGAAAGCTGCGGCCTTCTTGGCTTGTTCAATCAAAGAAGACATTCGACGTATTGAAAAACAACTGATTTGATGCTTTAATGGTACTTTAAGTGTAACAAGCGTCAACGTAATGATGGGAACTGTTTCACTAATGTGACTAATCTGGGGCAGGCGAGCCCCCCTCGATGCAGGAGGATCTGAACCCACGAAGTAATAAACCTACCACATACAAGGGCTCGGGCCCTAATTGAAGCACGTGGCTGGCCGTCTCTGGTCACATGATAGAGATACGTCCGCACCAAATCGAGTTTTTCAACCACATTATGCTGGGTGTACGGAGTTTGTCTGTTTTTTGTGCTTTTTTTCTCCTTGTCTGCAAACCTTCCCACCTGTAGCTCGCAGAAAAAAAAACCAATACTCAATTCTTGAAATTTTTCCCAAACCTTTTCATCCCAGTAAAAAGAAGATGTCCTCTGCTTCTAAAATCTTATCTGAAAAGCCAACTGACTTAGAATTACAAGTCGCTCAGGCCTTTGCTGACCTTGAAGGTCTGTCTGACTTAAAGGCTGAATTAAGACCATTACAATTCAAGTCCATCAAGGAAATTGAAGTCCAAGGTGGTAAGAAGGCTTTAGCTGTTTTCGTCCCAGTTCCATCTTTGGGTGCCTACAGAAAGGTTCAAGCTAGATTAACTAGAGAATTAGAAAAGAAGTTCCCAGACCGTCACGTTGTTTTCTTAGCTGAAAGAAGAATTCTTCCAAAGCCATCTAGAAAGTCTAGAAAGCAACAAAAGAGACCAAGATCTAGAACTTTAACCGCTGTTCATGACAAGATCTTAGAAGATTTGGTCTTCCCAACTGAAATTGTTGGTAAGAGAGTTAGATACTTAGTCGGTGGTAACAAGATCCAAAAGGTCCTCTTAGATTCTAAGGACATCTCCAACGTTGACTACAAGTTGGAATCCTTCCAACAATTATACCAAAAATTAACCGGTAAGCAGGTTGTTTTTGAAGTCCCAGGTGAAGTTTACTAATGGTTGTGTAGTATAATATATACATGCTAAGAAGAGATAATGTATGTCAATCTGTAGAATATAAACTAACGATCCATATAAAAACCGTGTAATGAGTGAGATGCGAATGGTGAAGAAAAGGTGTACTTTGTATGCCCAGGTAACATCCTCTAAATTAGTGGATTCAAAGAATTAGAGGGGATCGTGAATTAGCGAGAGATCAGTGAAAAATTTACTAGAATTTAGTGAAAAATTGGTTGAAAATTATCCAAAAATTAGTCAAAAATGGTTGAAAAATTATGGCACATCACTAACGTCACTAAATTACCGTGAAAATCGCTGCAAGTTATCTAACCACTAAAATTAGTGAAAAATAATTTAGTGAAAAATATAAAACAGTGCGCCAATGGTTGCAACCTGATAATTTAACTGCCAATTGACAGTTCAATGTTAACTATTGAACTGATGCTCTGTTCCATATACATCTTCAAACTAAAGTTGAGTCATCTATGTTTCTTTTATTTCTATATCTGTATCTTACACCTTCTTGACATAACTGGACGGGAATACTCCTTTTTGACCATTCAATTCTCCTTCAGTCCATCCATCTGCATCTTCCAGGAGTAAGACAATCTTGTCTCCAGCACTTATCGAGATCTCGTCTTCTCCATCGGCATTGTAATCAAACAAGGCCTCCACGTATTGAACTCTTTTGGCACCTCTTTTGGGGGCTACAGGAGGAGGAACGGAGCTTTTCTTGGTGATGATTTCAAGGTACAGCGATGGAACCAACCCGCGGCCCAGCGAAGAAGATACCATGGTCCATCCTGACCCATCATCTGCCTCAATTACATCCACAAGTGTTCCTGGTACAAGATCGGTTTCATCTGATCCCTGTGCTTGATATTCGTACAACGCTTTAGCACTTCCTGCCCCTTCTGCTCCCGTACTTCCTGGCTCCCCTCCACCATTGTCATCGTTTTTGCCTTTCCTTAAACTGAATAATCCTAAAGTAGTGTGGTGAGTGTTTGCAGAATGATTGGTATGCGAGGTGTGAATGGAGGCATTATCTCCGCCTGATGTAGTGGAAGCTGCACCTCCAGAACTAGAACCTTTACTCTTGAATAATCCAAACTTCAGTTTCTTCTTTTTTTCCAGTTCCACGTACGTCAAATCTTTATCTCCAGCATAGTTCTGAATTACTTCTATTTTAACTTCATTTCGTACTCTTTGACTATCTTCTTTCATGAATTGGTCTAATATTCCCAACAGTTTGGATAAACCAATGTCAAATTTCAATGTAATAGTGTTGGGATCAAGTTTCCGTAAATTAGACTCCTCTTCGAGTGCTTGCTTAGAATTAATACAACTATCTTCATGTTTCGAATGTTCACCTAATGCGGTATTCAACAATTTCTTTAAATGTGTCAATTCAGGCTCTTTGACTATCAATTGTTCATCATCGTGCCAGAAACTACATGGTACAAATTGGAAATCCGCAGGCTCTTTCCAACCGGCCAGTCCAGCATTATTATGATTGGCAAACATGGCAGTGTCGAGCTTAGGATCATTTTGATCAATAGTTTCGTCAATTTTATGTAATTTATCCTTCAATTTGTCATTCAGATTCCTTTCAATGATCCCTGCATTCCGAATCAATTTATTGAAAAGAGCCACTTTCAGTTCGTTCAATTCTTGCAAATAATCCAACAATTCTGGTATATCTTGATAATAGTACTTATCTTTAAGTCTATTTGCAATAGAAATTGAAATAAGATATTCATTTTTCCCATTATTCATCACTACTTCCTTGTCTTGAAATCTCAGCTGATATTTATCACTACCCAGCTTTTCTGTCTTCAGTCGAGCCAATTCAGCTTCTTTACAAAGATTATCATAATGCTTTTTGGATTTATTAACCTCTTCCTCATTTTTGGTCTTATCATTGACTAAAACTTCATTAATCAGGTCAATTTTCTTTTGAATTCTTTGAGTTTTGTTGCGTAATACCTGGATGTTGTCAGCTATCTTCTTATTGAGATCTCCACTCAATGCACCTCTTTCAGCGGCCATTGCCTCTGTTTGACCAAGTACATCGGTCCATAAGACCATCAGTGCAGATTCAAGAGATCCAGGGGTAATCAGAGGCTCATCTCCTACAGAAACACCTGCCAGAACTCGAGTCTTC
Organism: Kurtzmaniella fragi; assembly: GCA_030581955.1. NCBI lineage: Eukaryota > Fungi > Ascomycota > Pichiomycetes > Serinales > Debaryomycetaceae > Kurtzmaniella > Kurtzmaniella fragi. Next base: position 144,985 of record JAKTWE010000003.1, read on the forward strand.
TTCTCAAAGTACTTTGCAGTCAACGCTTTGAGTTTAGTGCCATATTCTGCTTCCAACGTGGCTCTTTCACGATAAAACTCTTCTACATCTTCAAGCCATGAAACACCGTTCCCCACCCATTTGGAGGTGGGTTTATATTGATCTTTGAGCTCGTTCCCAAGCGAAATGGACGTCATGGTGGGGGTGTAAGAGAAATAGGGGACGGCGCGCTTGAGATTTCTATATGTAGGGCGAGAACAACTAAAATACTGCCACCTGCGAATGTGTGACTTGGAGATAAAAGGAACAAGAAGTGGGAATAAAGTGGGAAAAAAGTGGGAAAATAGATTAAATGAGGTGATTATTAGATTCCACGGTCTAAATTGAGGTTTATCAATCATTGACGTACTGTTTACGTCGATGCGGCGTTGCAAATCATTCAATCCCTCTTGACGCTATTTAAATAATTTTACATATTGATCTCTAATTTTTAGCGGTATTATTTATTTTGGATCCTTGTTCCTCTACAGCTCACGCATTCTGTCACTAATTGCTTCGCCACATACGTTTGATTCTTTTAGTGTGGTAATGATGTGGTATTTTCTCTGGGTGGATCTGTATAAAGATGTAACTTCTCCAGACTGCTATTTAAGCTTGTATAACCGCTAAGTGGCTCTTGAATCTCCCCGTACATCCCACTTGCCGCGTCTGCCGCTTCTACTTGTCTCTCTATTTCCTTCTCGCCTATTTTTTTTTACCTCCTGCTCACTAAATCTTTGCCCTGTTTTCAATCGCATTACGCCTGTCTGCTCATTCAAAGTGCATCGTTTTAAATCCACATTAAAGCGTATTCTGGTCGCTAAGAAGCTCTACCGGGATCTCCGGCTTAACTACAAAATGGATAATCGCTCTAGAAGCTCACGTTTGTTTGATTTGGCCAAGCAAACCCGTGATGTTTACCTTCCCAAAATCCTGTCCACCGTGCTGCACTTGGTGTACGATGATGAGTCGAAACTGATGCAAAACCTCCCCTTGACGGTTCCTAAAGACGCCCAGTTGGCCCTCTATCCACTGTACACCACCAGAGATGGAGATCGCTATCACATCAACGTCAAAGGTTGGATATTCACCCCTGGAACCATGTCCAGAAAAAATAGGCTCATTTTAAGTTTGGCTCGACAAATCGTTCGTGGAAGCAACAAAGCAGTGCAAGAATTGGCCAAAACGACGGCTGAGCCGCCCACCAATTACAACCTGAACACAATTGACCTGGATAATGAGCTGGTTCACTCTGAAAGTTCCACCGTATCACCCGCGTCTTCATCTAGCTCTACTACGGGCCCTTTACCCACTCATGACACCACTTTAAAGGATAGATTGGCAGGATTCTTGGCCAAATCTCAAGCTAACGTAGAGTTGGTGGTCACTGTAGGCTCGGAGGATCCCAAAATGGAACCTTTGGTTCTGGAAAGCGTAGTTTCTGACAATCTTGGAGCTTTCAGTATTTGCATAACCACTCCATACAAGCCGCTGGCGGTCCAAGTAACAGCCAAACTTGACGAGACGGTATGCGCAGTGCGAGAGGTTATGTTGTTGGAGGATAATGGCTTAGGATTCATTTCTGACATTGATGATACCGTCAAACTCACAGGTGTAACAGGAGAAAAACGAGAACTCATGAGACTGCTTCTTGTAAATGAAATACTGAGCTGGGTTATTCCTCCTGTGGTCCAGTGGTATAATAAGGTCTTTAAGAACCACCCTGGTCTTTCATTTCATTATGTTTCCAATAGTCCCTGGCAATTGTTCCCCGTAATCAGTGAGTACTTTAAATTTGCCAACTTACCTCCTGGATCCGTTCATTTGAAGCAATATTCTGGTAATATTATCAATCTGTTGATGGAACCTCTGTCTCTGAAGAAGAAAACCTCTTTATATCGTATATTCAAGGACTTCCCCAATAAGAAATTCGTGTGCATTGGAGATTCTGGTGAATATGACTTGGAAGCGTATACTGATGTTGCAACCCAGTATCAAGGCCAAGCGGTTGCCATATATATAAGAATTGTCAAAGGTACTTTGAGTGACTTGGATGACGAACCTATTTTACGTGAGCTGCGGGCCATAGTGCTGGTTGATCTGGAAATAGAACACTCAGATACCAATGCGGAATCAAATTTCCAAGGAGAAGAACCCATGGCTAAGACGCCAGCTAATATTGAGAATTTGATCGATTTAAACACCAAGGTGCCGCCTCCAATGCCCAGAAAGCCTGATAGCTTGAGGGCTAAACCGGTCAGAAAACCTCCTCCTGTTGAAAGAACCAACTCTTCAAATACTCCTCCTCCACTTCCTCCCAGACGGTCAGAATCAGCACCTCCGGTAGCATCTAGCTCGTCAGAATCTTTGCCTCCTCCTGTGCCGTCAAGAAATACAACATCGGCACAAGTGCCTCCTATAAGATCGAGCACTGTGGCTGGAGAGTCTGACTCTTCCCATCCTAATCTTGCTCAACAAACGCTAGCAAATCAATTGATCTTAGAACGGAGAAGAGCCACCAATGAGATAGTTCTTAATGCTATGGAAAACATCTATGACGCAGAAACCCTATATGAATTTGAACAGATCGATAGACGAGGATTGCAGTGGTTAAGTAGAGTTGCAGAAACGCACGAATTGTTAAAAGGAACAGGAACTAAGATCAGGTTCTTCAAAGATGAAGACGAGAAATTGTTTGATGAGGCTAACGAATATGTGAAAAAGTATTTAGAATCCAATTAGATTAATCTACATGATATGAGAATACCTCATGCTATATTACACTACGCCTCTATATCCACGGTGGCCACCTTCTCTTGAAGATCAGCCATATCTGGGGTTGGTTCTACTTGAGTGGTTTCAGCTTCAATTGGAGCTTCTTCCACTGTAATTTCAGCCGAATCCTCATCAACAGCTTGTTCCTTCTCTTGTTCCCCTTCTGGAGCCTCCTCGGCTGGTTGTTCTCTATCTATCTCCAGCCATTCTTTAGAACCATCTCCATAATCTCTAATATTTCCTTCTTCTTCTTCTTCCTTCTTGAATTGCGTCAAATTGATTTCATTGTCGTCTTCTCCATCTTCTTCGTCGAATTTGTCGGCAAACTTTTGTAAAATGATTTCCTTACCAGTAAGCAATTTTCTTCCCTTTTCATCCTTCCTCTTTTCCATTTCTTCCATCTCCTTCTTGAGCTTCTGGTCTTTTCTCCATTGCATGAAACTCTCGGCAGTTATAGGCGTGAAACTAGACTTATCCAATTGATCTCTTTCCATTTCAATGAATTCTTCCAACGAAATTTTAGGAGCATTTTCAGCAGCCAATCTTTCTAATTTCTTTTGTTCTCTGGTCTTTAATACCATTCCTGGTGGAAGTTTATGCTGATATTTACATGAGTCTCCGTTTGGACACTTCCAAAACAACCCAAACTTCCCATCTTCTACCGCTTCAATAAAATGAACACATAATTTCTCGGTAGTGGCAACAATGTTTCCCTTTTTGGAGAACTGCACGTCGGCACCGCTTCCATAAAGTAAACTAGGATCCACTTCTTCTTCTTCCTCGACAACCTCTTCCACTATAGGCTTCTTACCAGCAGTCAAATCATGAGAAAACTTACACTTGTTTCCCTTGTTACACATTCCATGCTTGAAAAATTCACATACCACGGTCTTGGGGTCCGTTCCAAAGGGAACCTTGGGCTGTTGGATCCCCATTAACTTCGCAGCCTCTTTCTTGGCCTCCTCGGCCGCCTTCTTCTCCGCTGCCCTACGTTTTTCTTCGGCTTCTCTCTTCTTCGCCATTCCTCCATCGGCACCCTGTTTGATCTGGTCGATCTGAGATTGGACCTTTTTAGACTTGTTCTTGTTTCTCAACCCAAAGGTTTTGTCATCGGCAGCCTTGGTTCTGGCCTTGGCCTTGTTCTTGTCCGATGCTTGAGGCTTTTTGTTCTTGGGAGGCATCTTTTCGGTGAAAAAAAAATCATTTTCACAGATTTAGATGATTTGATGCTTGTGTGCAGTGCTTGTGCAGGTGACGTGTGCAGGTGACGTGGGTGGTTGCTCCAGCGATGCAGCACGACATAGCGATTTTGGCGGTGGTATGGGTTTATGGGTGTCAGAGACGAAGCGGGTGTTTCTGGTTACAAGAAGGTCCGTTTGGGTTGCAGTTGGCTTCAATTGGCCTGCGATGGACTGGAATGGTGGAGGGATGCATTTATGGTCTCACACTACTTCATTCCCAAAGTGAATAATATATAACTGTTGAAAAGTGCACTTTACGACTAAATAATCAACTGACCATGTATGAAATTAATGAAAAAGTATGTAGTATACTGGAAAAATGACAAGCTACGGTTTTTATATATCTTGTTTATTATACTAGTTCATTTTCTTCTGAACCCTCTTTTTGTCCTTTCTCACCTTAGGTAACCCAGGTGGTGTTTTGGGAGTCCCTCCTGTCCAATCCGTAGGACTGCCTGGGACCTGTGTCTCGGGCAGGAATCGACTACTTCTCTTGGGACGCTTTTTATTGGACCCTAGTAAACTTTCAAAAGGCAGATCTATTAATCCTAATACTCCACTTCCAACTGATCCTGGGGGAGGCAGTCTGGGTGACGTTGGGCCTCCCATTATGCTTTCAGCCTCGTACATGTGATGCTTAGGACTTGTTGGTCCATGATGGAATCCAGACCCTACTGTGTTCAAAGATCCCGCACTGCTTACTGTCGGTTTACTGCTATTGACATTATTTCCATCGCCTGATTTAGAGAGATTAGATAATGCTCCCAGTGCCCTACTGTACCGACTGAATGGGATATACAGTCTCTTTTGGCCTCCTATAGCCGTAGGTGATCCAACCGGTCCCAAACTGTTTTGCAGACCCGTCATCTGATCTCCAAATGATGACTTAAACAGCATGTTCAGTTGCGTACGAGCAAGGGACCTATTGAGTATTGCACTCACCTTCTTATCATATACCAGTGGCGCCAGATCAACAACCAAATCTTCATATGTTTCATTGGTATCCACAGATGCTGAATGCGTATGACCGTATTGCTCAACTGGAATTTCAGGTGGATGGTTGGTGAAAAACGAATCAAAGTCGTCAAGTGCAGCCCACATGTTTGAAAGTGATGCATCGGGTTCTCCTACATTGACCAGCTCCACATCTTGAATCTCTGGAGGTGCGTAATAGTCTTCCATGTGGAAATGAATCTCTTCTTCTTCTTCTTCAATTTTGGGTAATTCTGCTGCTGTGGCACATGTAGCAAAAACCGCATGTATATTATTTCGTGTTGAAGCTGCAGTAACTGCTGGCATCAGAATAGACCATCCACTGTCATCTGGGACTCCAAATAGAGTGGCTGTTTTTTCGTATTCCTTCTTAATCAGTGTATTTCCTAAAGACATTCTTAAAACATCTTTATCAAGCTGCAGTCCCGGTATAAGAACCGCTTCATCAAGCACTTTTAATGCATTTTCGGCATAATCTGTGAGCAAAAGACGAAGCAATGGCAGAATCAAATCTGCCCCAACTCCAATAAATTCGTCTCTTTGAAGATCAATCAATGGGAAGATTTCTTTAAGGACCGCCATGGTTTCAAGTTTGACCCATGAAATCTTATTCAGACAAAGACCTAATAGGAACACCAAAGTTTGAGCTTCATAGGCTGGAAAAAACAAGTTTTTAATGTTGATGATTGTTTGATTCAAGAAATCCTTCTTCAGACGGAATCTATTCTTTGATAAAGAAACAAGAATTCGTGAAAGAGGTGCATATTTAGGATTTTGATCTGCCATTTCACTTAAAACTTGCGCTGGCTCAGCAATATCTTCAACGTTTTTTATCTCTAAAGCATGAAGGAATCTTGGAAGATTGGCTAATATTGCCATTAATAATCTTGAATCTCCACTACCTATGACTTCTGAATCTTTTAATTTACTAATTTTATCCAAAAATTTTAAAACAGCGTCCCAAGCAGTACCCAGTCGAAGCCCAACCAAAACTACTTGTTGCAATCCTTCAAACTTCCCTTCCCATTTTGGTGGGAAAGTAGAAACAAGACATGAAATAGTATCAGGAGCATCCAAATCGATCTTCAGAACAAATTTCAGCATAGTAGAGAGTGCTTCAATATACTCTTGTTCATGAATTGTCGAGAGACAAGCAACTGACAGCCAGAAAAGTTGAGGAAAATCAATCAACTTCTTTGAATCGAGTTCTGCTGTTAATGCGTTCATTGTCATTAAAATTTGCATAGCAAACCCTTGGATTTCCATTGCCGCATCTGAAATAGTATTTGATAAACGATGAAGCATATCCTTTAACATTCCTTGATCCAATTCAACAAGTAACAACCTAAATATTTGAAACAGTCTACATGCCAAATGTCTTACTGCACAAGTAGTTGCCCAGTTAAGAGCTACTCGGCTCCAAGTTTCCTGTAGTGAATTTTCTTGTTCTGTCTCTGAAAATACTTCAAGTACATTACGCACTAGAAGATCCATGGCTTTAGGAGTCCTAGCACCACCACTCATTCCACGTTTTTCATTTAAATCGTCATACACCCAGAGATGCTTAATATGATCTCTTTGTCTCAACAACTCAATGGTTTCCTGCGCCTTGCCTGCGTCAGGAGCTAAAGTATGAATTAGGTGAATAAGAAGTGTACCTGCTTGTTCTTGAACAATTTGAAGGTAATGATCCAACAATGAAAAAGAAACATGTAACAATAATGGAAGAGCTTCTTTCATCCTTTGAACTTCATATGGCAATAAGTCAACCAAGAAAACTAACGACAATTGACCAACACTGAATGCAACATCTTTATCTTTATTTGAAAGAATTCTCAGTGAATTGGCAGTGTAAATATAAATTCCATCATTTTCATCCTCAATGATAACACTATCCATATCCTTTGCATTTCTAGCAACAGGAGGAACCATTGATCTTGAATTTAAATTGCCAATTAGTTTGTCTAAAACATACAGACGGTCAATTTGAGCAAACAGCAAGTAGTCAACAATCTGTCTAGAATACTCAACAAATGAAGCATTTTTTCTTTCTAAACATAAATTGATAACAAATTTGATAATTTCATCAAAGTTTCCGGCTGCAGAACCAAGAGCCACCCAAAGAGCTTCTACTTCATTCGAAATATGACTTGAGAATTTAACGGTCAATTCAAATAAGTTAACCAAAATCATATATGATCCAGCATCTAATGGTGCATCTTCTCCATCATGAATTCTTTTCAATTGAACTATTTGCATCCATGGAAGTAAGCATGACAATATATCACGTCTAGCGCTGGCATCAACTAAATTGAAAAACATTGTGAAACATGATATTCTTTCAAACAATCCTTCCGGTTCATTGGTCAGAGACGTCGTATTGGATACAGTAGCTTCAGCAACAGCACTAGCAGAAGCCGCAGAGATATCAAACAAAGCTTTTTTATAAACTATAGTAGACCTTGAACAAACACACTCTGTAAATTTGCCAGAAATCACCCTTCCTTGAATCTTTTCTAAGTTTATGAGTAAATTTATTGCCAGCTGTCTAACAGAGAAACTTTCATTTCCAATAAGGAACATCGATAGACATAACACATCATAAGGTACTTCATTCTCAAATGCAGGGTTGGCCATAAAGACCTCAGCAAATACAGTAAAATAACTTTCTGTGGTTTTCACGGATTGTTGCTCCATATAGCATTGCTTGAGCACTTCCAGATATATTTCTGAATCTTGAGGAATTATGTGTCGAAGAGCTGCCTTACCATAATCATGTACTGAATCAATTTCCAGTGTGAATAAACCATTAATCCAACTCAACAACGCGGAAATGTCAAACAGTAAAACGGCTAAGGGAATTCCAGTGCCCACATCAATCTCATGACGAATTGCACCGGAACACAACTTGGACATACAACTCAAAGAAGCTTGGGAAAGAGTCTTCCTTTCAATTTCTAAAATAGCTTCTGCTGAAGCTCGCTCTCCCTTTTGTTGAGCAAGCATGACAGCATATCTTTCTTCGGCAGTCTCTGATGATCCTTCACCGTACCCACACCATTCTTTCAAGAAGTTAAAACATCCTAAACGTGCTTCAAAAGGTAACCATTTCTCAGCTTTCTCCTTATGAATTACATTGATTCCATCGTAAACGTTTTCCAAAAAAACTGCAAAGTATCTTCTTAATCTTTGGAAGGAAATATTATTTTGCACAGAAGGTGTACTCAAAAATGATTTTACACTTTTTATGATGGATACGAGGTTGGTGACAGTCCAGTCATCAGAATAAATATCTGAATAACCTTTAAAACGACCAGTGACATTACTTAACACATGAATCATTTCAATTCTCAATTGGTCTTCAAGAGGATCTCTTTTTTTCTTATTTGGTTCCCATTCGTTTACAGATGAAGGCACGTTTTCCAAAAGGGTTCTAAAAATATTGATGTTGATACACAGAAGACCAACAATAACAGAATTTTGGACCATTGGTTGCTTCAGAGCAAGTAAGGGAATAACCATTCGGAAAATCAGTTTTGCCAGAGTGATTTTTTGATGTTGAACATAAATCTGCATCGACTTCTTTCGTCCATGGCCCTTAGTTTCAGCTGGGAACAGTATTTTCTGCTCGTTTGTCAGAGTCAACAGACAGGCTGCAAATATCAAAAAAAGTTTCCATTGTTCTACCAATACTTCAGGAGGGGGACCATTTCCTGATACTCTACCAAACAACAGAGACGTGTAAGTTTTGTTTGTGTTTGCAAACTCCAAAATACCCTCATGTAATTGTACCATTCTTACACAAACAATCAGACGACAGAGTGCCACGGGCATCGGACACCTTTCAAAAAATATGTCTAAAACGCTTGGAAATAATCTAAACCATAACGTAATATCAATGCCATAGTCCAGCTCGCAAAGCTTAGACAAAATGTGCTTTTTGTTCTTCAATTTGTTGAGTCTAGCTCTTTCTGCCCCTGAAAGCAGATGCCTTATTGGCTTAATAAGTTCGAGAAAATCCGTATCGTCAAGTAAATGGATAAGTCTAGTTCCAATGTCCGCAGCAAATTTGGATGACGATCTGGAATGTCCCCCAATACTGTTCTTAGGTGAGTGTTCATCCACTGACATGGCTCGGTCAAATTGTTCTACAATTCTGAGAATAATCAAGCCAAAATGCCTAGTCTTGCTATCATAAGAACACAAAAAAAACAATCCATTTCCTTCAATTTCTTCAATAGCAGTTATGATGTTTTTCCACTCTAATTCGTTTCTTTGATTTCTGGGTGGCACTGCTGGTTCTGCATTGATTTGATACAAATCATTTAACACATCTCTATTCATTGCACCACCTTCTTCATCTAAATTAGGCGTCGAGCCGGATGTTTTACCACTTTCTTTAAATTTTGTAAGCCATACATTTAACAATTCAACATAAAGCTTTAAAAACTTTTTGAATTCACCAGTTAACAGGTATTCAGGGCTAAAGCTATGCAGAGGTTTTTCTTGAAACTGGAAGGCAATCTTAGCAAAAATGGTTAAAAGAGCACTGCAGTTGATTTTATTAGCAAGTCTTTTCAAAGCTTTAGTGGCTGCCGAAGCAATAATAAACTCACGATGTACCGAGTTTCTTACTAAGATTTCTACCACGTTTCTAAATTGTACTTGGGAAGAAAGCTCTTCAGTCCAAGGTAATGCTTCTATCAATGTTGCAAACAAGTTCAAATGTAAAGTTTTAGTTCCCAGATCTGTAAAATCGAAATGGAAAAATGTAGATTTAGAACTCGTTTCACCTTCACTGAGCATTCGGACTCCATATTGGTCATCCAAAAGCTTCAAAGTAATAGCCAAACTTTTGCAGATCTCATCATGCAGCGCTTCATTTTTACTGTTCTTAGCCAAACCTTTAAAATCTTTGGTATCTAATCGCACATCATCAGTGTCATAACCAGAAGGAAATGAAGGTTTTTCGCCGGCTTCATAGCCTTGCAAAATTGCGACGTAAGATTTCACAACCAAAATCAATTTTTCTATGTTGGCACCTTCTAAGGTGATGCCATTGAACAGTTGTTTTATTAACGGGATCAAACCGTTATCTAAAACATAGTTTAAATGTTGATAACCTATAATCTTGAATAAATTCAAAAGTTCATTTAGTAATTGAGGATCTGCTACTATCCACTGCAGCTTCTTATTCACTTGATTTAAAAACAAGTTTCCAAAAAGTGAATCCAACTTTTTGATGGTGTTATTCAAGGAATCAGGCAAACGGTAAAGGTATGTCCAGATTAATCTGTTGATACATACTATAAAAGTTGTGCGATCAAAAACAGAAACCTTAGGTTTTAATTTGTGAATGTTTTGCAGGATAAAATCAAACCAATGTACAGCAAATAGGTCTTTAGGAGAAACTGAAAGAACACTTGAAATCAATAATACAGAATGATGCCAATGCAATTCACTTGCAGTCACATTCTGTGTACTATATGTTGAATTATTTGACATATTTCCAATTTTGATACCTTTCTGATATATTTTCTCAACAGAGTCAACCCATGTTGGGTGGTTTACTTCAGCAGTCAAAACACCAGCTAATGGAAGAACTAAACTTCCAATTACATCACAGTAAGCAAAAATCACCAGCTCATTATTTGATTTGGCAAAGAACTTACCTAACAGTTGCATGAAATCTGCTCCTTCTTCAAATTTATCCAAAGAAAAATTGGTTAATTTGAGATACTTCATACCATGAATTAATAAGTGGAGTCTTGGTTCATCATTTTGATTTGTCACCTGAGCTGGTACCTTTTCTAAATCTGCAATGAATCGGTCACTTACTGATATGAATCTCTTTTCCAGCATATAACCAAGCAATTGGGCAAAAAGATTCCAGTTAGCCGAACGGATAAGCAGCTCACTAGTCGAAATAGGATCTGTTGTTTTGAGCTGAGTATAAACAATTTCTTCAAGCTTTGTCCCCAAGTCCCCGCCTATAATTTCTTCTGGCGCTTGACGAATAACTTCAAGTAAAACTCGGCATAATATATAAATACTAGCCAACGATTTTCTATCTGCTTGTATAGCGGTCTCTCTTGCTTGAATCATTTGGAATTCCAATGCTTTACTTTCATCGGATACAGGTAAAATACTGTTATTATATTTGAGATTTGAGCCGTTCCCATTATTGGTTTGAACTGGTGTTACTGCAGCACTGGAAACAACCCTACGATGACTCAATTTAGAAAAACTTTTGGTTCTCATTAACGACAAACTTCTCTTGGCTTTTCCCATACTCACTGGGGACAGAGAATCATATTCATGCGAGGGAAGTTGATTTGGTTGTTGCAAATTAGTGCTTCTAGTCATCTGTAATACTCTCTCAACTTCTTGAGTGGCCATGGCAGCCACTTCACTTTTGCTTTTCCGCCAAAACATCACACTATCAATTACAGGAGATGGTTTTTTACGGGCGATGTAGCCCAACAGAGCCAAAATCTTATCAAATTGAGGGTCGACACCTTCCGCAAGCAAATCTATAACTGGGGGCTCTTCATTAAGTGGATAATCAAGACACAAATTTAGCTTCCTTTCTGCATGCCTCACAAATTGTGTAAACAATATATGAAGAGTGTATTCGGCTGGAGATTTGTTATCAGTTGCCAAGCCTCTACGAAATGATGAATAATGCTCCCCATGTAAAGCAAGCAGGAGGCCAGGGGTTTCAACTGCTTGAGCAGTGTCAATTAAATCATTTTCCGGGAATGATTGGTTATTTTCCACTAATTCTGTAGATTCTATATCTTGAATGAGTTCCGGTTGAGGCTCTACTATTGGATGGGTTTGTAAATGTTCTGTTTCTTGAGCGTGTTCAATATTCTGAGGTATTGGATGTTCAAAGGACTTATTATCTTCATTTGTAGGTATATCAGCCACTTCAACAGGTTCAGACAGAAAATGTACATCCTTGGTATCCGGAATCAGTTTCAGATCCAGATGCAATGTATTTGCCAGTTCGTCTTCTTCCTGAACAGTCTGGGAAGCGTCTGTACCACCAACTGCCGTTTGAGTCCAGTTTGAAGGAATCGGAGTCTCCTTGAGCCCAGACAACAGAGTTTCTACATTTTGTTTATAGTAGTTATCTACTCGATCAAAGCCGGTTTCAATAATACCATTTTTGGATTCCTTAGGCTTCTCAAAGCCATTATATTCTTGTTTAACCACATCGTTAAGCGCATCTCTCAGAGACGAACCATTGCGGAATAGGACCGGAGACCGTACCTGAGCCACTTGAGTATACTCTCCAGTCACTGAAAAACTTTCCAGAGATCCCTGATTTTCAAAAAAGCTTTGGGAATCGTTATAATAATGACCGTGACTCAAGGCAGGCAGACCTTCTAAGCGAAGCTCTTCAATTCTGTTATCTTGCAAGTCTATTGGAGTACCTAATTGAGCCGGGAGGTCTTTCGAACTATTTCCAAACTTATAAGCTTTTAAATCATGCAAATAACTATCTGTAGAGCCCAGATTTTGATACATTTGACGGTCAGACGCCAAGGGTTGAGGATTGTCAACCGATGCATTTGTGATGATTGGAGGAGGTTTGTGGGGCTTGCTGGATGCATCAAGAGACAATTGATCTAGATCCGGGATTTCTATCATAGTAGATAGATATATGAACCTTCAAATGGAGGTGTTGTCTAGCAATTGGAAGGGAAATCCGACAAGTTTCGGTTGTGATTGTATGCGTTACAGGAGATTTTTTCCTGGATTTGATCCACAGAGATGGTAGATCGCACGGAGTGTATGTAAACTGCGCTGGATTCGTGGCATAAAGGGGGGGGGGACAATAGAGCGAAGAACAGAGTGAGAGGGAGAGAAAATACATAGATCGGGGCAAGCAATGGCGTTGTATGTGGGAGAAATAAAGAAAAGGGCATTCGAGCTGAAAATAATAAGTTCCATTTAGACCTAAGGCCTTCATTTACGTTGATTTTATAAACATTTACCTAGCTTTTACTGGTAACCAGTGTTTATTTTAATAGTTCTATTTATCGCTTATACATTCTATTAGAGACCTGTTGTCTCGGTAATTTAGACAATAGTTTTTTTTTTTTCCACCAGCAAACGCGCTAATGATCACTAATAATTAGTGGGATTAATTGTCGGTGGAGGTTTTGGCTATGCAACGGTATGCAACGGTGCAACGATATATCACTTGAAATACGAGCCAACATAGTTAATAGAAACTAAGATGCTTGGACAACATTTTGACTCGAATTATTATCATTTGTGTCCTGTATGTTTACCTGTATATCTTAATCTAAACCTCTTTATGCTGTCCTGTCTATTATCTCCCACCCAATCTCAGTGTTCGCTCACCAATCACCTCTATCTCCCACTTAAAATCTTGACATATTGATTACTGATCTAGGTCGCATTTTCCCGCTATCGATTACACAATTGTCGATCCATCTTTTTCATCATCGCACATCTTTATCGCACGCTATAATGACCGTAGAAACCCCAGAGCCTTCTACGTTGGTGCTGCAGTTTCTCTCTGCCGATGACCAGTCCTGCGATGCCTACAGCTCTGCTTTAGCCACCCAATTAGACTCCAAAAAGCTCTCTCTTCTTGGTTTCATTCAACTCTTGGGCCCACACTTAACTTCGGATGCTGATCTGATAAGGCAAAGATCGGTGAAACTTTTGGGGGAAACTTTGTCTCAAACTAAAGCCAGCGTATCCAGACATGATGTTCCTGTACTCAGTTCATTCTTGGCTGCTCAAATGGATGACAAACCGGTTGTTCAGCACGCTCTTCATCTGCTTACAGTTTTGGTTAATTTTAGTGTTTTCAAAACTTCTAATGTATCCGAGGTGTTGTCCACAATTAAGAACAAGTACGAGCCTCTGAAGCATCTTGCGAAAGTGAGGTACGAGGCATTTGCTCTTTTGGATGCTCTCTTGCCTAAAATCGACACAGAAAATGATCTTGTTCAAGCAGAATTTGTAAATACATTCATCTATATTGCCAATGGAGAAAAAGATCCAAGAAACTTGATTCTGTCCTTTAAATTGAATAAATACATTGCTGAATCATTCAAGTTTGATAAGGAGTCTCAAAAGGATACTCTTGCTGACTTATTCGATGTGGCGTTTTGCTATTTCCCCATCTCATTCTCTCCTCCTGCCAATGATCCTTACGGCATCACTGCAATCGATCTTAAGGACAAATTGAGAGGTGCATTGACTTCCCAAACTCTTTTTCTGGATGATTTGTTTCCCAGCTTGATTGAAAAGTTGACCCTGACCAATCCTCTGGTCCGTAATGACGTGTTAAAGACTATGAAATTGGCAGTAGTCAATTTTGAATCTGAAGACATAATCCATCACTGGGTCACTATTTGGAACTCTCTCAAGTATGAAATCCTTCATAATGATGTTTCCATTTTTAAACCAGAAGAAGATGATATTATCCCTGGCGATTTTGACAAAAAAATCGACGATACTGACGAATTCAAACCTTTATATTTGACTTTGGAGATTGTTAAAGAATTAGCAATTAAAATCAGTTTGGCTGAAGATCCTGCCAAGTTTGATCACTTTTTAAAATCAGTATTCAAAGAATTAAGAGATAATTTGAGTAAGGTTTCCGATAAAGTGTTTACTCAATCAGTTTTGTTGGTCTCTGTAATTGGAATGGCTTCCACTTACCTGTACAACAAGGTGGTTGATTTTGTTTTCAGTTACCCTATCTGGGGTAAGTTTATTGGCGTAGAGAAAGAAACAGAAACAGAAAAGCAGGTAGATACTGAGATGCAACTTGATGATGCCCAAGAAATTGAAATTATCAGTGCCGATGTTACTGAGGAAACAGAAACCGACGAAGATTTTGCATTAACAATGGCTCAAAAAAGAGCCCTTGTCGATAATTTAGGGTTTATTTTCAACGCCTATAGGCCCACAGAAAACAATCATTTGTTTAACTATAAAGATATTCTTTTGATGTTCAGTGGTCAACTTTTAAGAGCAACTTCATCTTTGGAGAAAACTTTGAAAACCAAAACCATCCTGCAAGTTTCAAAATTGGCTGTACTTCCTGGCTTTTTAGACCAGGATGAATGGTCCAATATCTTATATTGGTTCAATGAAATCCTTCAATATTCTATAAAATCTAGTCCTAATGGATGGGAAAAGGATCCTGTTGTCACGGAAATCAAAACTACTTTGGTCAAGGTGATGGACAAAAGTTGGCAAAGAGGAGATCTTGTGGTGGAGAAAATTTTACCTACGTTGTTGGAAGTTTTGGAAGATCTGCTGGACAATCTTATTTGGTTTTCCAAGACTTTACTGTTCATTGGTGACATATGTGTCAATCCTCATTTTTTGGAAACATTGTCAGTTAGATTACTTCGTAATTTAGAAACATATTCTGAAACCAATGAAGATCTTTATATAGCTACTGTGTCTTTATTGGTGCAAACCGTTACTAAAACTGAACAAAACAAGGCATTTTTGATGAACAGTTGGTATAAAAGTTTCATTCCCAGGTTTTTAGAGCTGTTATTCAAAGAAGTGTCTAACGCAAATTTCAATAAAATAGATAGTGCAGTTGAAGCATCTGGAGATTTACTTGCTATCATTGTTAAATTTGTGGATAAAGACCAACATTCTTTAATTTTAGATGAATTTACAAGAATTTTCATCAAGGAAAAGTTGATTCTTGACCAATTCAGCATTCTTGTTAATTTGTTCATTAAGATTTTAAGTAGTATCGACAAGAATACAGAATTACGTGAAGAATCAATGGAAACTTTATTACAGAAATCCATTACATTGTTGCAAAATACGTCTTCTGAAAAATTAGAAAACGAAACATACATCAGATTGGGATACCTTCAATTAATTGCTTTATTAGTGAACAAGTTTGAAAAATCAAAACTGGAATCTGTCAATGAAATTTTAGAATCTTGTTTCAAACAACTTGTGAGCACTAATGATTTGATATCTAATGAGGTATTTGCTTGGACAATTAAAGGGTTGATTCTCAAAACTGATTCTAGAGGATTTGAGTATTTACAGAAATCTCTTGTATTGTTGTCCAACCAAGAGAATATGACTTTCAGTTTGAAACAATTCATTTGTCAGATTCTTAAGATTGTAACTATTGATTTGCCTATTTTCACTAATACAACTCAATCAAAGAAAATGGGGAAATTGATCTCTGGAGTTCAATGCTACAATGTACGTTCTTTATATAAGCAACGATTGTTTGCATCCACTTTACCTATATTGTTAGAAGGGTTTTCAAAAGGTCAAACATCAGATTTATCATCAAGACTGGTTTATTTAGTAGCATTGGCAAATCTTTTGACCAATGTTCCGCTGTCCGTTTTGATGCCTCATTTTAAAGACTTCACTCCTATGGTATTGTCAAGTTTGTCATTACATGATACCAATATTTTGACATCGCTGTTGTCCACACTTAAGATCATCGCCGAGGAAAACCCTGCCGTTTTAGTACCACATTTACTGAATTTGATCCCCAAAGTGACCAATATCGCAGTCAGTCCAAATAAGGTCAATACTGAAGATATTAGAAAAAAGGCGGTTGAATGTTTAATTGTAATTTTCCAGGTGAACGAAAAGAAACAATTGCTCAAATATAAACCCGAGGTTCTCAGGTTACTTGTTGCTGCCTTGGATGACAAGAAAAGAAGTGTGAGAAAGTTGGTATCTGATTTAAGACATGTGTTATATGAACTTAGATAGATTAATAAGAAAACTAATAAACACATGATTAGAAAGTATGAAAATAAGATATTGTGGAGAACCATGGTCCAAAAATATAGTGGAGAACATGTCAAGTTTTGCTTTGTATTGTGAAGATCAAATTGTAGAATTGTATTATGGCGGAGAACCTCGGAGGTGAAGAGGTCGCATTTTAAGCGAAACTGAGAAAAAGAGTGTGTAAAAATAGAACGACGACGTTTAACGGTTCAACCGATTAAAACGAACCCAACCCCCCAAGAACAAGTAAATAGATAAGGATATGATGCTTAAAAAGTCAAAAAATTAACCCATTTATATCCTATACCATATTTCTACATCAAAATCCTTATTGTATGTGCATTTATTTAAAATCTTAATCCTAAATTCTTATTCTCAAAATCTCACTCTATAAACTTTAATCTTCCTCAGATTCATTATGATCTATAGGAGCCAAACCAGGAGTCAAACCTGGGTAAGAAATAAAGCCCTTTTCGATTTTAGTCTTGAAATCATTCTTGGAAGTAGTCTTCTTCTTTTTTGCAGGGTTTATAACACTTAAAATGTCTTTTTGAACGTTTTTGAATTCATCTTTCATGTCTTCTTCCATAGAAGATAAAGAATTTAAAGATGCGACATTTCTCTTAACCAACTTATTTAGGAATTTGGATTCCTCTGGAGTTAATTGTCCCTTCTTTTTATGCAATTTGATAAGATTATATTTGGCCAACTTATTAAACTTCTTGGTTTCGTCTGCCTTTTTTATTATCTTCTTTCTTTCTCTTAATTTTTGGTTCTTTGCAATTTTCTTGATTTCTTCAGCGTCAACCTTGCGCGAGAGCTGAGCCAGTAACACGGACGCGGACGCGGTGGAAGCAGGGGCAGCGGAGGTGTCGATGAGCTGCGAGCCCGGCAAGTGGTTCGACAAGAGCTTCTGTAGCGTTGATTTGGTCTGGGACTTTGAAGAAGCAGAGCTGAAGGCCATGGTGTACGAGATAGAGAGATGGATGGATGGATGAGATGAGAGATGAGAGATGAGGTGTGGAAAAAGAAAAAAGATGCGATCGAGTATTCACGACTGCACGACTATAGAGCGATAGTGAGAGAGCGATAGTGAATGTTAAGAATAAGCGGATGTAAGAGAAGAAGGGGACGTGAGAACATGAAGTTAGACAGTATACAAAGGTAGGAGTGAATCGAGAGCAGATAGAAGCAAAGTAAACTCGTAGATGATCGATGATCGATGATCGATGATCGGTGGTGACATATGATGGATGAAATATAACCGCCGTAATCATGAGGCATGGATTAGATACAGTACAGCAATATCTACCAACGTCCTGCATTGGAAGAAGTCTCCACACAAAGTCTTTACTCAATCCGTACATACTCAATCTAACCAACGTACTCATCCGTCACCCATCGCCAATCCCTCCACCTGCACTCCGTAACTCCTTCTTATTCTACCTATAACCTACACACTAAACCCGCACCTTACACATGTCCCCATCAAACTTCGTCACATGTCCTCTGTTGGGATTACTCTATCTCCCCCAGTTTTTGCACCCCCTCCCTCTAGCAAGCGCGCCCCTCATCATCAACGACAACATAATCAAAAATGCGAAATTAGGCAGTTTTCTGCGTGTATCGGATAGAACAACAATGTCATATGAAAATTCGGTATATGTCATGTGCGTAGTTTCGCACCGAGGTACCCATAATTAGAAAAGATATATAAGGTCGGAGATTTTGAATAATTCTCAGTAATAGTTTAAGTTCAATTCTTTAAACACCAAACTAAATAAATCATCAATTTTCACAATGTCTTTAGCTGCTGACGGGTTCAACGCCTCCCAATTATTCGAAGTCTTAGAAGGTGCTCTTAAGGATGAATCTTTAAAGCAAAAGGCCATCAAGGATGTCAAGGCCACTCTTGTTATAACTTTAAAGAACAAGGAAGGTAAGGAACAATCTTGGTTTTTGGATTTCAAGAATAAGGGAGAAATTACCAAGGTTGACTCTGTTCCAAAGTCCGATGTTCAATTGATCTTGAAGGATGCTGATTTCTTGAAGTTGGCCAACGGTAAGGCCAACGGTCAAAAATTATTCATGAACGGTAAGTTGAAGGTTAAGGGTAACATGATGAAGGCCACTGCTATTGAATCTGTTTTCAAGGCTGCTGACCCAAAATCAAAGTTGTAAGCGGTTTACGATCAAAATACACGACCTATGGATTTCATTCTTGTAAGCGTATAATCTGTAGAGTAGTTAGTAGTTGTACTTTCATATATATAAGTATTTATATATATGAGTATTTATCTTGAATTTTTCCTATATTCACTGATTCTATATCTACATGTCTACACTGCTTGTTTGACCGCTTTTCTCTTGCATATTATACTTGCTCTATTCAACGAAATTACTGATTGCGACGAATTGTGGGGAAGCTTAAACGTCGGACTTGGCCGGATATAATCTCATAACGCCGGTGGATTTTTCATCCTTCATCATCACTTCATCATCACTTCATCTGTCTTTTGTATATTTGTCCTCTATCTGTATCTAACCACTCCTTCTTTACCTCCTACTATTAACTCGTTCCCATTGACAGCCATATCGTTGACCCTCTCCGTACCTACAAAATACTCTTCAATACCAAATTCCTCATTGAGTTTCACCACATATCCTCCTGTTAAAGCAACCAATTTGTTTCCTAACACCTCCAATTTATAAATGGAATATTCACTCACCTGTTTGTGTGTATTATCCTTCAAAAACTTCACGCTTCCGTCTTCAAACCCACAGCAAAGCGATCCCTTGTATAAACACATGGCAGTTACAGACAGGCCGTTGACACTTTTGAAGCTAGTTTGCAGTCGTTCATATAGATCAAATTGTTGAATTATCCCACTCTTATACCCTACATACGCCAAAACGCCCTTGGTTTCGAAATCAAACTCTCTAGATACGTCTTGCATTTCTTCTTCCTTTCCTTCATCTTTATCTTCAGATTCTTCAACAACTACACAGAGAGCCAGGTCTTTTTTATCGGCCACTCTTCTGAAATCATATAGTTGTTTGCCACTCCCTGTTTCCCAAAGTCTTAAAGATCCATCGTCGCTCACGCTGACAAAATTTCGACCGGTTGTCCCCAACAAGCACACCTGATTAACAACACCCGCGTGTCCCACGAATTCTCTTCTACACACTCGGTCTTTTACCAGCCAAAGCTTTAGTTTCATATCCACCAGACCTGATATCATGACTTTTTCTGAAGGGAAAAATGTCACCAATGTAACATCTGCAAAATGCGCTTCTTTGATTGTCTCAGTTTTATCGGAGATCATTGTAATATCTCCATTGGTGTCTCCATATACCACATAAGACGCTGTCTTGGCCACTGCAGTAGCCTCAACCTTACCTTCTTCTACGTAAGTTTTATTAGCGCCCCTTAAACTATAAGCTTGACCCTCAATATTAGCTTGGAATACATTGGGTCCTTTTTGGATCAAGTGAGCACCTTCTCCACGCATGCCTGAGGCATTCACCTGGATAACATACTCTTTAGACCTATCTTCATGAATTAGATTGATCCAGATAGATTCCTGTGGAACTACGTTACTCCGAACGTCGTCAATAACCTCTTGGAACGATGGTTGGACCGTAATCATGGCACTGAAAGATATCTTAAGATTTGACACAAATGATTTTTTTTTTTCTTTGCTTCTTTATTTTTCACTTTAGCTCAATTATTGTTTATCACCAAGCCACTCAACTTTGAAGCTTCATATATCCCCACCCCATCGTTCTTTTGCCTCACTACAACATGGATACCAGTACTCTGGCACTCGAAATGTTTTTTGACGACGAATTCGACTCGTCAGCCTACGTGGATGCATTTTACGCCCTGATTATCGGAGGACACCCAGCATACTCGGAAAAGAACCTCCACCAGATTCAAAAAAAATCTCTTTCATTAGTGTACCATTTGGACTTTTACAATAGTCAGTTGTCTACACAATTGTCAGAGAAGATAAACAGTCTTCGGGAAACCAATCAGGTTGTGCTGCTGATAGAAGGAGATGAGATAACTAGGCTTGAATATTACTTGAAATCTATGAATAATGCCGTATCTTTATTAGAACAGGAGATAGCATTGGGAGGTTCTAAGAGCGTAGATGTTATAAAAACAAACACATCATCTCAGCTAGAGTCTAAAATGGGATCCCAGACAGGTTCTGACCCCGAGATAGGCTTGGAAGTACTGTCGTTGGCCAATGTAGATCAGTTGATTCAACTCAAAACTGTCAAGGAGAGATTGACACATGTACATCAAATATTCGAAAGGTTCGACCCTGTCTTGGGGGATGATAAGGAATCAATATCAATAGATCAATTTGAATCCAAATTAAACATTGTTTATGAGTCTGTTCGAAAGGAAGCCTCAGATGAAAAATTGGACACCACTGCTAAGGAAGAGCTCAAAAATCAGATGGACGACTTGGCCAATTCGTTACCTTTATTCCAGGGTACTCAATTCCATGGAGTTTTCAAGAGATTTGCTACCAAACTAATGCAAGAAAAGGAGAGAATAAGATAGGGTTGAGAAATGAAGGAAGGGAGGGAACAAAGAGATGATAGGTAAAATACCATAGGCCAAACACTTCAAGGCCCTTATTAGATAGTTGACAATACAGACTACAATTCATTCTCTTGATGTTATCTTTAATTTATTATTTTATTATTTATGTACTTATTTTAGTCTCTATATTACATTGATATCCTATTTCTCTTTTTCCATATCTTCATCAGCTTTTTCCAAATCTTCATCAGCTTTTTCCAAATCTTTGTCGTTCTTTCTCTTGAACATCCATTTGAACAGGCATGCATAAAGGAAAGCATTGAATGCCTTAGTAGGGAATATTCTTTCAATCCAGTGATTAGGAATAATACGAATGACCAAACCTGCTGGAATAGAAAGGAATCCACAAAGAAGAGCAGTGGCCCACATACCACCAGTTTGACGAGCAATGGTAAATGCTGCACCACCAACAAACATGATTAAAATTTGGAAACCAATAATGATCAAAGCAATAATAATGAAATACCAATTTCTAAATAAATGTTGGAAGAAATCCAAATTTTCACGGGTGATTCTCTTGCTTACTTGCTTAATATCATCAGCTTCATCCAATTTTCTAGTAACGACCAATTTCCATATTTGTAACCAAACAAATGCATTGAATGTCATGGCATCGAGTTGTTTTTGTTGGTGATTGGTAACTTGACTGGTACCGAAGAACAATTGTTGACCTCTAAAATGAAGAATAAAAGTTACAATCAATTGAGTGATCAGTTGACCAATGATCATTTTCCACATGGAAGTCAGGATCAATGGTGCAGTTCTACCAGCAGGTCTACGGTTAAGGAAGGCATCGTCAGGTTTGTCAGTAGCAAGAGCCAAAGCTGCTAAGGTATCCATAATAAGATTGACCCATAAAAGCTGCACGGCGGTTAAAACCGATTTACCTTCCAGGGAAGCCACGGCGGAAACAAAAGTTAAAACACAGGCAGTGATATTAACCGTCAATTGAAATTGAATAAATTTTTTGATCGAAGTACTGACGGTTCTACCCCATTTGATGGCTTGAACAATATCAGTGAAATCGTCAGTCATAAGAATGATGTCAGATGCTTCTCTGGCAACTTCAGTTCCTGCAATTCCCATGGAAAACCCAACATCAGCCAATTTCAAAGCTGGTGCATCATTAGTACCATCACCGGTAACTGCAACCACTTCTCTTTGCTTTCTTAAAGTATCCACAAGGATTCTCTTATCTTCAGGTGACAGTCTTGCTAACACTCTAAGTTGAGGAACTATTTCGGTTCTTTGTTGAGACAGAAGCTTACGGAAAGCAGGTCCTTCCATAAATGCGTATTCATTAGAAAGATCTTCAGATGTCAAAATATGACATTGCTTAGAAATGGCCTTGGCAGTGATCAAATTATCACCAGTAACCATACGAACGGTAACACCTGCGTGTTTACATTTCAATACAGCTTCTGGTACACCTTGTTTCAATGGATCTTGAAGACCAACAAGAGCATCCAAAACAAATTGTTTTGGCTCAGTTGGTTCCCAAATCTTGTCTGGGTCTGCGGCATCACGGTTGTTGTCGCTGACGACATTAGCAGGTGGCCACAGAGGAATATCATAATCCAAATGACATAAGGCAATGGCTCTTAAAGCGTCATTGGCGTATTCATCAATTTTGTTCAATACAGCGTCTCTTCCATTTCTATCTAATGGAGTACCATTGAAGGAAAATCCACATCTTTTGAAAACGATTTCAGCAGCACCTTTGACGTATAATCGGTACCCTTTACCAGATGGCTTCTGGACTACAACACCAGCCCATTTACGCAGAGATTCAAAAGGAATCACTTGTACAGTTGAACTTTTGGCACTTTCACGAATATCATCTAAAGATTGATCTTGGAAAAGATTCAATTTATCATTGGCAAGAATGAGGAGAGCCAGCTCCGTCTTGTTTCCAAGAAATGGTTCGCCTTTTTCCATATCTTTGACGGCTTGTTCAATCTTAGAATCTTTACCATTATTGAGCATACGAGTCAAAAATCCAGATTTTTTAGCTGGTTTTTCTTGTTCAATTTCTTGAGCTTTAGATTCATCATATCCACCATTGGCAAAAGCAGTACTGTTTAAAGTGATATTTTGACCCAAAGCTTCTTTCAAATCAGTTTCAACACTGATCTCTTCAAATTTAGGGCCTGGACCACCAGCAGTATCATCGAATTCTTTACCTTCCGAGAAAAAACCTCTTACAATTCTCATTTTATTCATAGTAAGAGTACCAGTTTTATCAGAACAAATAGCAGTTGCTCCACCCATGGTTTCACAAGATTTCAAGACTCTGACCAAATTACCATTTTGAGCCATTCTAGTAGTAGCAAAGGCCAACGCCAAAGTGACAGCTAAAGGTAAACCTTCAGGAACAGCAACCACAATAATAGTGATGGCAGTAATAAGAATATCAAGGAAATGTTTACCCTTTTCAGCACCCATAAGTCTATTGTATTTACCACCTGGAGCAATATTAACACAAAATCTGATGAATAAAACAATGAAAAGAATCAAAGCAGCTAACAAACCATATTTGGAAATACCTTCAGCCAAATTATCTAATCTTTCTTGTAAAGGAGTGGTTTCAGCTTCATGACGTAAAGACATCATGGTTCTACCATGTATAGAATGAGGTCCAACAGCAGTGACAATAGCGTCACCAAGACCAGATAATACTTTGGAACCAGAGATCAAAAATGGGTCTCTCAACTTGATTACCAGAGATCCAATATCTTGTTCAGTAGGTAAATGCAGTTCATAAATGGAAAGACATTCATCGGCTGGTCTCTTTTTAATGGTATCAGATTCACCAGTTAAAGCCAGCTCATCACATTCAACTTCTCCAGTAACTAAAACACAATCGGATGGGACAACGTCACCAGTTTGTAAATTGACCAAATCTCCAACCAAAAGATCGTGAATCAGAATCATCTTCTGAGATCCATTACGAATCACTATAAGTTCACGATCTTCCTTTTTAGCATTCAATTTAGCAAATTGACGCTCTTTTTGATAATCATTGGCAGCACCAACCAAAACCACAATGACCACAGCTACAATAATAGCCACACCTTCAACCCAATCAACTTTAGGCATAGGTTTATTTTCATCATCGTATTCGGTACCTACACCAAAGGTTTCATATAAACCTAATGCTAAAGAGATCACAGCTGCAACACTCAAAACAATTAATACTTTATCATGCATAGCAAGCCAACAAAGTTGAAAAAACAGCTTGGATGCCTTAACTGGTAAAACATTTGTTCCATAGTGCGACTTTCTTGATTCAATATCTTCTAAGTTTTGATCATTGATACCTTTCCGCACATCCAGGTTAAGACCTCCAACAAGTGGTTTTAACCCTCCAATTTCACGCAATTTTTTTAACAGCTTAGGATCATGGAGTTCAGATAATGTTTCCGGGTTGATTGAATATGCATTTGTTAATGGCAGGGTCAGATTGATACTCAGTGTAGACGATCCACTACCCGTAGGATGCAATTGAGGAACTTTAAGCGATTCGGGCATTAGCCTAGATGTTAATAGTTCTGCAATAAATTATATAAACTAGGTGAAATGAGGTTCACTAGTTTCAACAACGAAAAAAAATATGGTTTGTTGATGTTATCGCTTTGGGTAATTTCCTCAGAGATGAATGGAAACAAATAAATTAATGACAATAATATGTTGGTATATGAGGGATGTTTAAAAAACTGTAGATTGGATTTAAACTGTTTAATATAGTTTAAAGCATAAGAAGGAAAAAGAAACCTTAATTTCGTTCATTAGTTATCTTCGTTAGTGAAATTCAAGGCTGAGCACCTGAGCCGCTCGATGGGGGTTCAGGTAAGATAAAACAAAAACACTTATACAAGCCAAAAACGGTAAAAATTAAAAAAAAACAATTCACAATTCACATACAGAGGATAAGATGTACCTGCTAGGTTCAATCTGCACCATGCAATTAGTAACCTTAGGATAGCCGAATAGTAGGGTAAATGGGCAGAAAAATAATCAATAGAAGAACAAGGAAAATTTATTACATAGCAAATATTAAAACACAATACTCAAGCACGATATTAAACCAGAATAATTAAATAAGAAAATAATAAAATAAAATAATAAATAAAAGAAATAATTAAGTAATTAGAAATACATAAGAAATCTGCCTGACCTTTGCTATGATCATCAAACACAGCGAAATTTTTGGACTGTGAATGACAGTGGAAGGCAAAATGCAGGCTGATTTCACCAGAGGGCTGTAAAACCATCATCGAAATCATTTGCCAGCTTCCATCATCCACTACCTATATTCTTTCTTGTTATGGGTGTTTCCAAGCTTAATCGTTTGCTGTTGAAATCGAGCAAAAAATAAAAAAAGAAAAAGAACAAAACAAGAACAGGTACAGAATTAAACTACCACAAGTAGATAAAGAGAAGTAAACTTAGATTTTGACCTAGCCCGGTAGTTTCTTGTTCCACGTCAAAGTCTCGGTTTTTCATTGTACATTTCTTAACCTTCTGATACGTCATTAGCAAAACATATTGCAACACTAGTCTATACTATTCTCTAGTAATTGTTAGAGTAAGATAAAAAGAAGGCGCAGCATTTGCAGCAAAAAAAAAAAAAAGACAAACACTATTTCTTTATGTAGATTACAAGCGTTAAATCTTGGCATGGTTTTTGAAACTTGTCAAACAGGCAAAATACTGACTCGGTAAACCATATTTCAGAGTAGTTCAATTGTTGCAAAAACGACTAAATGGAACCTTGATAGAGCCATACCATAAAATGGCCAAATGACCTTAATTCAAGCCTAGCGATATTATTTGACTCTATCTGAAATAGAGTTTAATCGCATAATCTAATCAATCTGAATCTTTAAAATTGATTACTTTACTATCCATTAATCAAAAATCTTTACAGTACTATTGAATCTACTCGTATACTTTAATCAAACCTCCCCATAAATCCTCTCAATTGACATTTTTGCGTTAATCTTCTATTCGATTGGCACCGCTTATTTTTTTTTTTTTGTTCATATTCGTACATTATTTTCTGACTACAAACGTATTAAGTTCTATTTTTTAGCACCTGTTAATGAAACTCCACTGACTCTGTGTTACCAGCAACACTTATCATGGATCGTGGAAATTAAGGCTTAGACAAATCCAAGGAAAAGAGCGTATTGTTTACGAAAAAAAGTCTTTTTTATTTCAATATAGCACTGTCAAATCTGAATTCCGTGCTGTTTTAAGTGATTCAGCTGCCATACGGCCAAGAGATTCTACCATTTTAGTTTATAGTCATGCATATGGCACTCCCATCACTAACTACTTAGACACTGTATATGAATTGTGAAACTCGAAGGGCTGAGTAAAGATTATTGTGTCATTCCAAGCGTTATTGAAAAGATCTTGGTCATAGATTTAGATCGATAACTTTTTTCTTGTGTGCTACAAGAACATTCAACCATTGGTTTCCCTATTGGGAAGTCCAAGTGCAACAGTCATTGATGTCGCTTAAACGACCGCCAACGTGGCCGTTTACACCCGACTCAGTCTCTAACATAGCCCTGATGTATTTTTATGGGCTTAGTCGAGGGTTGACGGACATATTAATCTTGTAGTTGATAGGATTATGACATACCTTTTGCTTATGACAGTGTAACCACGGGGACTACAGTATATATTAGACATTTTGCAAATTTTGAGTTAAAATATGCCCTGCTGGCCAAACGGTTAAGGCATCCGCCTCCTAAGTGGAAGATTCCGGGTTCGAGTCCCGGGTAGGGTTTTAATTTTTTTTTCCAAACAATTCACAAATTTGTCTTAATGTAAGACTTAACCTATGACTATATCAAACAACTCGTAATCAGTTATGTTTCTAGTCCTTTATATTTATTAGAGTTTTGTAGTATTTAATTATAAAATTAATGTTAATCTATTATTTAAAATCCAAAATCAAATGAACTCATATCAGGTTCAACAAACGCTTCTTGAGGAGGAGGAGCTTTAGGATTGGCCTTTTTGGCTGAGTGAAATTCCAGATTGTCATCCAATCTACTGGTAATGGTTTGGCTATTCTTTCCAAAAAGTCCTTCGGCATTGGAAGACGGTTGGCCGTTCAGAACCGTCTCTTCACCCCATTTGATTGTTCCTTTACGACCATCATATTGGACAAATTCCCAGTTTCTAATCACCAGCAATGCTAAGAAATCGCAACCCATTCTTATGTAAAGCATACATACTTTAACCACAAAATCAAATTCTTCTTGCTTGGATATTTCAATTGCACCTTGTAAATAATGGACATTTCTTTGCCTTAAATTATTGAATAATACCATAAGAACTGGATCATCTTTGAAAAATGCCTTCAGATCCTGATTCATGTTCAACTTGGTAAATTTACTAGAATCTTTAAACATTTCCTTATTGCTTTGAACCACATTATATGGCAGTTCGATCAATGCTTTCACTGCTAAATGACTTTTATGAAGTTCCCAAAATACCCATGAAGTAGTCCATCTGTCCCCTTTAAGAATGGCATCTTCAAGTACATAATTCTCCAACACATGAGAGATTATATCATCCGGACCACCAGGGCTAGAAATAGACGTTGAATAAGTCTTAGCTACTAGAACAGTCAAACTCAAATCTTTAACTTTCGTAGCCAATACATTACAGCAATCTTTAATCGAATCTGCAAGTAAAAAAAATCCAGCGGCATCCAAATATCTGTGTTTACTTAATAAAACAAAAGCATTCTTCAAAGCTGCAGTTTTCCATCTCTTTTCGCTAAAATCGTTAGCCAAAAACTTTAACATTTTCTGCTGCTCTGAACCAGGAGTCATTTTCCAAAGACCAATTAAAACATTTTTCTTTCTTAAAGTAAGATACAAAACCATAAGCAATCCTGAAGGATCTCTATCAACAGCAAATTCATTTCTAGCAACTTTTTCTACAATCTGTGCCAATTTCAGAGACTCTTCCCAGAATGGAATTCCAGATTCTTTGACTGTTTTCCAGGTTATTTGACTGCGATAATAAGTATCAATTATTTGAAACAACACTTCTTTATTATCACTATGAATGGCCCAGTTTATATCTCTCATCAGAAGTTTACTTTGCTTTGTCAGCAGTTGCATCAATTTGAACCCAATAAGAAATCTTATCCCATTGGCATCCATTGATCCTTGATGTAAATTGATTTCGTTCATTATATTCACAACATTAGTTAAAGTGATTTGCTGATGTCTTGTAAGAAGAGGTAAAGTAATTTTTGTTAATTTATCAATAAGTAATTCAGCGAGTTGTTGGTTGAATTCAAAAAAGGTTTCAATTTCAGTGGTTGATATATTATTGTCAAACAATTGCTTTTGAATGTTTTTCCCATTTGTTTGGGGCGTTGCAATTCCACTAACTATTCCACTATCAAGAGGCAGATCGATAACGTCTTTGTCATAAGAGATATCCAAATCCCACTTGATGGGCCCACCAAACCTCAAGACTTTTAACAATTTTACCATGACATCTTTGACTAATTCAATTTTCCCCCAAAATAATGCTTGAATAAGAAATTGTGGATGATATATCGGCAATGGACCATTCAACACTTTGGCAACATCCAGTATTGTTAATTGAACCATTTTATTCTTTTCACCCACCATTTGTGTGATGGTACTATCAATGAATTGATCACTACTCTGACCAATAGTAACCCATCTGTCATCCACAAAAAATTGATTCCCACTGGCAATAACAAATCTTTCATTATCAACCCAAATCAGATCACCTATTTCATGAGAAGTATAATCCAGAATATCTAACTTTTTCAATTTACCATATGCATTTGTTCTGTTGGTATAGTCGTACCGAAGTTGAGTGTACAAAAACACATGTCTTTTGAATCCAACAGATAAGATTGCAAATTGAACACTTGCATCATCTACTTTAGTCCAATCCAAATCCATGACTTCTTCCTCAAACGTCTCAACGTATTCAAGAACTCCCAGTTTGGTGCTCCAAATAGAGAGGTTACAACCTGTTTCATCCACAATAGCTATTTTTTGAGTGAATGTGGCTCCATGGATTCTTTTGGCTTTAGCTATGTTCGTATGTTGAACTCTAGTCTCGATCCACTTAATGGAGTTTTTAACGAACTCAACAGAAAACAAAGTCAATCTTCCTGTTTCACTTATGACAGATATAACATTATTTTCATTGGCATACAGATCAATCCGTTCAATCAAATGAATATCCAGTGGTAAATTTTCAATTGCAAGCTCTAATAATTTGTTGTTGTGAATTTTCCATGCTTTGCATATATCATTATAGATAGCAATGGCAACGTATTTTGAGTTTTCCAGTGTAGATGTAGAATCTTTGGTAAGCACGAATGCTCGAGGAGTAGCACTCAAATAATGACCATCTTTGTCTTCAATTCTAAGTCTATGAAGTTGTTCAGCCGGCTGATCATCCATAGTGGTTCCATTGCAATCCCAAAGTGATATATACCCATTTTTTTCCACTACTGTCACAAGATGATGTCTTCTGTTATTCATTGGCGGTTCAACGTCGTTCATAATCACAGCGTCCAATATTCCACCATGGTACAGATCTTGTGTGGGCACAGTAATACGGAATCTTTTGGCAAGTGTGACACCTTGTTCAAGAGGAAGTTGTTCCCAGATGTAATTATGTTCTGGAAAATCCAGAATTGACAACAAAACCGTGCTGTTGTTCAGAATTGATGTTGATTTTCGTAATTTTTTGATCGCTTTATTGTGACCGCTAAACTTATTAACTAATTGAGCACCTAGGTTACCTTCAGGGTCCTGTAAGTTGATATTCACTTGGTTGCAACGTATGGTGTGTTTGACTCTATCGTGCACAAGAATGGAAAGAGATCCATTGGGTAACTCCACCACTTCCGAAATCGTGACAGGTGATACGTGAGAGCTAATGTACTCCAAAGATTCAATTGTTTCCTTAGTTAATTTAGTCTGCTTGGAAGGTATAATGAAGGGCCAACAATTTGGCTCAAATTTGACTTCACATAGATAGTCCACGTCTACAGAATTGGGCAAGCCAGCAGCAATAGTATCAACTGAATAGGCATCTATAGATCCATCAACACTGATACCAAGTAATAATTCATTTCTATTGAAAGAACTATTGCCCTCTTGACTTCCTTCTAAATAGCAATTGTCAACCACTAATAAGGCAGAAATGTTGCCTAAAGCTTTTTCACTGCAAAGACGTACATTCGCTTTGCCGTTCAGATCCAGTGCCCATATTCTCAATGTCCCATTTTTGGTACATGTGTACAAAATATCATTGTCAACGTCAGGTTCTAGAAAGCCTCTCATATTTTTGATGTTAGCCATGCGGATGTCAATTGATTTGGACGATTTCTCGGTATTTTTAAATCTGAAAGAGGTAACAAAGTCTTCGTGTTCCAAATAAGTAAGAATATATCTTGTATTATCACCATAAGAAACTCTGGACCAGCATTTGACCAAACGATCATAATTACCTCTCATGACAATCTTCAGACCATTGCGAGTAATTGCCGCATAAGTATTACTATTTGGCTGACTAATAGACCACCTGTCATTACAAGTAATCTCTCCCAACTCTTCATGGACTTGTAAGAGCTGTAATTTATCCTGTGTTATAATACAAAGTTCGTTGTCATCAGCAGCCCAGAGGGCAACGTTAACAGGAGTTTCTAAATCAATTGTATGTCTAAGGATCCACCGGGGTTTTCTTGAGTATTCAGAGTCGGGGCAATATATCTTGACCAGTTTACCAAGACCTACAACCACAAATGCATTTGTTTTGTGAATATCCACTGACACCGCATCTTCCTCCAAGTATACAGTTTGAAGGTTAGGCGAGCCATCACGTTCAGTGGAGATGATCAAGTTGTTACCCGAGCAATATGCTATTATATGCTGTAGTTTCCATACCTGTTGACTCACACTATATGGGGTCGGAGAAGGTTCCCCAGGAACGAATGCTAAAGTCATGTGGTTTTCCAATGCAGGTTTGATTTCGATTTCAAAATAAGTTATTAGCGATTTTTTGGTAAGCGATTTTTTGGTGGATCGTGCAATGATCAATCTATCAACAGAAAGAGATTAGGAGAAAAGTTCTCAGTAATTGAGTAGATGCGGTAATGTTTAAAGTAGACAGGATCGCATCGTTTAATGATTAAAAGTGTTCCTTGCATTCTATATGCTGATTACGGAATAGAGTTTAAGTGTGGCAGTAAGATAATAATAATAATCAGTCGCGCGCCAAACGCTTTAAACAAAGCCAAACGCTTTAAACAAATCTAATGGTCGTACAATATTCATTAATTGTTGTAATTATTGTATACAAATTAAGCTAACATAGCTGGGCTTTCAATTCCAGATCTAACCGATTTCAAATCATGAGCATCTTCCATTCCATCTTCGTAAGCATCAGTGTGATCAGTAATTCTGAACCAAAGTAAAGGTGCAGCAATGAACAAAGATCCAACTGGTAAAGCCCAAGAGGAAATAAACATACTCATGTACTCAATTTCCAAGGCATCGACTCTCCATGCAATGGCAGCAGCCGCAGATTGAATACCCTTGTAGAAACCAGCATAAAGGGCAACAGTTTTAGGATTATTGGATAAAGCTCCAAGACTCCATAAAATGAATGTTTGATATAAAGCATCGTAAATACCGTAGAAAATGTATAAGAACATTGGTCCAATGTAACCACCATCTTTGAAATCGATAGTGGTCATTTTAAGAGCCAGTTCTCTAGTGTAACCTTGTTGGAATTTCAAACCTCCACCCCAGATAGCCATACCAAGAACAAAAGTAATAGCCCAACCAATCTTAGCTCTGGTAGATCTTCTGAACCATTTTAAATCCAAAATGGTACCGATGAAAACGGAACCAACCATTTGGGAAGCCCAATAAAGTAAGGAATTCAAAGATCTGGTTCTAATATTAAATCTAGCAGCGTTAACTTCATTGAATTGATAAGTGTAAAACCAATTCAGAGAAAAGAACATTGGGAATAATAAGAAGATTTCTGGATGAGACCAAGCTAATTTGAATAAATTCTTTAATTCTTCCTTCCAATCTGGATATTTATCAGAAGAAACTTTAGTACCATCCAGTCTCCAAACTTTAGACATTGGTAACATGAAAATAGCAATGATTGAACCAAAACACATCAATACAAGGAATGCAACATAAGTACCATCATTAACAGCAGAACTTTTATTTTGCATATTATCAGCCAAAGGAATGATAGCACCAATAACAGCACCTAAATTGAAAATGACCCAAAATATCATAATAGCTGTACCTTTTTTATCTTCAGTTGGATAAGATAAAATAATGGCACCTTGGGCAGCCCAAAGACAACCTGCGCAAACACCCAAATAAGCACCTGCAAAAATAACAAACCCAGCATTAGCAGTATGATAATAACATAATAAAGAAGCAGCATACATAGCATAACCTGTACCTCCAAAGCATAAAGAAGCTCTAACTCCGATATAATTACAAATAGTACCACCGAAAAACCCTATAGTTGCGAATGTGGAATAAAGTGCGACATTAGCGTTATCAGCCGTTTTGATATCAGAAATACCACCACCTCCAAGACCGGATAATGCATTAAACATACCTGGAGTCATGAAAATGACAAAAGATAACATCACTACTTGAAACATAGCCAGTGAATAAGGAGGTAAAACTCCGAAAAGTTTCTTATTGTACCAAAGATTTGGGTCTCTATATTCATCATCCGAGGAAGATAATATTTTTTCATCATTGCTAAAAGCTTGATGATCTTCATTAGAGCTGGTAGAAGCAGCTTTGGCTACTTCTCCGTCATGTCCTTGTTGCTTTTCTGAAATAGACATCTTCTTAAGTTGTAAGAAATGCTACAATTATGAAACTTATAACTCTCGACGTTCCACACGGCTCCTTTTATGGGGTTGAGTTATCTTTTTTTAATTTTTGTTCTTTTCCCGTTTAATCGTATTCTATTATTATTTAACTTTTTTTTTTTTATACTTACATGAGATAGTTCATTTGAGAGCGATTTTATTTGTGACATGGTTGCAATCACCTCTAAATCATTACCTGGGCGTGAAAAAAAAAACCCCAGTGCCAACGAAGAATACCGCTACTGGTACCCTTTTACAGTTTAACGTTGTACATGTTGACGGCATGGCCGAATGTAACAGTGTATTACAATATGGAGATTTAAACACATCTTTGTTTATAGTAATATACCCGGGTATCACTGGTCAAAACTGGGGTTTATCTACGATTTATTAGTTGGCTTATTTTAGTTTATCAGTAGGTGACAATTATTTCTTTTGCTTTTTTTATTTTTGCCTTATTTCTTTTTGGTGTGAATCTCTAGGTTTTGTGTCTATTATTTCAACTCTATATTATGTTTGAAATTGAAATGGACTACTTTGTTGATTTGATGTAGTTATACGGTTGTTCAATTATTATATGATTATTAGAACTATATTTCATTATTTATAGTGCTATTGTTATATGATACTTGATATTGCTACATTAATGAATTCTTTTATTTGTCATTTTCTTAAATTCTTTTCTGTCTTATTAATTTCCCTTGTAATTTCCCTTCTAATTTTCTCTTCTTATTGCTTATTCCCACTCCCACTCTAATTCTTATTAAAACCCTCATTTACTACCCTTCATTCACTCTTCAAAAACGGTACTGTGACATTTCTCAACTCCCACTCTCTCTTTGGGCTGTCTTTTTGGCACCGTTGCCACTGACAGGCATTCAAATCTTCCTGCACTCTTTTCCTTTTTTAATGTCATCTCAAACTTATGTTACATTATTTGAGAATTGTTACGTTGTCTTATCGGGAACCCCACACAAAAATAAATTATAGGAAGACGATGGCCATTTGTTTAGGGAAAAAACCGTAAATAATTTAAAAATATCTGTATCCATAATGACCGTTTCTGACCATATAGGCAACTTCTTAATACTATTTATTATTCATCAAAATTAGTTGGAGCTTGTAGATTTATTTAATTTGATGAACATCCAATTTCAAGTTTACGGGTTTAAATTACAATTAACCGGAGAACTTAAATTTTAATTATATATAATTGAAACTTTGTATTACTAAATAACTTTTATTCATCCAGTTAGTCTTAGCTTCTCCAACTAATTTTTTTAACTTATTTTCTTAGCCCTTTTTCTGTTAACATTCTTCCAATCTATTCAAAAATTGTAATTTATTTCTGCAATGTTACAATTTAAATTTTCACTGATAAGAGGGGAATAATTTTTTTTCATTACCCACTCTGCGTACTATTGGGGTAAACCAGTAATTTTCTTGATTTCTTTCAAATGTGGTAAATGGCTTGGTACTTTAATCGTAACTGCAACCGATGGGTTGACATATAGCCAGATCTGTTTTTTGACCGCTGAGTTTAACAATAGTTGAGCTTGGATTTTTCTTTTTTTTTGGATTTTGGCTCAATCCGGATAAAACTGAATTATATAGTAAACTAGTTATTGAATGGTATTTGTCGGTAATGACCATGTTTTGATATTTATTATGACCAAGTTTTTACCTCATTAAGACTGCATTGGATATGATTGATCTGTATCTTCTAAATGTAACTGTTTATGTTCATGCGTTTCTATCACGTTGTCGGTCTTAATTTATTCGCAAGTAACATTTCACACTTGTACGCACAGATAAGAAATAACAAATAACAAATAACAAATAACAAACCAGGTGCAAATCACTTAGAAGACAGATTATTACGAAATGTCGCAACCTTAGATAAGCCGATAAGAGATGAGCAAAATACGATGTAATCACATAACTGGCTTGAGGTTATTTAAGTAAAGTTCCGTCTTTTCCATCGGCTTTGAGGCTAAAATTGATGCTGTAAATCAGCCGGTTTCGCTGTGTAAGTCAATGTCTTATATTGATTATTATTTTATATGCTAAAATAACTTTTGGTTTACAATCATCAAATGGATATAATTAGCGATTTTTCAAAAAAACTTCATGATTATAGGTTCTATCAAAATATATAAATTCCTTAATTTTGGTATTCTTTACCGATTTCTACAATTGACTCAACAAGATCATTCACAACATCATTGGTAAGAATTGGGGAATTGAAAACCACTCTGAAAAACTCACCTTGATTATCTTTAGCAGTAGGATTTGGTGAATAATCAACCAAATATTTCCCTCTTTCATGTAATTTTCTAGAAATAAATCTGGTAATAGCGGTACAATTTTCTAAGCTTTCATAGCCCTGGGGTCTATAATAGAAACAAACTTGAAGACATTGAGGATCATCAATAACAAGAGAAAACCCAGATTTGTCCTTGGATATTTGCTCGACAAAGTAACGAACAATCTTGAAAGCATGGTCTATTCTTGAAGCAAATCCAACGTCTCCGTAATATATCCAAGACATATAGAATTTGAAGGAATCAGCTCTTCTACCACATCCCATAGTACCATCAGCTAAATCATAATTTTCTTTAAATTCAATTTCCCCATCTTGTTCAATTGCGCTTTCTTCAGCTGCAACTCCTTCATCATTATTGTGAAATAAATAAGGTGCAGCTAATGACATGGATTTACGGAAATCTCCAACATGAGGTAATAAAAGGAATGAACAAGTGGTTGGAACCCCCAACATTTTATGAGGGTTTACAGTGATTGAATCGGCCAACTCACTTCCCTTCAATTTCAACGCTTCTTGTTCAGAAAACACAACGTTCCCACCCCATGATCCATCGATATGGAACCATACATTATATTTTTTAGCTACCGCGCTAATTTTTCCGAAATCATCAAAAGATCCGAATACAGTTGTTCCAGCGGTACTATTGATATACAAAGGAGTAAACCCATCAGCAATTGACTGCTCGATCTTAGATTCAAGATCTTGTAAATCCATAGTACCATCTTCATGAATATTGACTTTAAAAATAGATTTAGACCCCAATCCAAGTAAAATAGCTGCTTTTTCTACAGAGTAATGACAATGTTTCAGTGCGAACACGGCAAATTTAAAGCCGGCATTACCATAAGCTTTAGTTTCAGGAAATTTTAAAGATCTAGCAATTTGCATTGAAGTAATATTAGACCAAGACCCTCCTGAGAAAGTTAACCCTCCACAAGTCTTTTCATGGTTCTTAAAATATTTTTGAGCATACTTTCTCCCAATAAAGTTTTCAAGTACTGAAAGTACTGGAGAAACGGTATAAACATGTGAATTTGTGTTCAACACAGACAAAATCAAATCACTAATGACACCAATTGGATTATTCAGAGCATATAATTTATCAAGGAATCCCGGATTCCATGTATTGACAGATAAAGACAAAACTTTATCAATAATGGTTTCCAATTCTTGAAGATCTCCTTTAATACCTTCAGCATGAATTTTGTCTTCATGGTCGGTGAATAATTTCTTGACATCATCTGGAGTCTTATAAGTACCTAATGAGCTCTCTTCATAAAGGGCATGATCTGGATCTGCTTTCGATACGTATTCTAGAATTTTAGGTTGAATCAATTGGAAAAGTTCTTCCAATTCCTGGACTCTGTTGGACTCTAAAGAGCTTTTGATTGACATGATTGCTGTTGAAATAAAATTAAGTTTTTTTTTCAAAAATTAAATTGTGGAGACGCTATATGAATAAATATTTTATGGCTACTACTATGAAATTTAAGCGATGATGATGTAAGTTCTTGTGATCTTCACCTAGTGCGCAATAATTGAAGTATGTAATCAATTTAAAGTTTTGACGTGGGTATGTATATTTCTAAGTTGAATTGGGTTACTGTGGTGATTCTTAAATATTATGGTTATTAAATTTTAATGTTAGGTTTGTTTGGCAAATCGACTCATCATTTATTTACATGCTGGGTTCTCCATACTAGCGTCGCTAGACGTTTTTTAAGTAGTCACCTGCTGGTAATGTTAGCTAACTTTGTTTTATGCCTAGAATCGGATTTCGAACCGATTTCGAATTGGTCTACACGGCTCCTAGCTGTTTTTATTCCTAGCTTAGCTTTAAGTCTCTTTAGGTTTATTTTGGGCTATTCATATATACATGGTGAATGATTTCTTTTGATTATTAACTGCGTTGTGGATCATTTAGATTGATTCTGCCTCAAGCTTCATCCATCTTCTCCTTCAACTTTTTGGCCTCCTTGGCTTGCTGTTGTTTAGATAAGTTTCTATTCATGACTTCTAATTTTCTCATTTCCTCATGAGCATCGTAGTTACCGTTGGAGAGATTAGAGAATGTTTCGTCGTATTTTCCAGTGGATAATGGACCATTCCCCACTATTCTCTTTCTCATATCAAATTGGCCATGTTTACAATCCATAAATGATCTCAAATGATGTACACATAATTCAGGAAGTTCTCTTTTGAGCTCTGGCTTAGTAAGACAGTCTTTAGGTGTGTTTCTTTCCAAAAGTACACATGGAGATCTTTGTAGACAGATGGCTAACTGCTTTCTTTGATCTTCGCAACTAGTAGTTAGTATTTCGTCTTA
Source organism: Kurtzmaniella fragi (assembly GCA_030581955.1). Taxonomy (NCBI): domain Eukaryota; kingdom Fungi; phylum Ascomycota; class Pichiomycetes; order Serinales; family Debaryomycetaceae; genus Kurtzmaniella; species Kurtzmaniella fragi. Next base: position 183,025 of record JAKTWE010000003.1, read on the forward strand.
CCAACTAGACATACACCTGCTTTCCAACCTCGATAGCTACTCCATAACATACCTGGCACCCATGGTGTGATTATTTATTCAATCAATAGATTTATTTTTTGAAATTTTATTTTCTGGTCAGTGAGTGATCTTCAGATGTGGTTGTGTGGGTATATTTTGAAGCAGAGCATGGATGTCGTTCAGTTTTTATCGTTTTCGTGTCCAAGTGAAGAATGCGATATGTTTTTGAGAGCTCAATAACTTTTCCTGTAGTATTCATCAATTTCCACACCACTTCACCTGTTCTATAGCTCTACTTCTTCTCATCATTACAGAGAGTGCTTTTTTTTTTTTTTTTGATCACTTTTTTCTGTTCTCATTTGTTTGAAGTTGCAACTCATATCTACAGCTCGAAAGGTCGCTAAAGGCTCCATAAACGCTTGAAAACACAGTCTAGACGCTATGTCGGATGTATTCTTGTACAATTTGACAATCAAACGTCCTTCGCATTGCATAATATCCGCTGTCGGTCAGTTCACGGGCTCTAAAAAGCAACAGGACATAGTGCTAGCAAACGGTACAAACATCCAACTCCTACGTCCCAATGCTGACACTGGGGCTATTTCTTCTATATGCCAGCAAGATGTCTGGGCAGAAATAGTTCAAATGCAAATTTTAAGACCTCCCGGGTTCACGTCAGACCTTTTGGTTGTCACCTCTGACTCAGGTAAACTTGTCATCTTAAAATTCGACGTAAACCATAATCGATTCCAACCAATCGTACAAGAGCCCTATACAAAGACAGGGTTTCGAAGAATATCACCAGCTGCTCATTTGGCTATAGATCCATCCAATAGAGCTATTATGGTGGCAGCATTAGAGAAAAATAAGATATGTTACAATTTGGCTCTGGCTGATCCTCTAAAATTAGGACCTCCTAGAGAACTGCTGATTAATGGTAATGTGACCATATCAATGATTTCTCTTGATACAGACTACGAAAATCCAATTTTTGTTGCATTGGAGGTCGATGGAGCAGAATCTAGCCCAAAACATATTGGCACCCACGTCAATTTTTACGAGTTCGATCAGGCTTTGAACCATATAGTCAAGCTGAAAGGACTACAGGTTTCCGAAGAAGCTTACCTACTTATTCATGTCCATAAAAGGCATTATTTAATATGTACGACAGGTGGAAATCTATTTTACGAAACTCCAACCACTGAAAATTTGAGTTCAATCATGAAAATTCCAAGAAGACAAAATTTGAAAGACTCTGAACCATTTATTAAATGTTTCTGTATTTATAAACTCAAGAAATCGAAAGTTATAGTATTTATTCAAACGACTGACGGTGACATCTTTAAAATTACAGCTGCAGATGAGAATCTTGAAGAAACTGGAAAAGGGGCCCAAATATCTTACTTTGACACCATCCCTGCGTGCAATCTGATGCACGTTCTTAAATCTGGGTTCCTTTTTGCAAACTTAGCAAACTCGGATCATGCATTATATCAATTCGAAAGTTTGGGCGAAGAAAATGATTCTTCGACTGGTTTTAATGGGGAACAAACATATTTTGAACCCAACACAGAGTCACAGAACTTATCTCTCGTGGGAACACTTAGTTCTCTTAGCCCCATTTTGTCTTGCAAGCTTTCCGTGGATCTGTATGAGCGTAAACTGTTACTCACTATCGGCACAGATTTAAAATTTGTGAGCCAGGGCCTTCAAACTAACACTTTGGTAAGCTCCCCATTACCACTTACTCCAATTTCTATTTTTACATCAAAGTTGAATAAGGAATCAGCCAATGATGAATATTTAGTCATATCGTCCACTTCCCAGACTTTGGTACTCTCCATTGGAGAAGTGGTGGAAGAAGTAACAGACTCTCATTTTGAAGTTCGTCAACCTACAATAGCTGTACAACAGATTGGTAGGAACTCTATCATTCAAGTTTATGAGCATGGAATCCGTCACATAAAAAGATTGACCTCCGTTGTTGATACAAACTGGTACCCACCAGCAGGTATCACCATTCTTTGTGCGTCCTGTAATAATAGTCAAGTTGTTTTGGCGCTATCTAACAGAGAGGTGTGTTATTTTGAGGTGTCTGAGGATGACCAATTGCTTGAATATCAAGAAAGAGCTGAAATTAATGCTTCCATTACGAGCATTGCAATCTCTGCAAATAATAGTAAATTATGCGTGGTGGGTACATCTGACGAGACTGTCCAGGTTTTGTCGTTGGATAGAGATAATTGTTTGTCCACGGTGACATTTCAGGCCTTGTCATCAAAGGCAAATTCTTTATTACTTCAAAAACTTGATAATTACGAAATGTATCTTCATATTGGTATGCAAAACGGTTTACATGTTAGAACTACAGTTGACGAAAAATCAGGAAAGTTGACTGACACAAGGACTAGGTATTTAGGTACCAAGCCTGTTCAATTGTCTGCAATAGATACTGGTGTTTTAGCAATCTCCTCGAGTCCATGGATTTGTGATTCGGGAAATATTGCTGCAAGTCAAATAAAACACAGTAATTTCAAAGTTTCGCCCTTAAGCAACGTTTTACTAACATCTGGAGCCTCATTTTACTCAGAAGATATTGGTGGTGCTGGTATTGTGGGTGTTACAGGAAACGAGTTGGTCATTTTCACTGTGGAAGAAGATAACGATCTTATCGTCGAAACTGTTAAATTGGAGGGCAATTCCAAAAAAATGATTAAACATGGTGACAAGGTTCTAATTGCCGGACATATGAATAAAAACAACTCTGGGGAGAAACAACTGATTATTCTGGTAATAGAAATTGCATCCAAATCTTTGGTGGAATCATTAGTGCAACCAGAACTAGTTACTTCAATGACGGTAGTTGAATTTGAATCCAACAAAAAAGAATACCTTATTGTTGCTACCAAATCTTCCAACAAGCTTTACACGTATGACCTTCTGACCTTCAACCTTGTATATGAAACATTCCTTGAAATGACACCTGTTTCGATGTGTGCTTTTAAAGGAAAGCTCTTGGTTACTATGGACAATCACATCCGTTTGTATGAAATGGGAAGAAAGCAACTTTTGAGGAAATCCTCGTCAGAAATCTCAATTTTCAAAACAATTACCCAGGTTTCAACATTCAATGAAACTTCCAATGTTATCGTTGCAACTGACGTTACTCAGCTGGTGTCATTTTTTCAATATGATGAAGCTTCAAACAGATTTTTCTCGTTTGCTGACGATATCATGAAACGTTATGTTACTTCGATTTTAGCTCTAGATGAATACACTGTAGCTGGAGGAGATAAGTTTGGAAACATTTTTGTTATGAGGCTTGCTGACACTGAAATCAAGAATTCTGAAAGTTTGAGGATACCAGGTTCTTATTTAAATGGTCTGTCTTCAAGATTGCAAAAAGTCTGTGAAGTTCATTTAGCTGATATTCCAACTTCTTTATTGAAAGGCTCACTCAATGCAGACGGTGTTGAGCTGATAATTTATGCGGGTCTTCAAGGTTCATTGGGTATCTTGATACCTATCGCTTCCAAGAATGAAGTTGACTTTTATGTAAAGCTTGAGACCGCTCTTCGGGATTATTTTGATTACAACTTTGATGATTACGACTCGGCTAGGAAAGGTTATAATTTGCTCGGTAGAGATCATTTGAAATTCAGAAGCTACTACAATCCTTGTAAAAATGTCATCGATGGAGACTTGATAGAAAGATATGTGGACGTCAAACACTCCATGAAAGTGAAAATTGCTCTGATGTTTGATCGTACGCCTAAGGAAATAGAAAAGAAAATAGAAGATTTAAGAAATAGATCAGCCTTTTAATAGATATCATTCATAATACTATACACTGTAACCAAGTTTTTTCTACAACTTTTTCAAATAATTATACATTACTGTCTATCTCACATGCTCACGTCTTTACTCCTTTCAAATTATCTTCTTGTAAATTTGCCTTCAACGGAGAAGAATCGGGTTTCTCAAAATCAGAATCTCTATTTTCTTCTCCACTAAGTTTGGTTTGCTGTTTGCGGTTTAACGTTGGACTAGTTGAACCATTCATTTCATCACTATTCTTTCTCATTGGTGTTTGGCCATTAGGAGTACTAAATTGAACAAAATTCCAAAAAGCTGGTGAAGATTGATTTGTATGAGTACCAGATATTCCAAGTCTTCCGCCTGCTTTCAGACCTCTTTCAGGTGTAAAGGCTTCTAACTGTGTAATTTTTTTGGGACTTGTGAAACCCAAACTCAAATCAGCACTTGTGGCAGTGGTAGGCGCTGGAGGAATAGCAGATGTAGAACTATTTTGATGATCTCCACCTGCGGTTTGACTGTACAGATTCAGTCTTGAATGAGCTTGTGGAGCTGAAGAAACCACATTTCCACTATTTCCATTAGGAGGTGGTAAGTTGAAAAGATTGTTGGAAACTTTAGGAAGCTTAGGAGTATTACTCATATCAGCCATTTGTCGTATTGGCAGTGGAATCTCATTTTTGATATCACCTAAAGGTTTAGAGTGACCCAGATTTGTACCCATTTGAAGATGTTGAGAATGTTGAGGTTGTTGGTGTTGTTGGTGTAGTTGAGATTGTTGTTGCATTCCATACATCATTTGAGGAGGTGCTGGTGGTTGGAATCCGTACAGTCTTGGGAACGCGGGCTGACCTTGTATTTGTTGAGGTTGGTGTTGTTGTTGGTTAACAAAACCTAACCCATTAGGTTGCATTGGTTGCATTGGTTGACCGTATTGCATAGGTTGACCCAACTTCAGTTGTGCAGAGCCTGGTCTTTGATAAAAGTTTTCATCTTTATGGTAATATTTCTGCAGTTCTGGTAACCCTTGATGAGTGGCTAAATGTAACTGCAATTGTCTCAGAACCAGCAGACCCCTTCTTTGTTTCAGTAATTGACCATTGTTGATCTTACTTAAAAAGTCATCTTTGTACAGTTCTGCTATTTGCCATTTCATACCTTTCCCAGGTTCATTCGGCCTTCTTGGTACTTTTTCAAACGCTTTGTTTAAAGATAAGTTATGTCTAATCAGATTCTGCCATCCCGTTTTTGAATACTTATAGTATGCGTAATGACCACCAATCCAATTATAAATTTCAGAAAGAGACATCACACCATCATCATTAGAAAGAATGGCCTGCGTAATCATGGTGGCATATGAATAAGGAGGCTTGATATCTTTCAGTTCTTCTTTAGAAAGATCTTGATCCAAATTACTCTGCAAAGATGTGTCCAGGACCAGCAGTTGATGCAGAAGTTGAGTTTTATCAAACATTTGAAACAGTTTGATGGTAGGAGCTTGATGATGAATTAAAGGATGTTGTTGGGGATAACCACCAAAAGATTTACGTTTTGCAAGAGATTGCTTATACTTTTCAAGGTAAGTATTTAAAAGATTATTAGGAAATCTTGGAGGACTATCAGGTAATATAAACATCATTTGAGTTCCTCCAATATCTAATATAGCTCCAGAATGAAGAGGTTGAGATGAAGAGCCTCCAGAATTGCTGACAGGGATTTTCTTGCCATCGATCTTGGCCCCATTTCTCCCCAAAATCTTTAATTCCCAACAACGAAGGTCCAAATTGTAAATAATGGAAGCGTGTTGTCGAGAAACCACTTTGGCTGGGCCCAAGTCGATATCCACCGGGGTTGGTTGTGGACCTCCATTACTGACCTCGGTGTTTCTTCCAATAGATATAGCCAACAGTTTGACATAAAAAGTCCAATCCGTTCCTGCTATTTTAGCATAGGCTTGAACTTCAGTGGCCGAATTTTTGGTGTTTGAAAACGACATGGCAACGTTTGTTTTTTCCACCGGAGCCTGTAATTGTGATATTACCGCGTTGACCATCTCGGCCGGGTCATCGAAAGACGGGAGATCCTCGTCTTCACCGACAGACCGCTTGCGCTGTGGGTGATCTTCACTCATAAATGGCTAGTGTTGATGTTTGAGCCAAATAGAAAAATTCAAAATAATAATAAATAAATAACGGGAACGAAAATAAAAATAAGACAAATCCAATAATTTAAATTTTCCAATTAAAAATAAATTTAACGAGAATGGACTATTTGAAAGGAATTGATCTTTTAATTCGTTCTTAGACAATTAAAACCACTTTTATTTATAATATATTGAGAGTCTTCACTAGTAAAGAGCAGCGATTCAAATTTTTTTGGGGTTTTGTTTTAGGTTGATTTTTTTTTTTTTTGCTTAGTCCCTTATTTTTGCTCAGAGGAGTTTTGAGGAGGCGATTGGGGGGAACAGAGTCAAACCAGTCGGTGAAAGAATGATTTTCAGCTGTTATGGTGGGTTCGCGGGATGTGGGGCTCAAGGTCACTGTGTATCCTACGTTCAAACGTCTTAATACCTATATCAACGCGATACTCCAGGCTCTACCGAGACTGTTGTTGAATTAATTGGTTTGTTTACAAAACAAAAATGTTTGTTTTTATACCGGACATTATAAATAGAGTGCGGGAGCATTAAATCAGCTAATTGCATACGACTGAATTTCAGGCGATGAAATGAGAATGAACAAAGAACAAAGAACAAAGGTGATGAGGAGAAGGACAATATGAGGTGTGTGAGTGTAGGTGTGAGGGTATGGACGAGAGTGTGGACGAGAGTGTGGACGAGAGTGTGGGTGCAGTCAACCAGAGAAGTACGGGAGACGGTGGTTAGATGACATTATGTGACAGTGTAGTGAAGAATACTAGAGTTTGCTGCGCTCGCAACGATTAATTGGTTCTGCGTGCGGATAGTGTGTCGAAGCAAATAATGATTGAAATTGCTTGATTTGTTACTGCGTACTAAACTTTCCATTCTCACTGGATCTCTCTATTTTCATTCTTCACACTACCCAGTATACTGACCTCGAATCTGCTCTGTACAGACACTGCTTCTCTGGTAAGCTCTAATATACATGATGTATCTCCAATAATTAACCTACCATCTACCCTTGCTATCTAAATTACCTTCTCTCATCCACAATCGTGGTTTGTTGTGTTTCATTTTCAGGGTGCTCTGGTGCATTCTATGGTCCCCCACTAATTTGGAACTGCATGGAAGAACCTGGGGAACTTGGGAACTCCTAAGCTTAGAAAATAGAAGCATGGCCAAATCAAGTAAAAATCAAAAATACATATATAATGTCTTAAATTCCATACACCTAACAATGTGACAAAAACTCCAGACAAGGGTTTAATCTAGCTTTTTTTGTATATATTGTAGATTTTATGTATATACTTGTGAATTTGTCTTATCTAGTTTATTTTCAATTTTCTCTATACATTCACTCTGCTTCAATTGCAACAATATCAACATCATCGGTATATACAGCTGGTGCAATGGAAATAGTGGTTGCATCAAAATTATATACTACATTAACGTTTCTTAAGAAGTTGTCTCCTAAGAGAAAATCATCAGTTCCAGCATACAATGCGAGGTATCCAAAATCACTCTTAGTCAAATCAAAAGGGTCGCCAATCAAATTAAAATCATCATCTTCTCTCCAGGCAAACACAAAACTAGATAACGGAACCTTGATGGTGATTTTGTCAAAATCAAAATCAATGGTTTTGTTAAGATCAACCTTGGTATGGTCAAAGACATATGCATGAGCAACTGAATTATAAGTACCTCCCACATAATTTTTAAGCTGCTCAAAAAGCTTTGCATTCACAATACTCCTAGTGGTACCTGAATCAAAGGTATATTGTTGACCATCTGCAAAAGTATCATCACCAAAAGAAACACTTTTCAAAGCAGTCTGTAATATCCAATAGTATCCCTCGTATCCACCAATATCAAGTGCCCAAAACAGCCGAAACAACACTTAATTTTAAAAACATTACTTGAAGAGAAGAACAAATGAATACAGAAACAATATAATTAACAGATCTAGTTATATAGTAGTTGAAAGGATATGAAAGTTCATCCTTCGGGGTTTTTGATTGCAATTACCTGTCGATCAGTGCATTGGTAGATGGGCGTACGTTAACGTTTGCAACAATAAGCGAAAAGCTTAAAAGGCTATGTTTGCAGCTTTGCGCCCAATTTTAGTAGCAAACAACTTCTAAAGCCGTTTGAAAAAAGCTCGATACATACAGTGGCTTTTTAAATTGCCGTAAAACTCACGTTGTCTACAGATTAGATCTTTAAGTTTCTTTTCTTTTGGATGAAAATAGGGGGTTTACAGGCGAGGTATTGAGATTAAACTTGCAAAGGTGTAAAAAGCTCGATAAAATAATGCAGGTGCCCCACATTTTGATTACTTTTTATGCATCTGCTTTCTAATAGTGATTGATAGATTTAATACTTATTTAAATAAAATATGTTGGATACTGAGTACAAGGTCGGCACTTCCTACTTTCAACACTTGATAAGATAAAGTAAATTTCCCAAAATTAGCATCAAAATTCGTATACAAAACTCCACAAAAAAATGAAATAAACTTCCATGACAACATTATTATGTTTCTAGTTGGCTATATCTAATTTCAGCTACATTTTTCTTATCTAGGTAGAATACTATCAAAGTAAATACATAACATATGATCGCAGTTTAGTTGGTAATTGGAACGATATCGATATCGTCGGTATACTTAGCTTGTGCAACAGAAAGAGTGTTGGCTTCCATGTTAAACACTACATAAGCCCATCGTAAGAAAACATCACCAAGAATGTATCCTGCGTCATCATTTGAAGGTTCTACAACAATGAAAGCATAGTCACTGCCAGAGAGATCATAAGGAGAGTCACTGTTGCCATTGTAAGCTGCTTCAGAGAATACAAAACTGGAAACTGGCACTTTAATGGTTACACCTTTAAAATTGAAGTCAATGATTTTGGTGAGATCTACCTTTGCATGTTCAAACTTGAATCCTTGGTCTTCTGAGCTATAGTTGGCCCCAAGGTAGTTGACAATCTCTTCATAAAGGTTAGCGTTTATACGAGCTGTAGTGGTTCCAGAATCGAAAAGGTATGCACCACCGTCTTGTAAAGTTTTACCATTGAAATCAGTAGATTCCATAGTAACAATGAAAGAGGCTGCAAGACCTTCATCTGCAATGATATCAATATCTACCAATTTTCCGTCATATTTGGCATTATCGATTCCTCCAAAAATTATCAGACCGGTCTTTGCAGTCTCACCATCTAAATATAACAGGAAAGCTTCAACGTCAATTAACTTTTGAGACTTCATTCGGTAAATCAAATTGTCGTATAAGTTATCAAAATTGCCATTGACAGCTTCAATATATTGGTATCCAATACCAAAAACTGCTGTCGAATTACCGCTTGTAGCATATCCAAATTCAAAATCTGGAATTGTAAAAGAACTTCCTAAAGCAAATGTATCAGTAACGTAAGACCCTTTGGCATAAGTCCAATCAAGATATTGAATAAAAAATGGAACGTTTTTTAATTCCTTATAAGTAGACGACTTGGAAGAAGTGTAGTACGCAGAACCGTTGGCAGCTGCTTCCGATGGAACCCATAAATCAGATGATCCAGTATCTAATAAAACTGGAAGCTCTTGAGCTGGTGTTCCTAAAGATACAGTTACCGAATAATAAAAGGCTGCATTTTCAATAGTCACTGGATGATCCAGTCCTGCAACTTTGATTTCCCTTACATAAGGGTCGCTTGAACGCTGGACAGTAAGTGGTAGTTTGATGAATTTGTCAGCCAATGCGGTTGCAAGCAAAGTTGTGATAGTGGCAGTTTTGAATAACATTCTTGATATTTAAAAGATATTACTTTACATCTAATTCATTAGAAATTCCAAGCCTATTTATGAGTTTTGCTGTAGTATAGCATCTGTTGTCTTCTAACCTATTATAACTTTGTTGCTTCCTCAGTAACGTTTGAGCTGCTGCAGCATCTGCAAGGGAAACACAAAAAATAAAAACATTGTCTCAACCTTAATTCAAAGTAAACCTGAAATTTAGGCCGTTTGAAAATTGGACTTCGGGTTTTGTGCCACTTGAAAGGGATGTGATTAATTCAAATGCAACAACACGGCCTATGCCTGATTGGTAGTCAAGTGGTTTTATGGCATTTAGGTGTCACTTCATATCTCATGAATTTTGGGTGCGTTAAAATTAGACCAATATTTTGAAGATACAATATTTGAAGAAATGATCTTCGATTTGATTAAAGCCATGTTTCCATCGACTAAGCCCATTTGAACTTAAAGTTTTAATTGTCAATTCCGGTCTTTTCATAGATAAGCAAATTTCTCCTAATATTTGACCGCGTCTCATATATACGTCATTCCAACAGAGCGGTATCGGTCTCAAGATATTTTTTAACATGATGATTTAACATGCAGCTACAGAATTTTATTCAAAATTATTCATTTCATGTTAATTTACTATCAAAGTAAAAAACTTACAAGGTATGTATAATTTTTAGCTTAATTGGTGATTGGAGAAATGTTGACATCACTAGTGTATTTAACTTGTGCAACGGAAAGAATGTTGGCTTCCAAGTTAAAGACAACATAAGCATGTCTCAAGAAAACGTCACCAAGAATAAGTCCGTGATCAGCATCTGAAGGTTCGACACAAATGTAAGCATATTTGTTACCTGAGAGATCATAAGGCGAATTTGAATCATTATTTGAAGTTGTTGCATCATAAGAAAATACGAAACTGGAAACTGGAAGCTTAATAGTGACACCACCAAAGTTGAAACTAATAAGTTTGGTCATATCGATCTTAGTGTGGTCAAATTTGTAACCATAAGAATCAGGTTTAGCACCAGTGTAATCAAGAAGTCCTTCGAAAAGATCAACACTAATAAGAGCTGTGGTGGTACCAGAGTCAAAAACGTAGGGTTGTCCTTCTTGATAAGTATGTCCATTAAGACTTGTAGACACTAAATTAGCTTGTAATTGAGAATAATCTCCTTCAAATGGAACCACGGGTAAATCAACCAAACTACCTGTGTATTTAGCATGATCAATACCTCCAAAAATAATCAGACCAGTCTTGGCAGTTTCACCATCCAAGTACATCAGGAAAGCTTCAACATCAATCAATTGCTGGGATTTCATAGAGTAAAGCAAATTGTTGTAAAAGTCGCCATAAGCACTTACAGCTTCGTTATGTTTGTAACCAATACCAAAAACTGGAGTGGAGTTACCTTTTGTGGCATATCCAAACTCAAAGTTTGGGAGCTTGAAAACATTTTCCAAAGAAAGCTGATCAGTGACATAAGACCCTTTTGCATAAGAATAATCAAGATATTGAATAGAAAATGGATCATTTGGCAACTTCTTGTACGTGGAAGACTTTGAAGATGTATAATAAGGTGCGCCTTTCACAGCAACATTTTGACCTGGTACCCATAAATCGGATGATCCAGTATCAACTAAAAGTGGAATGTTTTGTGGTGGGGTTCCTAAGGAAACAGTTGCTTGATAGTAATAATTGGCATTTTGAACAATGACAGGCTCATCTTTTCCTTTGACTTTGATCTCGCTGGTAGTAAAATTGTCTGCACGTTCAACAGTGATTGGCAACTTGAGAAACTTATCAGCCAAGGCACTTGCAAGTAAAGTGGTGAACACGGTAGTTTTGAATAACATTTCGGAGGTAAGAGAGATTAGTTTCTTAAAGTCTTTATAAGGGAATTTTGACGTCTATTTATATGTTTTTACTTGTATATTTGGACTTACCTTCCCATCCACAGTTGTATTTGCTTCTCAAGATAAACATTTAAACTGCTGCAGCATCTGCAAGTGAAACTTAAAAAAAAATTAAAACATTGTCCGAACCTTATTCAGAGTGACGTGAAATTTAGGCCGTTTGAAAAATAGGCGCCAGAATTCGAAATATTTTGCAAAGAGTGTATTTTTTTACAAATCCAAACCCGAGGACTTCTTTGATTGGTAGTCATGTTGTTTTCGGTTTTGTATTCCCATTTCCCCATATTTCGACAATGATATACAAACTTAAAACTCCAAATCTTTACACTTTATATCTATTAAATTAAGCCCCGAAAAACCTTCGATTTGATCCACACAATGTTATCAAACTTGACAAAGCTTATATAAGCCTTCTGTAGTCTTCAAAAAGCTAACATTTACTTTTGATTTCACAAATCTAAGCTTTTTTTTCCCTTGTAACTGACCGAGCCTCAAATATACGTTATCGTACAAATGCAGGTGTCAGAATATTTTTAGCTTCCATATGCAACTACTATCATCTTATTTCATTTCATGTATTTGTACTGGCTATGTAAATAGGTGAAATATATTTTTGATTTGATCTTGAGTAATTGGAGCTATAATGACACTTTCCGCAAAATACATGGATGTCTTCAGTAGAAGATCATTTGCAAAACTTTTACAAGGATTTAGCACGATCAAGCCTTAAGCTAATCTGGCCAGTCTTATTCTCTTTGTTAACCAAATTCACAAATTTTTAAAAGCTCCTTCTGTAGAGTAATAGCCTTTTACGTCAAAAAATCCTAACGCTGTTTACCAACCGGATTAAGGGATTTTTTTTTTGATTTTCTTCAAGTAGATGAATGAAAGACGTGTAATAATGTCACCTGTATTGCGTTTTGGTGCCTGATTTCCACAGCTTGAAAAAGCCACCGATAATAAAAATCTAAGTTTTAGGTTGAAGTGCCCAAAGAGAGATTTGCTACATAGTAGCACCTAGATTGCTAGGTAAACATGGGCCCTTTTAACCCCTAAGTATAATCTGTTGTAAAGTGGATGTCTGTATATTGTACAGCAATTGGGATCTTAATAATTAGGTCGACTAAAACAGTTGCGAAAAAATACTGAATCAGGTATGTTGGAATATGGTGGTGTTAGCATTAAACGCTTTGTATTTGATTGATTTCTTATCTTCTAACAACTAGAATGTATATGGTAGTTCCCCGCTAGACCAATCCCCTAGTTATTCAGTCACGTCGGTCAATGATCTTGACGTCTCCAGCATTTGGCTGCACATGTCAAAAAAAAAAAGTTTAAATTAAAAATAGACTATTGTTCTCTTTATCTATGATTTCAGATGCATATTGTCGAATGGCCGTTTGAAAAATATGCGCTAAATCCTTTTATTTCAGCTTGACTGAAAACCCCACTTATTCAATTATGGAATGTTCAAATGTTTGTCAACAAGATTTACGGACTTGCTTACCCATTCCCCTATATCTTTAATATTTCGATGTGAAATGAATTTCTGAAAATTTCAGTCCCTTTCGCATCCAACTTCTATTCAAAAGCATAGCAACGTATTTCTTCTAATTTCATGTCAAATTAAATTTAACACTCGAGGAATTTAAAGAATATCATTTATCTTTGCAAACCCTATTCTTCTCTTACTCTGAAAATTATAGACTTGCATTGAGGAACAGTTCTGAATACACGGGCCCGTCAAATTCAATAGCTTTACATTTCTGATGCAACCTTACAAACTTCAATTTCATTTCAAGCTGTGATGCTATTAAATTAAACTACACTAAAATATTCAAGGCTTTACATTAAAACTCAATTGGTAATTGGAACAATATCAACGTCATTGGTGTACTTGGCTTGAGCAACGGAAATAGTGTTTGCTTCCAAGTTGAAAACGACGTAAGCATATCTTAAGAAAACATCACCAAAAATATATCCATCATCTGGAGTGGAAGGACTAACATTGATATAAGCATACTTACTACCAGAAAGATCATATGGTGCATTGACATTACCAACGTCGGGGTTTCCATTATAGGCTGCATCCGACCACACAAAACTAGACAATGGAACCTTGATGTCAACCCCATTAAAGTTAAAGTCAATAATCTTGGTAAGATCGACACCGGCATGTTCAAATTTGTAGCCAACATTTGAAACAAATTCAGCTTTGGTGTATTGAACTATTAAATCAAAAATGTCTTCATTGATGAAAGCCGAAGTAGTACCTGAATCAAAAAGAGCTGCTCCACCGTCTTGAACGGTTAGTCCTTCAAAAGTAAGAGAGTCAACAGTTGCAACAAACTGATCGTATCCACCTTGATCTGGAAGAATGTCAAGAGCAACCAAATCTCCAGAATATTTGGCTTTGTCAATACCACCAAAAATAATCAGACCAGTATTTGAATCTTCACTATCTAAATACAACAGAAAAGCTTCAACGTCAATATAGTTCTGACTCTTCAATCTGTAAAGCAAATTATTGTATCTAGGTTCATCAGAAGTTACAGCTTCATTACCTTTATAACCAATTCCAAAGACTGCGGTGGAGTTACCAGATGTTGCATAACCGAACTCAAAGTTGGGAATTTTAAAAGCGTTGGCTATTGACAATTCATCAGTAACGTAGGAACCCTTGGCGTAACTTAAATCTCCATATTGAATATAAAATGGAGAATTGGCCAATTCCTTGAAAGAGGATGATTGGGAAGAAGTGTAGTAAGCAGAGCCATTGGCAGCTGCTTCCGATGGAACCCATAGATCAGATGATCCAGTATCTAATAAGACAGAAATGTCTTGGTCCGGGGTTCCTAAGGAAACAGTAACTGCGTAATAAGAAACAGAATTTTCAACAGTAACTGGCTCATCTTTACCTGAAACTTTAAACTCTCTTGTAGTAGAGTTTGCTGCACGTTGTACAGTGATTGGTAATTTGATGAATTTATCAGCTAAAGCACCAGCAACCAAAGTGCTGATTAAGGCAGTTTTGAAAAGCATGTGAGAATAATAAGAGGTTAAAGATTGATAGTTCTTTGAATTGGTTTCAAAAGAATAATGGCGTCTATTTATATATACGTCCCTGTTCCCAGAAACCAATGGTTTTAAAGTAACATGTGTGTAAATCTTCATGATATACCGTTGGCATCTGCAGCACCTGTCAAAAAAAGCTTAATTGTTACAAAAATTATCAATTTCAAGTGCATTTGGAATTGGAATTGGAATTGAGGCCGTTTGAAAAATAGGAAACCCCCCACTGTTTCATAAAGGTGGTGTTATCACAACTGCATATCGTTAAAACTGTATCAAAATATAAGTAATGTGGCTATACGGACTTGTGAATACATATGTTTATAGCAAACACTCCAAGTTACCAAAAAGATGATTTGTAGTAAGGTAATGCCAAGAATCTCGGGTATTTGGAAACCTTCTCTGTAGTTTGACAGTCTTCCCAAATTATTACGTCATAAATCAGACTCAGTCTCGCTTCAAAGATTCTCTTATTCCCAATATCAGTAGTTGAAATTTGAAACCCACTTCATATATTGTGTGGAAACCCAATTGTGTAAAGTTGGATCTGTGGCTAATACACTTTATAAAACAATGCAAGGATTTCAAAACTGGCCATCAGAGGAAGTTTAAATTGCAACTACTTAATTATTTCGTTTCAAATTTGTGTAAATTCTAATAATCACTAAATACTTGAACAGTCAAAATTAATTGGTGATGGGAACAATATCCACATCCTTAGTATACTTTGCTTGTGCCACAGAGAGTACGTTTTTTTCCATGTTGAACACCACATATGCGTATCTCAAAAAAACATCTCCAAGAATATAATTATCAGGAGTAGAAGGCAGGACCACAATGTAGGCATAGTCGCTACCTGAAAGATCATAAGGCGCAATATCATCTAAACTGTTGGTATCATTTGCGGCAACAGCAGACCATACAAAACTAGACAAAGGAACTTCAATAGAAACTCCTTTAAAATTGAAGCTTATATTTTTGGAAAGATCAACATTCGTATAATCAAATTTGTAAGCTCCTACTTCCAAATCGAGTACTGCATCAGTATACTTAATAATGTCATCAAAAAGGTCAGGATTGATTAAGGCGGTAGTAGTACCCGAGTCGAAAACGTACGCACCACCATCGTCAATTATGTGGTCGTTGAAGTTGGTAGAATTAAGAGTAATTATGAATTCAGCATAATATCCGTTTTCCGGAATTATGTCAATGTCAACTAAATCTCCATAATATTTAGCGTGATCAATACCACCAAAAATAATCAGACCAGTAGTAGAATTTTCACTATCCAAGTACAACAGAAAAGCCTCGACCTCAATAAACAGATCGCTTTTCAATCTATAAAGCAAATTGTTATAAAGGTTATTGACGGACTTTACAGACTCGGTATATTTATATCCAATGCCAAACGTTGGAGTCGAGTTTCCCTTACGAGCATATCCAAACTCAAAGTTCGGAATCTTAAATGCTTCTTCTAACGAAAGGTCATCCGTAACGTAAGAACCCTTGGCCCATGTGAAATCGTCATAGGAAATAAAAAATGGATCCTTGGCCAACTTCTTATAAGTGGAGGATTTTGATGATTTAAAGTAAGCAGATCCTTTCCCGGCAACTTTTTTATTAGGGACCCACAAATCAGATGAGCCAGTATCTAGTAATATTGGAATTTCTTGACCAGGAGTGCCTATAGTTGCATTAATTTGATAAAATGAGCCAATGTTTAGAAGTGATACAGGGTATTCTTCTCTAGTTGTTTTGATTTGTTTGCTTGTACCGCTACTGTGCCTTACTGAAATTGGTAGTTTTAAAAATTTATCAGCTAAAGCGCCCGCAAGTAATACACTTGTGATTGCAAATTTGAGAATCATATTTGATGAATAATATATTTTGTTGTTCAAGCTTCCCAAGAAATAGTATCTCTTTATATGGTTGTTCCCCGTTCGGTCCGAGTTTCTACCAATATTAAGCTGAACTACTTTTTATCAAATTACACAATGTGCTGCTTTTTGAGTTGACCTAAATATTTCAATTTCATGTAGCAAGTATGACTGCTTTTAAACCGATGGCTGTTCCAATGCAAACAGTTAAAAATTTTGATCGCAAGGTACTATATTTACCGGTCCTACAACCTTACTCAAAAGTGTTGACGACATAATATGCGATGCGTCCCTATTTTAAGCGCACATGCTTTCATTCCCTTGTCATATGACAACCACTAAATCTGTCTAAGTTACCCGACTGTTAAACAACAGATTTCAAGAATGTAGTCATTGCTCTCGGATTTTCAGCCATTGAATGTATGGTTCTATAGTTCTGCCATTGAATAGATGAAGCGCCAGTTAACTGAGTGTCGATCTATTTATAAATCTAAGTGAGATGAGTTTGATTTTAATTCTAACAGTATTTGACCGGGATAACAAATGACTGATCAAAGATTCCAAACCCTCTTGCATCAGCTTTCTCTTTTGTGATAATATCAACTTCAAGATCTTCTACTTGGCCCAACCGTTGTTGAATTTCTTTGACATCTAGTATATCAAATTCATCTTCATTCTCAAGGTACTCAATATTTTCCTCGATCTCCACAAAATCGGGAGCTAAAGCGCTCCATTTCTGAGGAAATTGGACCAGCCATAAATATACGTAGCCACTGTCTATACCTGTAGAACCAATCATACATTTTGGACTATTCCACTTCACATCAATAAGTTCTTCGTTACTACCTTCTAAGATCTTGATCAATGAGCCTAAGCTGGTCTCCCAAACATACAAATCTTGCAGAGACTGGCCATAGGTCAGAGCCACCAAAAACTCCCCATTATGGTTAAATGCAACACTATTCCATTGCAATCTATTGATTACATCTTGATATTTCTGTTCAATTTCTAAATCCCACAGTTCCGGAGAATCAGTTGATGGGATACTGAATTGACGAATGATTCTATCACTTGCATTGATTGCCAACTTGTTGCCGTCAGGCAGTACTACAATATTCTTGATATTACCATTTGCTATTTTAACCGATTTAACTGTTTGTAAAGACTTCAGATCAATGATGTTAAGAAACCCTTTACTGGTTCCTGCAAAGATCCATTGCTTATGAAACACAGTGACTAAAGTGAGATGTTTATCTTTGACCTTGGAATTCTCCCCCCTTTCTTCAAGTTGTTCGTCAAGAGATTTGGTGTTCAATTTAGATACTTGGATGGTGTAGTTGTTCTTCGTGGATTCATCTTCCTTCTGTAATTGGATATACAAAGGATCATCTTCAAACACAGAAATGACAAATTCAAGATGATTGTTTGGGTTTAACACTCCCATCCATATAGGACCATCCAATCGGATGTTTTTCATCAATGCATTATCAGTGTTTGCTAGCGACAAGTCCCATAACTTACAAGTCCAATCTTGAGATGTACTCAATAGGTATCGTCCACAACTTGACCAACTCAACAGAGTCACAGGTCTAATATGAGTCTTTTTCTTCAAATGGGCCACTATACCTCCTCCTGAACTTAAATCATAGATCACTATCAGTCCGTCCACCAATCCTGATGCTAAATAGTCTCCCTTCTTATTGAACTGGATCACCACCAGGTGTCCTGTAGATAGAGTGTTGGTGTGAGTCTCTGGATATTCCTGTGCGACTGCAAACGGATCTTGTAATGATAAATTCATTGTGATAATACGCACTCCGCCTATTCAACGAGCTTTCCCACTAGCTTTTTGGAGGTTTAACCAAGGTTTTTTTTTTTCAGTTCCACCTTTGTTTATGGTTTTTGATCAGTGATTTTTTTTTTTTTTGGTTGACATGTTTTTGTTTCTGTTTTGCACAAAATTGTAGTTGAAAATGGAGTGCAAATCATCAATGTATGTGGCCATATTACTCTTAGTAGCATTAGCAGCGGGCGATATACATTATTATTCGACCGCAGGGGTGAAAAGATGCTTTGAATATGAATTGACCCCGGGTTCGCTTCTCATAGGGCAGTTTCACATGGAGATATTCGATGATTTGGCAGACAAGTACGTAGTGCCCAATGATCAGGTGAATACGGGAGTCTTGATAGACGTAGAAGAAGCTTTCCAGTCTAGACATCGAGTAGTACATCAGAGAGCCTCGTCACGCGGTCAATTCACTTTCACTGCCTTGGAAAAGGGGAGTCATGTGGTGTGTTTCACGCCCAAATCGTTTTACCGTCGGAAATGGATAGGGTCTCAGCAGGAAAACACTGACCCTGAGTTTTCCAAGGTCCGTTTCGCCATCAATTTTGATGTCAAAGACGCGGTTGGAGCAGAAATCAAGGGTTATAAGCATGACTTGTTGCTACAGGTGTTAAGATTGAACGACAAATTGGTGGATATACGTAGAGAACAAGAGATGATCTTGGATAAGGAGCGAACTTTCAGAAACCAGCTGGAGAATATCTGTTCTGCAGTCGTGTATTGGCTGTTTATGATCTTGGGTGCCAGCATTATTACTACGTGCTACCAATTGATATGCTTGAACTATCTAAATTATAAGAAGAAATTGGATTAATCGGTCCCTTGGCTGCAAAAGCCTGGAAAGCGCGGAACAGCATGGGGCAGTTATGCCCCTCATTAAACGGCGGTGGTTAGTTAAATCTCCGTTCTGTCCTCCCCGTTTACAGCCGGTGAACTTTATACGTTCGCGCTCGTCCCCTACAACTCCCTAGCCCCCTCTGTCCGGTATACGCTTAGCTTCATGTTGTAAGCCATATTTTGAGGTTGGTGTGCATGTGGAGACACACCGCACAAAGCTTCAAACGAACATTTTGACACTGATTCACCACTTTACGAAGTTATACATACATGCTGAAGCTCCGCTTCGACGACCGTCTGCAAACTAAGGTCGGATTGGCGGTGCTGAACAACTCGCTGATGCTCAAGGACCAGAAATGGCATCACTTGCTTTCTCAGTCCGAGCCGCAGTCTTTGCTTCGCTGGCTGGCTCTTGATCGCATAACCAAAGTGCTAAAGCTGGACCAATTCATCCATAGAATGGGCAATGGGGTTCTTATCATTGCTTCTTCTGTGTACATAGCAGTGGCCACTGACAAAGGCTTTATAATTTTGTTCAATTATCATCAAAACATTGATCATTTGTTTCGAGCCGACAAAGATATCACTTGTTTGGCTCTTTCTGCCACTTCATCTCATGTGGCTGCGGGGTATCTGAGTGGGAACATCAGGGCGTGGTATCTTCTGGCTAACACAGCAGGAATAGGATCTGTGGCCGATTTCATGAGCCAATATAATAATTCGGTTGTTAATGGCCATGGAACGCCTCTTGATTCTTCAACCAGCCCTCTGGATGAATATTCAGGTCTACAAATACCTGGACATCTTTGTTCTGTGGTCTCAATTGCATTTTTGGGGGTTCATAACTCCCAATTGATCTCTTGTGGCTCCGACGGCTCCCTTCTTTATCATTTTGAAATAAAACTGGTGCTTACAAAGCAGTTTGTGCTGCAAAGAGTCAGAGACCCTCATGTAAACCTTCAGAAAAGTGAACTTTTGCCCTTGGGATCTAGCGAGCAATTTACTGATAGTACAGGCTTGCTTGCCATTATGACTGGCCAATCCTTAGTGATTATTTCCTTACTTCTGTTAGATAATGTTCATGGAACCAACGTCATGACCCACTTCAGCACCACCAAATCAAAAAAAATATCTTCTATCAAAGGCAATCTCTCATGGTATCCAGCAATGGATTTGAAAGTCGAACCTACTTTGATTAATAAGAAAACTGCAGCATCTGGCGTGCAAAACTCGCTTCTTGCCTATTCTTGGGGTACTGACTTGAGAATTCTTGAAATACAGAATGACTTGATACCGCCGAACTTCATAAACGTATTAAACAACTTGCGTGAAAAAGATAAAGCATTACCTCAATTAGGCGTTTCTAAAACCGCTCATTGGACGTCGATTGATGAAATAGCCGCAATAAACTGGCTTTCGGCTCATATATTAACTGTAACAACTATCAAAAACGAAATATTTACCCTTCACTACGATCCACAAACCAATTTGAAGTTATTGGGTAAAGATTTGTTGCATCATGGCATTACAATTTCAATTAGAGATAAGCTTTTGAACCTTCTTAAAGAAGGCGGGTTGATGATGGGGTGTCTAGTCAATTGGGCTGATGTTCTTTTGGAAAACATTACCCACAATAACCACTTGAGTGCATTGAAAATTGCCATGAAGTACTATTTGGCAATAGACCCATATGAATTGAATTCTTTAGGCTTGCCTTCGAATGAAAAAGCCCGCAAAGATATAGTTCAGCCTTATTTATTAGATCTTTTAAGATCCACGGCCTTAAAATTGAAGGGACATGATAAGGAATTAGATGAAATGACTGAAATTGTGGAATTATACTGTAATATACTTGGGGAAATCCAGATAGAAGTTGCAGATATTTTGGAAATTCTCTACGAAAGTTGTGAGAACGAAAATTTCTTCTTTTCAATTTTAGAACCATACATTATATCAGGTAAAATCAAAAACTTATCTCCCACTGTATTAAAGGCGTTGGTAACAAATTATGTTACCAACAACAAGGGGGAAACATTAACGGAAATTGTCTGTGTTTTGGATTTGAAAACTTTGGACATTGATTTGACTATTCTGTTGTGTCGTTTATACAATTTGAAAGACGCCCTAGTTTATATATGGAACTTTTTGTTAAGAGATTATGAAATTCCATTCATGGATTACATAAAAGAATTGAGAGGTGGGTCAAAAGATCTATCCGTTTTCACTTATATGTCATACATCTTAACGGGTAGACAATATCCTACAGATCGATATATGGACTCAGATTCAAATACTGCTGCTAAAAATGTGATTTGCAAATACTTATTCAGCAATTCGGTGATTAAAACACCTCAATTTGTGCCTACGACAAATGACAATGCCATATTTCCATATTTGGTGATGTTTTTACAGTTCAATTCCTTTGAAACGCTTCTGATGTTGAATGAATTTTTTGAAGATGTCTCTCTCAATGAAGAGCTGGGCAAGCTCTTGAATCGACAATACATTATAGAAGCATTGATAGACATTTTCGAAGTACATGAATTTGATGACAACGACAAGCATCAATTGTCGATTTTTATTGCAAGAAATTATCCCAAATATTCCCAGTTTATCCGACTTCCTGAATCTACTTTGGATAGCGTGGTCGATCAACTATGCGAAAAACAAGGTGATATTGACAGCGAATTAGCGCTTCAGAGTTTAATTTCCGAGTACGAACCTGAAGTAGATACAATTTTAATAGGTAAATTACAAGCAGCAGGATTCTATGATGTTTTGATAGGAGTTTACAGAGTGAATCGTAACTGGGCCAAAATGTTGGAGTCTTGGTTGAAAAAATTACAACTGGGGGCTGGGAATTCCGACGGGGTTTATGATTCAATGGAAAGAGTATTAATAGAATGTTTTGAACAATCTAATGATAGATGGGATTTGATATCAATGTTAAAGAAACATTTTCAAGAATTAATTATTATAGATGTGAAAACCTTGGTGCTAATTGTTGAAAAATACTGCAAACAAATGCATAATGAAATTTTAAAGATCGAGGAGCCGTGGAATTATAAGTATTTGGATCGATTAATCCATTCTGTAGAAGTTCATGAGATAGATACGCAACTTATTCTTAAATATGTGGAATTATTGAAAAACCAAAATGCCAATCACCAAGAAAATACGTATATGAACAGATTCATCAAATCGATTGCCAACTTGAAATTAGATTTGGAACCTTTACTCCAAGACCATATACCTTCGCTTGTGGTGTTGCTTATAGCTAAGGAAAAATACGAAGAAGGGTTATCGGTGATCATTGATCATTTGAATTCCATGAGTGGACCAGTCAAAGAAACGAAAGTTGATTATTTTTTTGATTTGGCCATGCATATATGTGAATTACAAGATTCCATTGTAGAAACAGAATTTGATGGAGAATTATATCTTCATGAACGTCTCTGGTTGCGATTGATTGATACATGCATTAGTATGGCTAATAATAAGTCCATACCTACGCTTACGGATCATTTGAATGTAGTATTACAATCATGTTTCAGAACAGTTAGCAACAGAGGAAAATTACATGGAGATTCCAACAACGATAGATCCATACTCGTAATATTCAACAAATTTCTTGAGAAAATGGATGCAGATGGACCTGATGCAGTAGCTACTTTGCATAATGTAAAGGGAATACTTCAAGAAGTGTTTGTATCATATTCTTATGAGAATGAAATGGTAAAGATCTGTCTTCGACTGTTGAACGAAGGTATTTTCAAGAATATTCGAATTTTAAGGTCCAACGTCTTAAAAGGAATATCAGGGGCTCAAAAATCGTGTACATCGTGTGGAAAATCGATGTGGAAAAATGTGTCAGAGGACCATTATCTTGCGTGGGAAGATAGACAGAATAAGAGTTTAAATGTTGTAATACAAGAGAAATATGCACATTGTCGGTTGATACTATTTGGGTGTGGGCATGGGTATCATGTTCAATGTTTAGAGGGCATAGGAGGTGACACCAAGTGTGTGTTGTGTACATAATGAGAGATGAATATATGATAACAAGAATACCCGTAGCCAATAAAGAAATTCACAGCAGCAACAGCAGCAACACAGCAGAACCATTAGAACTAAATAGTCCAGAAGAAGCGGGTGCCGCCTGCAGGACGCCTAAGCCCGACATCAAAGCCACGGCGCTATGCACCAGTCCCAGGTCTCTTGCGTTCTCTCTCGGGTCTATTTATTCTTCTACTCCCCTCTACCTTCTCCCATATACCGCTCGTCTACTCTCTCCTTCCTCGCCCTAGACATCCAATCACATTCCATCGCATATTCCCGATCGAGTGCCTACATGTAAACATTTCCGCAGCAGTTGTTTGTTTTTGCACCTGGGCCTGTGTGCACTCCCACAGCCCTTCTCCGCTGTTTTTCTTTTTCTGTTTTGCATCCAATCTATTTTTATTTCTGATATTCTGATCTGTTCTTTTTTCAACAACAAATCGAATTGGTAGGCTTTTGAGTGCAAATCAAAGGTTCAGAACAGTTTAGTTGTGTCCTAGAGATCCTTCAAGCATGTCAAAGGATTTCAGCGATGACGATCTCTTCGATGAGCACGAAATGACCGATCATCCGGTGCACAGAGCTGGGTATACAACACCAGGAACTCCTGGGTTGCCAGAACAGTATACTGGGTCGGTTCATACGCCTATTCAACCATATCAAGCTTACCAAGCTTACGGGGGTGCGCCTGGAACGCCTGGGACCATGAACACCCATGCTGCGTTGGCCAGACAGTCCATGATGGGAGGATCAGTGGCTGGGTTTGAAGACGATCCATTTGCTCATACTTATGGAATGCCATCGCCTTCACAGGGCCCTGCTCGTCCCAAGGGTGTTGCTTTTAAAGAAGGTGCCTTCGAGATGGAAAGAGTCAATACTTACGACATGGAATATGCTCCTAGATTCTCTCAACATCTCACGTTTTCGGGTGATGATTATATGATTAACCCCATGGAAGATGCTGACGATGGAATGTTTGATCCTTTTGGAGATGATGACTCTCTTTTCTCTGATACTGGAGAGGATATTGTTCGTAGAGGAACCACCATAAAACGTAAAACTACCTTGAAAATGAGGCTGAAGGAGGAAAGACAACAGGCTGCATTAGATGATCAACCATATGAAAGAGACGACGATTTCAGACCTCGATTGAACTATACAAAGACAATCAAAAAGGTTAAGATGGTGGATGGTAATTATGTGGTCGATGCTCCTGTTCCTCGTGCGTTAATCGAAACTTACGGGAAAAAAATCAATGATCTGGGCCGTGAAATGGAATATTTACGTTATACTGCAGTGACATGTGGTCCCCTGAATTTTATGAAGTTCAAATATCAATTAAGACAACCTTTATACCAGCCACCAAGGGAAACGGAAATTATGATCTGTGTCACCATGTATTCTGAAAATGAAATCTTGTTGGGTCGAACTTTGATGGGTATTTTTGAAAATATCAAAGACTTAACTAGACGTGCTGATCCAGTGTGGGGGGAAGACCTGTGGAAAAAAATTGTGGTCAGTGTAGTGGTCGATGGACGTGCTAATCTTCATAAAAGAGCTGAAAAATTAATGGAAGCCATGGGTTTTTACCAAGATGGTTATGCCAAGAGTAAAATCAATGATCGTCCTGTGAAAGCTCATATCTATGAATATACTTCCACTGTAGGTATTGAAGCTGTCAATGATAGAGTTCATCTCACTACCAATTCCATTCCCATCCAATTTATTTTCTGTATGAAAGAAAAGAATACCAAGAAAATTAACTCTCATCGTTGGTGTTTACAACTGTTTGCTCCTGTTCTTAATCCTAAGGTTGTCATGCTTTTAGATTGTGGTACCCAACCTGCCAAAGATGCGTTCTATTATCTTTGGAGATCTTTCAGAGATGAAAATGTAGCTGGTGCTTGTGGGGAAATGAAAGCTGCTCTTGGTCCTGGACGTCGTTTACTTGCTAACCCTTTGGTGGCTGCTCAAAATTTTGAATATAAGATTTCTAATATTTTAGATAAACCGATGGAAAGTGTTTTCGGTTTCATTTCAGTGTTACCTGGTGCGTTTTCTGCTTATAGATATGATGCATTACTTAATGTTGATGGAGAAGGTCCTTTAGAAAAATATTTTAAGGGTGAATTTTTACATCAAGATGCATACGCTGATGAAGATGATGATGAACGTAAATTGAAAGAAAAAAATTATCAAGAAGCTGGTATTTTTACTTCCAATATGTATCTTGCAGAAGATCGTATCTTGTGTTTTGAACTTGTGGCTAAAAAACATCACAAGTATGTCCTTAGATATGTTAAGGAAGCTAAAGCAGAAACTGATGTTCCAGAATCATTAGATGAATTTGTCCTTCAACGTAGAAGATGGTTGAATGGTTCTTTCTTTGCTGCCGGTTATGCATTGGTTCATTGGACTAAAATTTGGAATCTGAAGCATTCTTTATTTAGAAAAATGTTCCTTCAATTAGAATTTTACTATCAATTGATCACTTTGATTGTTTCTTTCTTTTCTCTTTCTTGTTTCTTTTTGGTGTTTAGAATTTTAACTCAAAATCTTGGTACTGGAGAAATGGGATTTGAACCCGGTGTTTATTTGGCAGTTGTATTTTTGTGGTTCTATGTTGGAGCTGTGGTTTGTACATTTGTTTTAGCTTTTGGTAATACTCCAAGAGGTGCGAGAAAGTTCTATGTTATAATTGCATTTATATTTGCAGGTTTGATGATTTATCTTTTGTTTGCAGCTATTTATCTTGCTGTTAGAACCATTCAAACAGTCTTAAAAGCACATAAGGATAATTTCCAAGTTTACATGATATTTACCGATCTGAAATTTAGAGATTTGATTGTTTCTGTTCTTTCAACTTATACCCTTTATTTTGTGGGTGCCTTTTTATATGGAGAACCGCTGTTTATGCTTACTTCATTTATTCAATACCTTATGTTGTCACCTACTTATATTAACGTTTTAAATATTTATGCATTTGCTAATATCCATGATGTGTCTTGGGGTACGAAAGATGTTCCAGTGACCAAAGATTTGGGACTGGCTAAACTGATTGGTAATAAAGATGAAATGGTCATGGTTGCACCTGGGGTTCTGGAAGAAGTTGATGAAAAATATTATACCACGTTAGAAGATTTAAGAACCATCCCACCACCAGAACAAATTGTTTTGAGTAAAAAGGCTAAGGATGATGCTTATTATGCTTTCATCCGTACTGTCACAGTGTTAGTGTGGATGATGGCTAATGGTATTTTAATTGCTATTGTTTTGAACGCTGCTGGTTTGGATTCTTTTACTGGAACTGTAGATGGAGCAGCCAAAGCGGCTATGAATAAACACGCACAAATTTTCTTGACAATTATTTTGTGGATTGTGGCCGGGTTGGCATGTTTCCGTTTCTTTGGATCCGTATTATATTTACTTTTTAAGACATTCCGTCCATTGAAGTGGAGATTGAAGGCAAGAAAAGAAGTCAAGAGAGCTCTGGTGCATATGGGATAAGGTTAAGAAATATATGAATATAATTTAATTACGAGATCAACATGTAGAAATAAGAATTCTGGGGCTTATCTGCAAAAGGCAGAAGCAATTAATTAAAGTGCATGAGAAAAAAGAAACAAAATAGTTTAGATTTCATCTCCAGTCAAAGTTTTTAGTGTTTAAAACCTATGATTTTAAGCTCAATGCATACAATTACATTTCATTAGTAAATGCATTAGAGGAGATAACGACAACAAAAAAAATAGATATCTGAAAAGATTTGAACAATCACGAGCTTCAGCGAGAGTATAAGAATCTAAAAGATGAAACAAGCCAACCAAAGAATAAAAAAAAACGCTCAATCATGAAATGCATTTTCCCTAGCGTATCACAGCAGTTTAAAAAACAATCAGGAAAGAAAATCCGCACCAATTTTTCCAGGTGAGGGGCAGGGCAAAGATTTTGACGTATCGAGTCAAATTTTTATTAAAAATCGACGCTAATGCGAGTTGAAGTAAGTTATGATCCCACGCTTGGCTTGGATACAAGGGATCTTTTAATTGAACCACTTAGTGTAACAAATACCTCGAGCAAAAAGTTGGTATTTAATTTTGTAATGTTTCATGTATAGAGGCTTCCATGAAAACTTTAAAGTTTATTCATAGGAGTAATAATTATCAACTAATACAATTCTCGAGTTGGGTGTTTTTCCCCCCACAAGTGCTGCAAGTTCTGCCTAGAATATACATGCGTTCGGAAAAAATTGAGCGGATAATAGACCAACCAAGCTTGGAATAGTATTTCCCTCAAAAAACTTTACTTCTGTATCGCTGAAAGTTCCAATCAAGTAAATCCGGGTTACTACAAATTTAACCGCGAGTTTAGTAACAGAAGTAAAACGGTGCATGAAGGTGAATATCCCTGGTCACGTGCTTTTTCATTGTTACCCGTGTAAAGTAATCCGGAATTGGCAGGTACGCAATGATGTGGCTTTCTACTTTTTATAAGCTTTCAAGATTACTTTTAATTTTTGTTTATAAAGTTTTTTAAACTTTTATTTTTGTTTTCGCTGTTTTAGTATTGAGTTTATTTCAACTGTGTTTAGTGAAATGACATCAACAAAAAATAAGGTTAGTTGTAAAGTACAGTTGAAGAGTCCGAAAAATGCAGTAAGGCACCACGAACAATCAATTAACCATCAAGGGTAATGTAATTGATTAGAAGAGAGGAAAATAGTATGTGTTCTGCACATAACCTCGGCCGGGAGCAAGCTGGTAGTCGTAAACGATGGGGCATTGGAACAAACCCGTACACCGGGTTCCACCTTCACTCCACTTTTATCTCCACTTTTATATGCCTTAGATACCTGGGATGCCTCAAAATCTAGCATAATATACAGTAGTAGGCTCAAAACTCTTGTTGAGCGTTAGTTGGACGATTATGGGTCAACGTGTTCGATGTATATTAGACTGGCTAATAAACTAGAGTTGAAAAAGTAGTTATAAATGTACTCTATATAAAAGTTTATGTGTAGAGAACGATAGTAGAATTGGTACAATGTTACAGAAGTAAGATTCAATCACTTCAAAGTTTTCATCAATAAGCAATTTGTTGAGATTATTTGTACATTCGGAGTATATTTATCGTGAGGTATACAGTGAAAAATAAATATGTTTCAGCCCTTCTACCGAAAATAGAACCGAAATGGAAATTGAGAGAGAAGATGTTAAGTATTCAAGGAAATATAAATGCATAACCGTTCAAGAAAATAGACCAGAGAAGCCACACGAGTACAACTATTTAGAAGTAGTAATAACACTAGCAATAAAATAAAGCAAAAATAGTAAGATGAAAAGATACTAATATAAAAGGAGTTTAGTGCAATATGAGTAGACTGAAATTACAATAATAAGATTGGAATACCAAGACAATTCTGTAATAATAACAAGAAGAAACCTTTCCATGCCATAGTTTGTCCGTTGAAAGATTCATCTTGATTAATACCGTTGTCATTGCATTGCCGAACCAACCTCAAGGAACAACCGGACCGAGATATAATCAACGGTTGTAATGGAGTTAATAATCAAAGACAAGAGTTAATCGCTCGGAAATAAATGGACTCGAGATAGACCTAGTCGGTTAAAAAGATGCCGAAGTACCTGCAGACAATCTGGATAATCTATTTTACATAATGTCCTTTTAAGAAAGGCCCGCATAATTATCAAATTTTTCGGGTAATTTTCTCTCATGAGAGAATTTGTACGAATATCAATTTCAGACAAGAATAGAAAGATTGAACAATTATTTTTAATGTAGGTTATGATATCAATTAATCATTTGATAATGCAATGAGTTGGAGTATGATAGACCCCGACAATTCGTAGTCTTTTGAATAGTATCCAATTAATGGATGCTGGTGATTAATATTTAGAACACTGGTGTATGTAACAATTCAATCGATTGTTAAATTTTTTTAATTTTTTCTAGCTTTAATTCAATTGTCCTCCACAAAGTATCGAACCTGTCAAAATTTA
This sequence comes from Kurtzmaniella fragi, assembly GCA_030581955.1. Taxonomy (NCBI): domain Eukaryota; kingdom Fungi; phylum Ascomycota; class Pichiomycetes; order Serinales; family Debaryomycetaceae; genus Kurtzmaniella; species Kurtzmaniella fragi. The sequence continues at coordinate 212,413 of JAKTWE010000003.1, forward strand.
AATAATTGGAAAAATTATCGGCCAAGACACATTTTGAGATGACGAAAATGAATAAGATCAATAAAATGTACAAGATTAGAGAATAAGGGTTTATCCAACGATGGAAATCTTGATATTGACGTTTGTCATTGCCGGGAACGAAACAAGTGGCTGCAAAATCAATTGGATTAGATCGCATAATTCAACTCAACCGACATTTCCGAGAACTTTAGACTTCAACTGGCCGACTTTCCCGTACATGTTCTTTGGATGGATGGTTTTAAACAGACAAAAAGAAATACAAACAACAGGTGAACAAAAATAAAAAATACCCTCAAAACCACAACAAATAAGAGCAGAAGAAAATAAGTTACATAAACAGAAAATCCAGAATTGGTAAAAAGCCAAAATTACAAAGTATAAACCCGAGCTAAAAAATATTACAAATATTGTGATTTAACCTTTTTAAGGCCCAAAGAAAAACCTGCTTAAAATTGACAAGAAAAAATTCAATATGAAAGAATAGAGAAGTAGGGGACTACAATTGGGACGGTAACAATTCTGGAAGGTTGCATTAGTTAGTTCGTAATAGTGTTGTAGACACGTAAGAGAAAGCGGGGGGTTGTCGTGGGCCTCAGTAGTGTAGAAACAGCCATCACCAACCAAGTAGTTGAGCGACATTATCTAGGATTGAGCGGGAAAATTATTGTGAAAGCGAGAAAAAAAGCCGTGCTCGTTGTAACGATGGTAGAAAGAAGACAAATACAAAGCGATTAGAGAGAAACAAGACATACAGAAGCAGACCAGCAATTCCTAGACCCCAACCCATCCTGGCTCAAACCAGCTGGACCAGACTTGGGGTATGTAGCCGCAAATAGATAATAACAGATAAGTGATAAGTGTAGCAGATTGTGAAAAAAAAAGGTGAAAAATAATAGAATAAAAAAATTAAAATTAAAATTAAAATAAGCAACTTAATTTCATACACTAAAAATAATAAGCTCTCAAACGACGCAAACCTTAGATTAGGGAAGGAACAAGGAAGGAACAACAACAGGGAACAGTATAAGCCATGGCACAACAGAGCACAATCACATCAAAGCACAAAAACAAACATGTACAAATATAAAACCAAGCAACAGTGCTAAGAAAATAGGTACAATCATCATCATAATTCTTACAGACAAATAATAGGCAACCCCACCAGCAATATGCCTACAATGCGCTCGAGAACGCTTAATCGGAAATCTACTAATATGCTCAAAAACACCCTAACCAACATGCTGCTATCGCTCCGCAATTCCCCATACCACTCTATTATCAGTGGTTCACCCTACTTATCCCTTCGCTCATACATATCATAATAATAAATAATCTTCTTGGATACATAAACACTCTACACACTCACTGCTTCTCTCCTCTTCCTTCCACCTCAAACATCTCATTCCTCTAATTCCTCAAATTTTATTTTAATTGATTCTAATTCTTTTTATTTGTTTATTTCCTCTTATTCCCTATCCAGGCAAATCTTTTCCCATATTATTATCAACAAATTCTAATTTCTTTTCTGAGCATTTCCCGAATAATTCTATTTATGTCCCACCTTGGTTGACAAATTACCCGGTTAGTCGACTTCATCCCCAAAACGATACATATTTTCAAAAAATTAAATCCCTAAACTGTCCCACAATAACAACACAAGCCTCACGTCATGCACACCTCTCTAAAAACCTCTTCTATTTTTGCCCTCTTTCTTTTATTTTTATTTTCTCTTTTTGGTTTATGCGCCGCACAACACCCGTCCTTCCCAAATTCCCGCATCCCCCGATATCTTTATTGGCTGATAGTGGACGTTTTACAACATTCCCATCCTTTCCCGCCCATATATAAAATCATCTTTTCCTCTTTCCCTTATAACTTGTTTTTTTTAGTTTCTAACTTCTTTGAATTCTTTGAATTGTGTGAACAGTCATGTCTGCTACTGAACCCACAGTCGAAAAAGTCGACAAAGTTGTCTCTGATGACGAAGATGAAGATATTGATCAATTAGTTTTAGATCTTCAATCTCATAAAGGTGATGAAGAAGATGAAGAAGAAGAAGAAGTCGATGAATCTACTTTCAAGGCCGTGCCTGAAGAATTATTAAACACTAGTACCGAAACTGGTTTAACTACTGATGAAGTTACCAAGAGAAGAAAGAAGTACGGTTTTAATCAAATGGCCGAAGAAAATGAAAATCAAATTCTTAAGTTTATTATGTTTTTCGTTGGTCCAATTCAATTCGTTATGGAAGCCGCTGCTATTTTAGCTGCTGGTTTAGAAGATTGGGTCGATTTCGGTGTTATCTGTGCTTTGCTTTTACTTAACGCTTTCGTTGGTTTCATTCAAGAATACCAAGCCGGTTCTATTGTCGAAGAATTAAAGAAAACCTTAGCTAATACTGCTTTAGTTGTTAGAGATGGTAGTTTAATTGAAGTCCAAGCCAATGAACTTGTTCCTGGTGATATCTTACAATTAGAAGATGGTGTTGTTATCCCAGCTGACGGTAGAGTTGTTACCGAAGGTTGTCTTTTACAAATTGATCAATCCGCTATTACTGGTGAATCCTTGGCTGTTGACAAGAAGAGTGGTGACTCATGTTTCTCCTCTTCCACTGTCAAGACCGGTGAAGCTTACATGGTTGTTACTGCTACTGGTGATTCCACTTTTACTGGTCGTGCTGCCGCTTTGGTTAACAAGGCTGGTGGTGCTCAAGGTCATTTCACTGAAGTCTTGAACGGTATTGGTACTATTTTATTAGTCCTTGTTATTGTTACCCTTTTACTTGTCTGGACTGCTTGTTTCTACAGAACTGTTAAGATTGTCCCAATCTTAAGATACACTTTAGCCATCACCATTGTCGGTGTCCCAGTTGGTTTACCAGCTGTTGTTACCACCACTATGGCTGTCGGTGCCGCCTACTTGGCCAAGAAGCAAGCTATCGTTCAAAAGTTATCCGCCATTGAATCCTTAGCTGGTGTTGAAATCTTATGTTCCGATAAGACCGGTACTTTAACCAAGAACAAGCTTTCCTTACATGAACCATACACTGTCGAAGGTGTCGAAGCCGATGACTTGATGTTGACTGCCTGTTTAGCTGCCTCCAGAAAGAAGAAGGGTCTTGATGCCATTGATAAGGCTTTCTTGAAATCTTTGATTAGTTACCCAAGAGCCAAGGCTGCTTTAACTAAGTACAAGGTTATTGAATTCCAACCTTTCGATCCTGTCTCAAAGAAGGTTACTGCTATTGTTGAATCCCCAGAAGGTGAAAGAATCATCTGTGTCAAGGGTGCTCCTTTGTTCGTCTTAAAGACTGTTGAAGATGACCACCCAATCCCTGAAGATATCCACGAAAACTACCAAAACACTGTCGCTGAATTTGCTTCCAGAGGTTTCAGATCTCTTGGTGTTGCTAGAAAGAGAGGTGAAGGTCACTGGGAAATTTTAGGAATTATGCCATGTATGGATCCTCCAAGAGATGATACCGCCCAAACTGTCAATGAAGCTAGAAGATTAGGTTTAAGAGTCAAGATGTTAACTGGTGATGCCGTTGGTATTGCTAAGGAAACTTGTAGACAATTAGGTCTTGGTACTAACATTTACGATGCTGACAGATTAGGTCTTTCTGGTGGTGGTGACATGGCTGGTTCTGAAATTGCTGATTTTGTTGAAGCTGCTGATGGTTTCGCTGAAGTTTTCCCTCAACACAAGTACAATGCTGTTGAAATCTTACAATCTAGAGGTTACTTAGTTGCCATGACTGGTGACGGTGTTAACGATGCTCCATCCTTGAAGAAAGCTGATACTGGTATTGCTGTCGAAGGTGCCACTGATGCCGCCCGTTCTGCTGCCGATATTGTTTTCCTTGCTCCAGGTTTATCTGCTATTATTGATGCTATCAAGACTTCCAGACAAATTTTCCACCGTATGTACGCTTATGTTGTTTACCGTATTGCTTTGTCCTTACATTTGGAAATTTTCCTTGGTTTATGGATTGCTATCTTGAACCAATCCTTAGATATTAACTTGATTGTGTTTATTGCTATTTTCGCTGATGTTGCTACTCTTGCTATTGCTTACGATAATGCTCCATATGACCCAGCTCCAGTTAAGTGGAACTTACCAAGATTGTGGGGTATGTCCATCATCTTGGGAATTATCTTAGCTATTGGTACTTGGATCACTTTAACCACCATGTTGTTACCAAAGGGTGGTATTATCCAAAACTTTGGTGGTTTAGATGGTATTTTGTTCTTACAAATTTCCTTGACTGAAAACTGGTTGATTTTCATCACTAGAGCTCAAGGTCCATTCTGGTCTTCCATTCCATCTTGGCAATTATCTGGTGCCGTCTTAATCGTCGACATCATCGCTACCTGTTTCACCCTCTTCGGATGGTGGTCCCAAAACTGGACTGACATTGTTACCGTTGTTAGAACCTGGATTTGGTCTTTTGGTGTCTTCTGTGTCATGGGTGGTACTTACTACATGATGTCCGGATCTGATGCCTTTGACAACTTCTGTAACGGTCGTCCAAGAAAGCAAGGTAAGGACCAAAGATCTCTCGAAGATTTCTTGGTTTCCATGCAAAGAGTCTCCACTCAACACGAGAAATCTTCTTAAATCCCGTTATTTTGATTCCCGTCCCGTAATATTTAATTTCTCGCAATATAGTTATAATAGATAATAATGTCTAAAAACTAAAATCATGTAGTGTTGTAAATTGGCTTTTGTATTTAATTGTTTCTATTCTGGGTATCATGGGGTTATATATATGTTCTATGATGATGGAAACGAATTCACTCCGTTCCGCCAGGCTTTGAACATGACTCTATCACATCTATATATATCTTGCATGATTGCTAATTTTAGTGGATGGCTGTGCAAAAACCGCGAGTGCCGTGACGCAGTTAGGGGGTGGAACAAAAGTCCAGAACATGTGACGAAGGACGTAAGGATAGATTTAATCCATTTAAAGGGAGAAGAGGGTTTACACATGGCCATTGGCCTATAAAAAGTCGCAGTAAACAGATGGAAACTGCTTGACACATTGCGGGTGCATTTTGATTACAAATGATTCGCGACTTTTAAAACTGTAGTCACTAAATAAAGAAATAGGGGATTTGGAAGAAGATAGAAAGGGGATGGAAAAGGGATGGAAAGGGGACGGAAATGGGATGGAGTGGTTGGCTGAAATTCGAAAAAGGTATGAGAGGCTTGGAGGAGCCAAACGATACCCTTGGTGGAAGGAAAACGGGCACGTATTTGAGCATATATAATTTGTTCAATTTGGCAATTAGTGACTCTCACTAATTTGGTGGGTTCATTTTAGTAATTAGAGACTTACTATTAATTTAGTTGGGATTTGCAATTTTCGCGCTGTTTTTGCAAACCACGAATCAGACAGAGAGAGATGGTGAGAAGTATGTTGTAGAAGTAGAGAATTTGTAGATTGTAGAGTTACAGTTATGTTTACAGCTGTGTTGGTATACATCCGTTTCATGAGTTTTGTTTTCTTGTCTCGAATCACTTTTCATTAATCGATTTAATCGATGTGAAATATTTTGTGCTTCAGTGTTCCAGTTCACTTTACCCTCTTTGCTTCCACTCACATTCGCGCTATTCTTTTCACACGCCCGCTCTCTTCACTATTACTATTAGCATGTCACTGTACACCGTTCAACTCGCACTGTGAATTGCACTCTTTCTCACTTCGCACTTTGTCCTCCTACACCGGGAACTCTAGGACTCGTCACCTCTTTTCTGTCTCATTTGATCTACTCCCAGCTCACCTGCCGCTGGCCATTTATGAATTTATCTTCCATTAATCACCTCATCCAGTTTACTCCTCTCCAACTCCCATCCTGTTCGTCCCCAACTCTCTTCCCTCCTCTTTCTCCTTCCTCTTCCTTTTGTACCTTCTCATCCATTCCACGCGCCCTCTAACCTTTTTTTTTTTCATTTTTACTGCCTTTCTCAAAAAAAATCTTCATCTTAGATCACCCATTTTAACCCGGTGGAACCTGCGCAAAACATGCCTATCGACAACTCTAGGACGTCTCCGAAGGAGCCAGGAGACATCATAGCCGGGGTACCGAAAGTCGGACGCCAGAACCTACGTTCTGCCTCGTTGGGCAATGTTCTAGGCTCTGCTTTCTTCCCTGTAGAAAAGACCTCCAACCACTCAGGTTTGGTGGATTCAAACCAATTAGATTCGCAAATATCAACTGCTAATAGCATCATTAATTCCCAAAGTGGATCATCCAATGCATCTGGAAACATTTCCATCCACGAGTCCTCGGATATCGCCCCTGTGTCTAATGCTAGTCCCATGGATTTGACTGATGCAATTGGGAATTTGAACTTGGATCAAGAGAATTCAATCACTTCAAGGTTGAGAGACGCTGGGATCTCTACTCCTAGATCCGCCTCAATTAATTCCAAACTGGCTGCAAACCCTGTCAATTTATCTGATCTGCTGGCTTCAATTCCCGTCAATCATACTCAATCTCATGATGATTTCTCGTCTCTGCTGCTGGATAAACATTCCTATCGTCAAGAACAATCCAAGACTCCATTTCAACCTCATTTTTGGCAACCCCAGCCTTACTTTTATGGATCTTTGACTCCTTCTGTCGAGCCTTCGTTCAATACGACTTCTTCCACCACTCCTCTGACAACTTGGAGTAGTACTTTTGTTCCCAATAGTGCTCCTCCTACTTTTTATGAGCCTGAACCTTTATTGGTTCAACCAAAACCTTTTGAATTACCAGAAAAAGATTTCAGACAATACTACAATTTCTTATGGAAGGAAAATGGACAAGAAAATCCTGGTACTCCAGTCAATGGAGGTTCCAACCTGAGTCAATCGGGGACTCCTCAAATTGGTAATGGCATCAACAACGGAGCTTCTCAATCTATTTCATTGAACCAACCGGTTCACCCGGGAATGCAAAGTATGCCCAACATGCACATGGCAAACCATGGAGGTCTTGGAGGTCCAATGAATGGTCAAAATCAACAACTGACTGGCTTGGGAGGTAACCACTCGTCTAATCGGAACCAAAATCAATTACATCAAAATCAAAAGAAATATCGTAGATTTGATGGAATGAATGTTCACCGGAAAATGCACTCTCACAGACGTAAAGGTGAGGATGCTGCCAAATACACCAATGCTAAATTGGAAGATTTTGCGGGAGAAATTTACCAATTATGTAAAGATCAACATGGGTGTAGATTTCTTCAAAGACAACTTGATCAAGAAGAAAATACTACTAACAATCACGAAAATTCTTCCACTGCTAATCATGTAGCTTCTACTATGATTTTCAATGAGATTTATTTAAAGATTGTGGAACTCATGACAGATCCATTTGGGAATTACCTTATACAAAAGTTATTTGAACACTCTCTGGTAGATCAAAGAATTATTTTGGTGAAAAATGCTTCATCTGAATTTGTAAGGATTGCTTTGGATCCTCATGGTACTAGAGCTTTACAAAAATTGATTGAATGTATAACTACTGAAGAAGAAAATCAATTGGTTATTCAACTGTTACAACCTCATATTGTCTCATTATCAAGAGATTTAAATGGGAACCATGTTGTTCAAAAATGTTTACAAAAACTTTCCCCAAATGATAATCAATTCATATTTGATATAGCTCTGAATCATTGTAATGAAATTGCTACTCATAGACATGGTTGTTGTGTTTTACAAAGATGTTTAGATTATGGCAGTATTGAACAAAGAAGGCAATTACTGAGAAAAGTGGCTGAAAATGCCACCAACTTATCATTAGATCCATTTGGTAATTACGTTGTTCAATACGTTTTATCAAGAGGAGATGAAGAACTGATTACAATGATTATGAATCATATTAGATTGAATTTAATTCTGTTACTGTTACATAAATTCGGACTGAATGTGATTGAAAAACTGTTAAGAATTCCTAAATTAAGTGATTCTTTAGTAAATGTTATTTTAAATAACAAACCAAGACTCCAAGAAATGTTAAATGACCCTTATGGGAATTATGTTCTTCAAACTCTGTTGGAAGTTGCTGATAAAGAGAGTTTGATTAAATTACTGGAAGCTTTACAACCACTGTTGCCCAATATAAAGAACACACCGCATGGAAGAAGGATAATGACTAAAATTCAACAGTTGTAATCCATTTTGTATATTTAGATGTATATTATATTGAATGTATATAAAGATTAACAGGTGTAGACGTAAATGTAGATGACAACCATCTGCATACCAGGCTGCATTTATTGTGCACTACACATACTTTTTTGCACCCAATAGAAACACCTAGCGAAAGAACAAGCTATGAATTGAATTCAGTGAAATTGCTTGAATTAAGGGCACTAATTGGGAAATCTGGAACAAAACAAGCTTTGGGGTATTTGGCAAACACAGATCATGTCCGAAAACTGCAAAATAAGATTTGCGACCATCAAACAAGCTTTGAGAAGGAGCAGTAAAGGCTCTTATCAGGGCCGCGCCAAGGGCCGCGGCGCCCTTGGGGGTGAAACAGGCTATAGGAAGGCAAAACCTGAAGAAGTGGAAGCAAATCAAACGCCAAAGCCAATTTCAACCCATATTTCACATGTTGATGAGTGTAATTATAGCGGAAACTTGAAATCAGAGCGGAAATTTGACAGGAACGGCATCACGAAAAGTGCTCTCTTACACATAAATCTCTGCACAAGGAAAATAAGCGATGGAACGCTGCACAGAACAGCATCTATAGCTCAATGGCCAATGTATACGCTTGGGTACCAATTTTCATTTAAAATCTACAACCAGAACATGTCCCTTTATTTTGAGAGCAATCAAACACTCGAAAGAAAATGAAAATAGCTGATAAAAAGCTGAAGCGAAGCTGAAAAGAAGAGAAGCCGAAAAAGACTAAATCGAACACCCCATCAATCCAGATCTCCATTGAGCACTTACTACAAGGCCAGACCGCCAATTTCTGGCACAAAATACCCGAAATACCTGTCTACAACCGGCCAAACACTGCCCCACATGCACCACGCACTCTCTTCCACCTCCCATCACCATCCACAGTGTCGCAGCTTATCACTATATAAGTACTAACACCAGAACTGAAAATAGTCATTAAATTCCCCCCCACTTCCATCAAGTAAAAAAAAAAAAAAAAAACCCATTTCTTCTTGAGATAAGACTTTATTATGGTGCTGTCCCAACCCTCCAGTCCACCTCTCCCAAGGCGGATAATCAAGAAGAGAAAATATCTGAGGGGAGGGTGTAGGGAATGCAAACGAAGAAAGATGAAATGTGACGAGGCAAAGCCCTTTTGCCACAACTGTACCAGACTCAAAAAGCACTGCGTTTATCCAGAGAGACAACGATTTAAAGATCAAGACAACACGCTGCCCATCGACCCTACGGAGCCTGCGGGTATCCTGATGTTGCCCGTCCATCTGACAGCGTATCGCGTGCCTCAAAGCATGCTTGAAAATGGAAACCCCATCCCCTTGCTGCGCCAAACGTCTGTGTCTGAAAATAACCCCATGCCAGGCAAGATCCCGCCTAATGCTGCAATAATGTCTCATCACCCACACTCAGCTCGCGATTCACACCATATACCAGCTTACATAAATCATTTAGGACCTCAGATACCTTTGAAAACAGGCTCTACGCATCCCGAGGTTGCAAATCCCCATGATACTTCTTCCGACCATCAAACCACGCTGCAATCAGCCACAGGCTCTACCCCTGGAGATCCTTCCGTGTTTAAATATGCAGACAACTATAGTTCTTTGTATTACAGCTCCTTCAATACTCCTAGAGACTCGTCTGCCACCATCAACGGTGTTTCTCACGAGCCGTCGTCTCATACTCCCAATTCTCAAGATCTGCATCATCCTCAACAACCACAAACCCCTTCACAACAACATACGGGTACCCAGAATTACCGAGGTACCTTTAGAAACCTGATATCTGACATCTTGAGTGACAAGGAGCCACACAGAGACATACGAAGGATTTTCAACGACGCCTCCGTCCTTGTTACAGAACTCAATGATACAGTAAGCATGGACTTGTTACAGGAGAACACCAGGAATTCACACCTTTCTCCTGGCACCCAAACCAATATATATGGACATCATGGGTCTACCATTGGCCCTAGACCAGAAGGAAATGATATAAACGGACAAGTGAGAGCAAATTTCCCCATGATGGATTCTTTCAACTTGGACCATGATTTCCAACTCGACGAATTTACCCATCAGATTGTGAGTCAATGGAATCCACTGGAACGCAGTAGCAGTGTACAGGGACTGATTACAGGGGCTCTGGGTCCCAGAAGAGCGTCATTTGCTGTTCCAATAACCTCTTTGGTAGAAGAAACCATCAAAGAAAACAATCTCCTGGAACCTCACAGCACGTATTTAAGACTTCTTAGTACCACGGAGTTGTCATATCACTTACATCCTTTTGCTCTGTCGATTGATCTGAATGAAGTGGTCCACATCTTACTAGAATACTCAATTAGATGTCCATACCTTTTAATGGCACTTTTGGCCATGTCAGCAACTCTTCAATTCAATCAAGTGGGGAAACCAGGTCATGATTCACTGAGACAGAAATATCTGCTGGTTTGTTTAACTTTACTACTGAAAGAATTCAATGGCCTGACAGCCAAGAGTAATAGTAAATTGGCAAATGATATTGAGCGTTTATTACTTACAGTTTTACTTTTAGCATCTAATTTTACTGCAACTTTAATAGATACTGACGGAAAAGATATTATGACATCTTGGAAAACTCATTTGAGAGGAGCAAAAGATTTACTTATCAATTATCTGACAGTCCAATTACCAGGTCTGTCAGTTTCTCGCGGATTGGCATTGGCTAAAATCTGGTTTTTTGCTATAGAACTGCTTGCTGAATTAATGTCGTCCCAGGGAGGGACATTGACTAAACAAAAAAAGAAACCATTACCTTCAGATGAAGAAAGAGAACGTAAAGAACGAGCCAAAAGAGATCGAAACTGTAGTTTGGACTCATTTAAATACAAGGTTTTTAAAGATACCGGTTATTTTGCAAGAGAATCGAACCCTGAGTATCATGATTCTTTAATTAAACTGGGTTTATTGACTTCAAATCTTTTTGATAGTAATTTACCAGAATTTAATTTGTACCTTGGATACACCGTAAATGTGGTTTATATGAACCATGAATTTATCAAACTATTGGATTTACAAAGAGATGATCCTTCTTTTCAAGTCCCAGTGCATAGAATCCTGAAATTAATTCACTTAATAAGCCAAGCAAGAGATGCTCATATGGTAGAAGAAGCCATTCCACCATCATGTATTATTCCTATAGAAAGTCCAATGCACCCCAATCGGGTTCCAGATGAAAGCAAAGCGTTTAACAAGTCTGCTTATGGGTTTTCCACTTTTGATGGTACAATCACTACTTATCTGTGGATGGATATTCTGCAACAAATACGAGTGGATGCACTTTATCTTCGAGTTTTAACTGAAATGATGTATTTACCGCCAGATCATCATATGGTTCGAGAATTGGTTGAAAGAATTCAAAAATATATGTTTTTTGTTCGATCCAAGGTTGGAGACATTCAAGCACCGACGATTATGGCCCAAAGTAAACATTGGTATTTACCACACGAGTCATTTGATATTAGATGTATAATGATCCAGCTGTCATTCAGGTTAATAATCCCACTTGTGGAGACAGATTTGGAATTAGAAAGGTTGCAGTTATTTTTTGAAGGATTGACTTTATTAGGGAATGGATCAGCTATACCAGTGACGAGAAAAATTAAAGAATTGAGGGCTGCAAAAAGTTGTAATGTGAATATACCCGAGGATTCATCGGAGTTATTTGGATTTTCATAATCCACAAAGTAGTTGAATTAAATTATCCACTGGTTGAAGATGGAAGAGGTGGATGTGCAAGATAGAAACATGTGGGGTAGATAAGCATGAGATCAGAGAAAGCGTACAGGACTACCACAACAAACAAAGTAAAACAAGTAGACTGAGTAGCATTGATATAGAATAGAAGCTAATACACAAACGATTTAGAGTTTTGTAGAGTGTTGAAATGTAGGGAGTAGCATAGAGGAACGATAAACATCACTAGCGACTATACACCGACAAATACGAATAAAAAGAGCCCATCACAGAGACATGAAAAATAGTCTCTCTGAACAGCTCAACTACCGTAGATATGCCACCCATCTTTTATTCTACCACCCTTACTCAAATCATCTCATTGTCCCTAACCGACGCACCCTTCGTATAGACGTAAACACTGATTTTTCACTCGATTGCTCCAATGGCATTCAGTGCATCTTAACCTTCTTCATTGCTCGTATGCTATACGACATACGGCATACGACGGGCCAAAAACAGACTTTTATTTTTTGATCTCCGGCCCATTTTTCAGCACCCGCGTTGCATTTTTGACTGTGCATCGATTTTCATCTCTTTGTTTACGTTCAAACTATAGGTTAAAGAGCCACGTTCTGCGTCCAATTCTTGACTTTTAAGCCTGTTCTCGTTTCCATCTTTTAACCATGGCTGAAGAACATCTGGAAATCGACCAATCTGTCGAAGAATCCGTCCCTCACGGCTACCTTCCTAAGGAAGAAATCGAATGGGAGTTTGGCGGTCCCCTCGGTGCTGTGGGCATGATGTTGGGGTTCCCATTGCTTATGTACTACATGTGGATCCTGGCTGCCTTCTACAGCGGTGCCCCAGCTTGGCCCGCTGTCAATGAGTCCTGGTCCCACTTCTTGATCGACACCATGTTCTGGAAATACTACGTTGGAAAGGCGTTGCCTTCATTGTTTCTGATCGTGATCTTCACCGTGTTCATATTGGTCCAAGGGGTGTTCTATTTGACTCTTCCTGGGGTGTGGACGAAGGGCCAACACTTGACTCATTTGGATAACAAGCAATTGCCTTACTACTGTAATGCTGTTTGGTCTTTCTACCTGACAGTGGTGATTCTTTTAACTTTGCATTTCTCCCACGTTTTCAGCTTGTTTTATATCGTGGACAACTTTGGTGAAATCATGACTGTTGCCATCTGGTACGGATTTATTTTCTCTATTGGTTTGTACATTTATACCCTCACTGTTTCCAAAGATTACCACCGTATGACTGGAAACCATCTTTACGACATTTTCATGGGTGCTCCTCTTAATCCAAGAATTGGAAAGTACCTTGATCTTAAGATGTTTTTCGAGGTCCGTTTACCTTGGTTCATCTTGTTCTTCTTGTCTTTGGCTACTTGCTTGCGTCAATATGAAACTTATGGTTACGTATCTCCTCAAGCTCTTTTTGTTTTATACGCCCACTGGCTTTATGTCAACGCCTGTGCCAAAGGTGAAGAATTGATCGTTCCAACCTGGGACATGGCCTACGAAAAGTTTGGTTTCATGCTCATCTTCTGGAACATTGCTGGTGTTCCCTTCACCTACTGTCAATGTACTCTTTTCTTGGCTTGGCACGATCCTAAAGAATACCAATGGTCCACTGCTTATAACGTCTTTTTATTTGCTACTTTGTCCATTGCTTACTACTTCTTTGACACTGGTAACCGTCAAAAGAACTCTTTCAGACGTACCATGGCCGGGAACACTCATCTTAGAAAAACTTTCCCATACTTGCCATACTCTGACCTTGTGAATCCATCTTATATCAAATGTGAAAACGGAAGTTATCTTTTGACCGATGGGTGGGTCTCTTATGCTAGAAAGTTCCATTACTCTGCCGATTGGACCCAATCCTTAACTTGGGGGTTGATCTGTGGTTTCCAACTGATCTTCCCATGGTTCTTCCCAGTATTTTTCTTGATTGTTTTGGTTCACAGAGCTTTTAGAGACAACAGAAAATGTGCAAAGAAGTACGGTAAGGATTGGGATAAATACTGTGAGGCTTGCCCATGGATGTTTATTCCTTACGTCTTTTAAATGCCTACATATTTAGACTACAAAAATAAAACCTTTTACACTTTTTTATCAATTGGATATTAACTCATGTAGGCGTGTCACTTTCTTCTCTTTTCTGTTTCTTCCCCCATCCATCAAATCTCTTCTTTTTCTAATCTTGTTCTGCAATAGTTACCAATCTCTCATCAATTTCTTCCACGCTTAATATCTTGAAACCATCAGCTGTAGCAACTCCAACTTCTACATCATTTTTTCTAAAGTCAGTACCCAAAACCAGACCTAAAGCAGAGATGGCAAACTCTACAGTTTCCTTCCAGTCTCCCTTGACAAAGTCGGTCTTTTTGAACTTTCTTTCGAGATAAGTAGTTACTTCTTGTTGCTTAGGTCCAGTAGAAACTGCTTTAACACCAGTGAAATATCCAGCAGGATCACACTTGTAGATTTGAGGACCTCCAACGGTACCTTCTTCTTCAACATCGAATTGACAGAAAGTCAATGCAACTCCTAAAGGTCTCATGTACGCACGTTGAGTGTAAAGTTGTGACAAGTTTGCCATTCTCTTGGCCAAGGCTTCCACAGGCATTTCATAACCATATTTGTATCTGAATTCAGCTGCTTCTGCTCTAGCTCTGAGAGCCTGGGTTCTAGCATCTGCTATGGAACCTGTGGCCACCAAACCAATCAGAGGGGTGATCTGGAAAATGTATGAAACCGTTTGGGGATCGAGTAATTTATCTGGAATTTTCTTTTGAGAAATTATAACGGCAGAATCACGACCACACACGGCGAGAGAAGTCAAGTTGGCAGAGTTGATTGCTTTAAATGCATATTCAACTTGGTATAATCTCCCCTCTGGGGAGAAAATGGTAATATGTCTATCAAAACCAGCAGCACCTATTGTTAGTATAAGTTTGTATAGTGGAAAGGGAGTCACAGCACAACATAGAAAAACAGCGTCAGCATGGTTCGAAAAGCAACCATACGCATCAATTCAAAAGCATAACGCCATAAAAAGTTTGAAAACACCCGATCAAGGCCATGGAACCTTCAACCCGTTGAATTATTTCAGGTTTATCCAACACTTTGAGGTTTGCCTCCCTTCAAAAGACCTGATCAAAGTACTGTTTTCAAGCCTTTCCTGGCGCATTTGGCAGTATTCATACATCTGAAGTACACTTAAAAGACCATTCATACGCCAAAAACATGTTGAAGAACCACACCACTGGCTCTACGAGAAAATACATACCTGACATAGTGGCAATTGGAATAATCAAGTCTAGTGCGATTTGGGCACCATGTTAAGGGCCAGGAATGGGCACTCTATATGCAGGCACCAAACATCCATCGTTCCAGAAGGGTTTCAAAACTGCCGAAGTTGGCTGGAATAAGCTTCAAGTTAATTCAAAATTTAATTAAAGTGTAATCAATTGTTAAATAGCATCAAATAACCAAGGAAACAGTATCTACGGTCCAAATGGACAGTCCTCAATTCTCCATTCAAGGCTGGCTCGCGGAGTGTACCCATGTTTAATTCTGCACACAACTCTCACTACATTTAAATTTTTTTTCTTCCCTCCACTTCATAACCCCCAAGACATGACAACTTTTTCAGTGGACGCCAAAACGGCGCTACACACACCCCTATACACGGCCAACGGCCCGCTGAAGCCCAATGTATCATATCACTACAATCCCAAGGTGTCTGGGTACCACTATGGGCCGCATCATCCCATGAAACCGTTCCGTTTGATGCTTACTGATCATTTGGTCATATCGTACAAGTTGTATGAAAAGATGGACCTCTTCACGCCCAGAAGGGCCACTAAGGACGAGCTTATGGAGTTCCACTCCGAAGATTACATAGACTTTTTACAGAGCGTGACTCCTGAGTTGGTCACGAAGCTAGGAGATCAGAAATTGGCCCAGTTCAACATAGGAGACGATTGTCCTATATTTGATGGTATATACGATTACCTGGCCATCTATGCTGGGGCCCTGCTTGATGCGCTGCGGAAATTGGTTCTGGGTATGCTGGACATAGCGATAAACTGGTCAGGAGGCCTACATCATGCAAAGAAGTTCGAACCCTCTGGGTTTTGTTACGTGAACGATATAGTTTTGTCCATATTGAACTTGTTACGAGTACATCCCCGAGTTATGTACATAGATATCGATTTGCATCATGGTGATGGGGTCCAGGAGGCTTTCAACACTACAGACAGGGTTATGACGGTTCTGTTTCATAAATACAATGGAGAGTTTTTTCCTGGAACTGGTTCTATAGACGAGGTAGGAATAGGGAAAGGAGAGAACTATGCAGTGAACGTACCCTTGAAGGATGGGATAGACGATGAACTGTATATACGTCTTTTCAAGCTGATCATGGAACCTTTAATCACCAAGTTCCAACCCACAGCCATTGTACAACAGTGTGGTGCAGACCTGTTGGGTTATGATCGTCTTGGATGCTTTAACTTGAATATTAGGGCTCATGGAGAATGTGTGAAGTTTATAAAATCGTTTGGCATCCCAATGTTGGTGCTAGGAGGAGGAGGATACACTCCAAGAAACGTATCGAGATTATGGTGTTACGAAACGTCAGTTCTTAATGATGTGACTTTAGATCACAAGATTCCCAACTGTATTCCTACATACGACTGGTTTGGACCCGATCACCTGTTACATCCTCAATTGGAAGGAAGGATCGACAATAAGAACCTGAAAAAATACTTGGAAAGTGTCAAGGAATCGGTTTTGGAGCAGTTGAGGTTTTTGAACTACGCGCCGCTGGTACAGATGCGAGAAATCCCACCGGACATAGCCGGGTTGACAGAAGAAGAAGAGGATATAATACAGGAGTTGAACGATGGGGATAAGACTGCCAAAGATGAGCTGAGGGCGGGAGAGTTGGTAGAATGATGTATACTAGTGTAATATAGAATAGAGGTAACATGATAGTAAATGGTAGATAAAAATGGTTGAAAAAAGTTTGAAACAGAATAAAGATAACGGTGTGGAACTAGTAAACGGTGAATATCACAGTAATTTACAATAAAACTTAATACTGAATACATAGACGCTGAAAATATCTATTTATAATCGTAAATAGTCAGAATTAGTAATGGGCAATCGAGGTTTGGAACAGCAAATGACCTTGTAAAGCTGCAAAACACCGGTTTTTCTAGGTTCTAAACAACCGAACACACTCTACGCCTCCTTCCAACCCTTAAAACTATCATATTTCCATGCACAACCCCCATTCTCCCTCACATCTCTCTCTGCACTGTTTGTAATCAGCTGCTCGAAAACACCGCATTTAATTTTTATTTTGATTGATCTTCTTTTTTCCAATTCACACAAAACCCACCGATTGCCATCTCATAGGAGCCGTCTCAATGGATGTGCCGAAGCTCAAGGTTGACACCGACGCCAAAGGGCGCAAGATAATCAATGGCGAGTACATAGTGGCCCGCAAGATCGGCGAGGGCCAGTACGGTAAAGTCATGCTAGCCCAAACAACAGCTGGTAGATCTGTGGCTATAAAAACCATCAATAGAATCGATAGATCCAAGCTTATTACCAAGAATTATTTGCTGCATGCTATCAAAATCAAACGAGAAATCCAAATTATGAAAGAATGCGATCATGCCAATGTTGTAAAGCTTTATAGTGTCATAGACGATCTTAAATTTGATAAGATATTATTGGTGTTAGAATATTGTGCTTATGGAGAAATCGATTGGAAAAATTACAATCATTACAACGAAAAATACTATAAAGATTCTGGAATTACTATCAATCGAATATTAAGAGATGTAATAAATGGGTTAGACTACCTTCATCGGGTGAAAAAGATCATTCATCGAGATTTGAAACCTCTGAACTTATTGATTGCAATGGATAAAACCATCAAGATTCTGGATTTTGGAGTTTCTCTAATTTTAGAGAATAATGTTAATGACGATAAGGAATTGGGAAATTCAGTGGGCACTCCCGCCTTTTTTGCTCCTGAATTATGTCAATTTGTAAACATGAGGTATCTGATGCTTGATTTACATGGTCATTTAAATGAAGATAAAAAGGACTCTGAAGGTTTTCCCAGTATAAAAATCAGTTATCAAATTGATCTATGGTCTCTTGGTGTGATTCTTTACTGTTTGGTTTTCCATTGTTTACCATTCAATGGTCACAACGAATTTTCCCTTTTCAAAAGCATTGTAGATGACAAGTTGACCTTCCCCAAAGTGAGGAATTCGACACTTGCTACAAAGGAAGACATGGAAGAGTTAAAAGAATTGAAGGAATTGATCATTAGCTTGTTAGATAAAGATCCTACAAAGAGGGCTACCATTCTGGATGTCAAGAACCACCCTTTCACTTGTTATGACTTGGATCCAGCTCAAAGAGCTCAATTTTTGCATTGTAATGATAAATACAAAAACGAAAGAAGTATATCTTTCAAAAAAGCAGATAAGTTTAGAAACATGTTCAAGACGAAAAAAAAAACAGAAATCGACAACAGTGCTTCTCCAAATACAACTCCTATGAATCTCAAAAACTTGGAGCCGGTGGATGACTTACTTGACCTGTATTTTGATGATAGCTCTTCTTTTGGTTCAGTGGAGGAAGTCCATGACCGATATGAACAAGCAACTTTGCATATCTTGGAAAACAGAGATCCCAGCGAGTCCTTGGTTGATGAAGATGCTATCTTACTGCTGCTGCTGCCAATCCTGGAATCTCTGGACCCTCCACTGCCTCCTGCTCATTTTGTAGAATCCAATCTGATGAATACTCTTGGACATTCCACATCTACGCTTTTACCTCCACCTCAATTGTCACTTGATCTTAGCGCATCTGCAGACAAATCCACATCTCCTAGAATTGGTTATACTTCTGCCACAACCACCTCTACAAATCCGGCCAAAAATGTTGTTACAATCGGAGCAGGTTCTCCTACATTGTTTAAAAATATGTTCAGTCCTTCTAAACGATTCTTTTCTAAGTTGAAAAACAAGGAAGATGCCACTGATTCATTCATCAAACAGAAACCAACCATCAATTCTTTGTCTAGAAATGAAGAAGAAAGTGGTATTGATGAGTTTGATATTTTCAAACCACCTAATTTATTCACACCAAGTTCATCTAGAAAGAATTCGATCACATCTATAAAAAGTGGTGGTGGCTTGAGTAGAATTACAAGTTCTTCTTCTTCATTGAATTTGAACGGTTATCTTACCGACGACAACTTTTCAATGGCATCCTATAGAAATTCTCAAGCTAGCTCTTTGAAGTATAAGATAGATAAAAGAGATGAAGACTATGACAATAAAAGAGGAGAATACGATGAAGAGGACGAAGATTCCGCATATGATAATGAAGCCGATACAACGATTACTGACGAACCACGTCGGTCTCACATGTCTGATTATTTGGACAATCTTAAATAGCATACATAGTATAACTTCAACAATAAATAGTTATATGGGAAAGAAAAGAAAATGTAACTTAAATCACAATCGTTGAATTAGACAAGGCTGCAAATGATGCATGGAGATTTTTTTTTCTTCAATTTTTATTCTTGAATGGTAACCACTACTTATTATGGAATGATTCTACTAAAGGGTGAATTCTCCAAATTATTAAAATGGCAGGTAAAGAAGTGCTTATCATATCGAACTCAGATGGGGAAAAAATGTAACGGCGTCTTAGTGTGCAGCATTTTTCTGATTGCGTATACATGAACAATGCAGAATAAAAAAGAGAATTAAACAAGGTAGCCACGCAGAAGGTTGAATAGCATACTCATACAGTAGGCAGCATGATATTTACAGATCAATAGTGAATCTACTGACGAGGATTAACGTTACCATATTGGATAAAAGAATCAAGTAAGTGCGTACTGGTATCTCGTCATTAGTAAATTAAATTTAACATTCTTGTCGTGTTCAACATAACGAGAATGAAAAAATAGAATAAAATCGTAGAAAATAATTAACGCACATCTACTGTTGTAGAGAACCGTTTTTCACTTGGAAGTGGATTGATTACATTCTCAACCAATCTCCCCATGAGAAAAAATGTGATTTGTCGACACTAGAAAGGATTGCGATTAAAATTGTGGCCCCTGCGTTAACAGAGACTGTGCCTTAGAGAAGATGAAAAATGAGGGACAATAGTCACAGAACCCGTCTAAAGGTTAATATTTACAAATTAGAATCACAATGCTGAAGAACTCCAGTTAAAGTTACGAACAAGAGGTAATTAAATTAACAATTATACATAAAGCATGATACATTTAAATCAAAAGAAAAAGGGAATAAGAACAAGAATAGTATTTGAAGAATTGAAGAACCCGGAACATTTCAACTTGACACTTTGAAGGGATTACGTAACTAGTAAGGCTGCATCATTTACGTTGAGTTTGAAAGTGGTATGGAACACCATCGGCGGTAGAGGTAAAATCATCCAAGTATCAAGGAATTTGTGAAGATGGATCTAGCGGGGTTTATACCGCTTCATACGCACAGACCCTATTGTTTCACTTCTGCATGTTCCGAAAGGTATTTTTTTTGTTACGTATTGGCTTTGAACTTTGTTACCAGGTCTTATGATGTCTGATCTAAGTTTATGTTGGATACCACCTCATAAAGTTCAACAAGGCAGACGACGAATAGATCAACCGAGGAGTAGATAAGCCAAGACCAAAAAAAAACCCTATTCATGGCAAAATAATTTGTAACAATACGATAATTATTGTTTTAGATGACACTAGGGAGCATGAATTCAATAGAGAGGAGAGGGGCAACCGATGACAGATTATAAAAATTTTAAACTAGTAATCGACAAATTTACAATCAAAACCATGATAAAGTAAATAAAATCGGAGAAAATATCATCAAAAGACTGACAGAAAGCAAAAAAAAAAGTCAAAATAATCAAAATTAACAATTAAAGATGCGTAAATAAATAATCGAAAAGTAAATAAAACAAATGAAAAGTAAATAAAGAAAAATGGGGAAATAATAATCTACGGGAACAATCCCTGATCTACCGAAATAATAATTGGAGAACAAAAGGTAATGCAATATCAAACGTAGAGGTATCGTTATGAATAAAAAGAATAATAGGACGTATGTGACAAAGAAGAAATAAGGGACATGGCGTGAACATCACAGAAAGAATTTTTGTAAACATTAGAATCAATAGATAAAAATAATGCCCAAATGCATTAAATATTTTTATGATAAAGATTTAACAATAAAATCAAATTTGAATAGTTGAACATACCTGAGATCACAATACAGCAGTTTATTTATATTTGGTAACTTTAAAAAAAGGACCTAAACTACAGAGGGTCAAACTTCCAGTCAATATTGAAAAGAAATGCTCGGTAATATACTCTAAATATCTTGAATAAACTTTAATTTAAAACACTTTAGTAAAGTTGCTAAGTCAACCTTGGATATTTTTTTCCACTTAAAACTATAAACCAGAATGAACTTTTCTATTATCCGAATGATACATTCTAAATCGAAATGACGTTTTTCCGCAATGCGTTATCTTAATATTTGATTTCTAAGCATTTCAATATCCAACCAAGAAACTTGTAATGCAACCATGGAACTTACAAAATTGGTACCATACCAGAAACGTTTCCTTTGTTTGGAAGAAATGTATTGTGTTTGATATGTAGATCTGCTATTTGCAAGTTGGCTTTTTAGTGATCAAAATGTGATGATCAATTTTGGACTACCTATTTCAAAGTTTGAACAATCCAACACAATTAACTACGAAGGTTTAGACCATAAGACAAGAA
Source organism: Kurtzmaniella fragi (assembly GCA_030581955.1). Taxonomy (NCBI): domain Eukaryota; kingdom Fungi; phylum Ascomycota; class Pichiomycetes; order Serinales; family Debaryomycetaceae; genus Kurtzmaniella; species Kurtzmaniella fragi. The sequence goes on from JAKTWE010000003.1 coordinate 234,220, forward strand.
CAATAAAACAACTGAATTTGGATATTTAAGAAATTTTGTTAAAATAATAAAACCTACATGAAAGAAGGGCCAGTAGAAGCTACTATGAAGAGTGAAGCAATGTGGTAGTTAGTAATGCGAGTATTGTTCTATGTAAACAAAAAAAAAAAATTAAAGAAAAAAATAAAAAAAATGGTAGCAATTAAAACATAATTATAAAAAATAACAGCCGTTGAACAAAACTAGAAAAAGAACATTGAATCAGTTGAGCTATATCAAACATATGGCAGAATGAGAAACATAACCGAAAACCTCGATTAGCAAGCAAGTACACAATGTGAATAGCAATTGATATCAAAGAAAGATGAAGTAACCCAAAAACAGAAAACATGTGAAATTAAAGAGAATCATAGAGATGAAATTGATGGAAACAAAAAAAGAATTAAATAAATAAAAGAACTATATACTTAAATAAAGTCAAAATTAAAAATAAAAATAAAAATAAAATTAAAATTCAAAAATTAAAAAACAATTAAATAAAATAAAAATCTAATCTAGAAATCAACCTCACAATTTGTGTGAAAGAACGCGATTACTAAAAACCAATGTGGAACAAACATGAAACCATCACACTCGTACGATGTAATAGAGGAGTAATTCCAAGTTCTAATTTCACATGTATTAAGAACTCTACTCTATTATTATCAAACCCGTTCAAGGCCATCGGATGCACATCGACACCCTTTTCTGGTTGCTCTGTCTTGTTGTTTCTTAACTTCCTATTTATCTTATTTTTATTTTTGGTCTATTTGTTTTTTTTATTTTTGCTCATGCAGATTGTTTTTTTTCTTTCTAAATAATATTTGAAATGTACATTTTTCCCTTACATTTTAATTTTAATTTTTTTTTTGTATTTTCGTTTTTGTATCCCTCCGTACTATTTTTCTCAACTTTTTTTTTTTTAAAGCTTCTTCCTCTGCTGTTTTTCTCTTTTGCTCCAAATTCTGGTTTTTCTTCTTAATCAAACTCCTTTGACCCTCAGTTCAAGTTGTATTCTTAGTTAGAGGCCACATAATGGACAGATTACTTTCCCCTACCCACATAGGGGTGGAAATTGAGCGCATGAATCGTGATACACCCCCTTCCCTTGATATTGACAGGCAAACTCTATTAGGGAGCCTTGGATCAGGTACAAAACCCCGTTCCACCACAGATCTGGATGCTGGACATCGCTTGGTCCAACCATCAGAGCCCAGCTCTGCCACAGCGTCTGGCTCGGACACCGAGGACGACATCACTGTGATTGACGGCTCGCCAATTCGTCTTAGACGACAAGTGGGTTCTGATAAAAGAGAACGTCCCAAACTGTCATTCCTTGATCTGCCTACAAATACCTTCCCATCTACTTTGACTGATTTTTTGCGGATTCAATCCAAACCGGAATCTTTGCAAATTCCTAAAGTAGATCGTCCACAGACCCAAAAAAAGCATCTGCCTTTACGTCGGCCATTTAAGAATCTTAGCAACTTTATGAACATTGAATTCTCTAAATTGAAACGCCGTGGAGGTCTTCAAAGACTGGCTACATCTATTGAACCAACCATGGTTCAACAAAAATCTATTTCTAATGATTTGCCCGAAAAATCTTCCAATAGAAAAATCTTAATCAGAAAATCAAAAGTTGATCCAACCTATGAAAATGATTCATTGAATGACTCGCCTCCTGGTTCTCCTACAAGATCGGTACCAAAGCCTCGTACTATTCGTAGAATTCAATCCATGTACAACTCGGAAGCAGGCAAACCTTCTCCTGTGTTAGAAACTAATTCCATATTAAATCAAACTTCCCTTAATCATTTCAAAGTGGATAATGATTTAATACCAAGGATCACTGATATTGATGTTAAAAACATTCTTATGGGTAAGCATGATCATGAATTTGATGAATTTCTCATCATAGATAGTAGATTTCAATATGAATATGAAGGTGGTCATATTAAAGGAGCAGTGAATATTAATTGTCAACAAGAACTAGAGGATAAATACATTAAAACTGCCAAATTGGCAGTTGATAAAAAAGTGAAAACGTTGGTTATCGTTCATTGTGAATTCAGCATTTTTAGAGGTCCTACAATAGCTTCTCATCTTAGAAAATTAGATCGTATTTTCAATGCTTGCGATTACCCAAAGCTTACATACCCAGATATTGTTATTTTGGATGGAGGTTATAAGAAATTTTTTGAAAATAACCGTGATTTATGCTCTCCACAAGCATACGTTGAAATGAAAGATATCAATCATGAAAAATCTTGTGAATTAGAATTAGACAAAGTAAGACAAGCATCTAAATTAACTAGAGCCAAACTGTACAATCAATTCAAACCACAATTTCAACAACCTCAACAAATAAAGCCTCCAAGACCTAGTCTGTTTCATACTAGACTGTCTAGCTTTACTACCATCACTCTGCATCTGGAGAATTTAAAGATATTAAAAAGACAAAGACTGATTAATCATATCAATGAAGAACAACAAGATTCACCTACTATCACTACACAAACACTGCATTACAATAAATCTTCTGATCATCCTTTGTCATCTCCTATCCTGCCTATTCCAAATTTCAATAGTTCAATTTTGGATCAAGATTTTCAACCTCCTCCTGCAGTTTTCCGCCCGCTGAGCGGGTTTAGAAGACTGTATCAAACTTTACTGCTGCTGCTGCTGCTAAATCTGTATCTGCTGGATGCATTTCTGCTGACAGAACTGCTTACAGATCTGTATTCTCTGCCTCTGATTGAAAGCAATGAATTCTGCGATTTCAAAAAGAAACCAGTTAAAAAACCTTCATTTAAATTCCCTGTGAAAAGAATTCCAAACAGTGCAAGTAATTCTACTAATACTATCAATAATTGCTTCACTAATAATGCAAATACTAATAATACCCACATCAACAATAACAATTCAAAGGGGACTATCAATGTTAGTACATCTTCTAATTTCCCACTGCCAATGATTAATCTGCCATTGCTGACCATCACTCCTTCTCTGGATAACGCTCTGCCGTCTATTATTGATCCAATTAATGACGCGCCAGTAGATTTCCTGGTCCCAATGGCCAAGCAAGTTATGCACGCACGCCGTCGTTCTGGTCTGATTTTATCAAGTGGCTGTTACAGTTTCATTGCACTTGATATTGATGAAATAGATGAAGAAGATGACGATCCTGATGGGACATTAACCGATATAAGCCCTAATTTTGCATAGAAAATGTATTCCCATAAATACACACATATACAATAAATATCAAAGAGTGAACATCTTCATATACTAATAAATAAACACATATACATTAAATACTAAAGAATGATTATCTTCATTTATTCATAAATACTACTTAAAGGTTACTTTTTTCTGAGATCAACTTAACAGCTGCATTGTTAATGGCAATAGTACCACGTTCAACAACGTGAGCTTGGAAAGTAATGGTGTCACCGTTCTTCCAAGCTAAAACCTTAAGGGTTTCACCTGGGAAAACAATACCAGTAAAACGAGCCTTCATTTCACCGATTGGACCAAACTTGTCTTGTAAAACCTTAACAGCTAAACCGTAAGTACACATACCATGTAAAATTGGCTTAGGGAACTTAGCACCCTTAGCAAAGTTTGGATCAATGTGCAATGGATTACGGTCACCAGTCAAACGGTACAAAGCAGCTCTGTCTTCTGGAATTTTGACATTAGTAGTGAATTCTGGTTCACTCTTTGGAGCTGGGAATGGGTTGGTAGCAAATGCCTTTCTTTCTTGAAGCTTTTGAGTCTTACCTTCACAGTTTCTGATAAAGAAAGTAGCTTCATTAGTGAACAAAGCTTCACCAGTCTCATTATCCACAGATTTAGAACCGTGAACAACAACAGTGTTAGTACCCTTTTGAGCAATAGCAATTGGAGCAAAACTGGTCTTAACATTGGCTGTGGTTGGGATTGGGAATTTTTCAATCTTAATGTAATGTTCACCATGTAACAATAACATTGGGTTGAAGTTCTTTAAAAGCTTAGCAAAAGATAATTGAGACTTTTGAGAGTTGAAAGTAGCAAGGTGACCGAAAGATGGGACAACTTGGAAATCTTGATCATTCTCATAAGTGTAGTGTAATTCTTTTTCGCTGGCACCAACAGCCATGTTATAAAGGATAACTTCCTTGTCACCATAAGAAAAGATTGGGTCTTCTTCATCATCTTCATCATCTTCCTCATCTTCGTCTTCATCATCTTCGTCGTCATCATCTGGATCAACGGCACTCAAGATAAACATAGACAGTTCAGTGGTATTCTTAGGGTTAACAGACTGAGAGAAATCGGTGATTTCATTGAAGTGGTCACGAATAAATTCAACTGGAATGTGATCTTCATGAGAGACGGCACCCTTGGCTCTTTGCCAACGGGTGTTACCAATCCAACCACCACCAACTTCAAACAATTCACCAGTAACTGGAACCTGTTCAGAGGCTAAAACAACCAAAAGTGGAGCAACTTGATCCGGGTGGAAAAGATTCTTGTCTTGTTCACGGAAAATAGTCAAAGTCATGGCGGTTTCAGCGTGAGGAGCAACAATGTTAACCTTGACATTACTCTTGGCACCTTCAATAGCAATAGTACGTGAGAAACCAATAATAGCAGCCTTGGCAGAAGCATAGTTGGCTTGACCAAAGTTACCATAAATACCTGAAGTAGAAGTAACGTTGATAACACGACCGTACTTTTGATCCAAAAAGTGAGGCCAAGCTAACTTAGTAAGAGCAAAAGTACCGTTTAAATGAACCTTTTGAACTTGATCCCATTCTTGATCGGTCATCTTAATAAAAGATTTGTCACGAAGAATACCAGCATTGTTGATAAGAACATCGATTCTACCGTACTTACCAATGACATTGTCAATAATAGCTTGGGCATCTCTGGCGACATCGTGCTTGTCACCGTGAGCTTCACCACCAGCAGCCTTAATTTCATCGACAACCTTAGATGGATCAGCAAAATCGTTCACAACAACCTTGGCTCCGTATTTAGCTAAGAATAAAGCATAATCACGACCAAGACCGGCACCAGCACCAGTAATAAGAACAACCTTATCTTTCAAACTAATTGGGTCAACACCTGAAGCATCATTGTCTGGCAATTTTTGAGCAGCTGCAACCAAGTCTGTATAGTTATTAAGCATGAATGGATGTTGATTCTTTAATAATTCAGGTTTCTTGGAGTCATCAAAGTTCATTATTTCATCAAAACGCTTGTAAACGGATTCAGCGGTATACAGTTGACCTGGCTTGAATAAAGCACCACCAGATCTTTCCCATCTAATTTGAGCAAAAAAACCAGCAGCAACTTCAAAAATCTGACCATTTGGCTTAACATTTTCATGTGTTAAGTACAAGACTAAAGGAGCAACTTTTTCTGGACTCAATTTTTCTAAAATATGAGGAGGTAAAATGTTTTCAGTCATTCTTGACTTAGCTAAAGGAGCAATAGTATTGGCAAAAATGTTATATCTTTCACCTTCTTTAGCCAAGGTTTCAGCAAAACCAACAAGACCCAACTTAGCAGCAGAGTAATTGGCTTGACCAAAGTTACCATATAAACCAGCAGGAGAAGCAGTATTCAAAATTCTACCGTAGTTTTGCTTCTTGAAGTAAGGCCAAGCGGCCTTAGTAACCTTGTAAGCACCATTCAAGTGAACGTCAATAACTAATTGGAAATTCTTTGGATCCATCTTCTTGAATTGAGCATCTCTTAAAATTCCGGCATTATTAACTACCACGTGAACAGTTCCGTACTTTTTCACTGCGGTTTCTACAATCTTGTCACCGTCAAGGACGTTATTGTAGTCAGCTACTGCATCACCACCAGCAGCCTTGATTTCATTGACAACCACGTCGGCGGCTTTAGAGTCACCACCGGCACCTTGAAGAGATCCACCAAGATCATTTACAACAACCTTGGCACCACGCTTGGCGTATTCCAAAGCATAGAAGCGTCCGAGACCTCCCCCGGCACCTGTGATGATAACAACTTTATCTTTAAATGATAATTCTGACCTGATTGTTAGTATTGGAAATGTGAAAAAGGCAATTTCAGGGGCGGTTGCTAAAGTGAGATAATCCAGAGTAAGAAGCTCAAAGTAGCCCATTTGCAAAGCTTTGTATCACTCCTAGTGAGATTTGATTTATTGCTACTTTTTCACTCAAACACCTGCCAGGTAGCTGTCAACTAGTCGTCAATTAACCGCCAGTTAATCAAAATGTTGCTCTTGATCAGCGAGTGAAAATTTGCCAAATCACATGAATTGTAGCGTCCTGCCTCGAATTGACCACTTCAGCACGCCAACCATGTATTTCTCAAGTTCCAGTTCAATGCCCCTGTCTGCTCATTCATTTGTGCCCCTTGTACATACATAATTAAGTCTAAGGTTTATTGACCGAAATATTCCACTTTTATATATTTAATTTTGCGGGGTTGTCCTGTGAAATTAGAGTGGCGGCCTGCATGCCACGTACCGAGGAACGGCCTGAATATAGTAATTCTGGGGTATATCCGCGGAACCGAAGGAAGGATAATATGAAGTCCCCCCCACCTAAGTTGAATGGAACTGGTTATTTTAGGAGATAGAAGAGACCTAAAGCTATTAACAGAGATTTTAAGGATGAGAGCGGTGAAAAATGTTTAATCTAGCGTAAAATCAATATGGTTTGCTAATTTTTCACTCACTTATTATAGCCGCAGAGTGAAAAATGAGATCCTGAATAGCCGAGAGAGGAGTGATCAATCTGGGATGTGAATAGTAGTATCGATGACGGAGAGATATAGAAGAAGTAAACATAATAGTAGATTGTTGTGTATTCTGATGGTATGGCTGTATTTCTAGATGTACCAACCAGAACAACCTGGGATGCCTTGGTAATTGAGCTTGTCTAGTCCAAATCGGGAAATCCACCGCAACAAATGCACTTAGTTAGTGATAAATTTCCATCATGTCTTTGATAATATACATACAAGTATCTTTACTCTATGATCCAGTACTTGGCTAACGTACTTTCTATAATATTCAATATGGTAAGATTAGATACATCTGTGTTACTGTCTGCTCAAAAGCTCTACGCTCTACTTCTATTACCCTACTATCCTATTAATCTTCTGCTGTGGCTGCAGTCTGGATTTCCAATACTCTAAAACGCTACAGTCAATGACCTATAGTACAATCTCCTTCAAGTTTTGATCAAGCCCACAACTTCGTCCAGTTCGCACACCTTCCATCGGGCTTGATAACTACCTACTCACATGTGAGTTTTTTTTTTTTTGCTTATACTCTTCCATTAGCCCAGACCATGCGATGGTTGCAATTTCAGGTGCGTAAGCGAGTGATGAGATCCCAGAACGTGATTGTGGTTTATGGGCCAACATGATATATAGAAGATCATATGACATACTGTTTCTGACTTAATGGTTGTCAATATTGCTATTTGATTCTCTTCAGTATAATCAGTCTAGCCAGCCTCCATTTGGTGGTGTGATGAGAAGTTTGATACTGAACACACTGCAAGCTAACATAATGAGAAGAACGGTCAGTGCATAAATACGAACACTTGGACAGCCCAGGAGGGTAGACAAGAGCAGAGTGTCAGGATATGGATGTATCCTAAAGGGCACGGAGCTTTTAGCAGCCCAGTGGGATCGCCAGGGATCGCCAGGGATCACCAGGGTCCACCTCCCTTCATATCGACTCATCAAAGTGGTTCTGACTGGTTCCCAGTGATTCCCATTGATTTTCACTATTTTCACTATTTCCACTATTCTTACTGATCCCCATTGAATTTCACAGATTCTCACTAACTGGTTCTCACAGATTCTCACATATTCTCACTGAGCTACCTAAACTACCACTAAAAGCCTTCAAACTAATACTGCAACTGCACCCTCTGATGCACAGAAGCAATTGCAAATACCCATTCAACCTGATTCACTCTAGCCACACAAATTACCTATTCAAGACATCATCTTTTACCCTATCGCATCCCCACACACGGCCAGATCTATAAGTCCGATATCTCCAGTACCAAGACGCCCTGCCTGCACACAGCCGTCCCAACCCCAATCAAAACTAAAAAAAATTATCCTTATTCTACCCGTCAAACAAATGCTTTCACCAGAAGAGGAGGCCAGATTGGACGCCATTATCCCGGGAAACATGCCCTGGTATAGAAACTCTCTCTATGACGTCTTTCTCTGGATGTTTCTGATTATTTTCGACTGCTTTTTCCGAGAAATCCGGCCCCGAGAAGCTTTCAGGTTACCTAGATCAGGACCTGTTATTTTTGTTGCAGCCCCTCATGCTAACCAATTCGTAGACCCGCTTATACTTATGAATCAGGTCAAACGTGAGGCCAACAGAAGGATTTCTTTCTTGATTGCTGCAAAGCTGTATCGAGACAAATTCATTGGAACTTTACTGAAAATCCAATTTTCTATTCCTGTGGAAAGAGCTCAAGATATCCTTAAAAAGGGATCTGGAAAAATATTTGTTGACTTTAATGAAGATCCTTTATTAATCAAGGGTCAAGGAACTCTTTTTACTAAGGAATGTTCCCTTGGAGGTTTAATTGCTCTTCCTAAACTGCTCGGTGCTTCAGAGATTGTTGAAATCAAATCTGATACCGAACTTGTGATTAGAAAAGAATTCAAAAATAAGGACAAAATTACTGCCATGTTAACCAAAGGTACAGAATATAAACGGGCTCCTAAAGTTGATCAAAACTCGGTTTATAAACTTGTTTTTAGACATTTATCTCGTGGTAATTGTATTGGTATTTTCCCTGAAGGGGGATCCCATGACAGAACCGACCTTTTACCTTTGAAAGCTGGGGTTGCCATCATGGCCTTAGGAGCAATGACTTTTGATCCTGACTGTAACGTGAAAATCGTCCCATGTGGTATGAACTATTTTAATGCTCACAAGTTTAGATCTAGAGCAGTCATTGAGTTTGGAGCTCCAATTGAAATTTCTAAAGATATGGTGGCCAAATATAAGAACCCTGATACCAATCGTGAAGTTGTCAAAGATTTACTTGAAATTGTTACTAATGGTTTGAAAGCTGTCACTGTAACTTGTGATGATTATGAAACTTTGATGGTTGTTCAAGGGGCTCGTAGATTATATGCTGGCAATTTTGCTCAAAACCTTCCTTTACCTCTTATTGTTGAGATGAATAGAAGATTGGTAGCTGGTTATCAGACTTTTAAACATGAACCTCTTGTGCAAGATATTAAGGAGAAAATTCTTAATTATAACCGTATGTTGAAACAAATGTATTTACCGGATCATCATGTGGAAGATTTGGATGAACAACATAGACTTCGTGTTTTGCCTATCATCATCTTCCGGATTATTAAACTTGCAATCTTAACGCTACTCCTGCTTCCAGGTGCAACCTTATTTAGTCCTGTGTTTGTATGCCTGAAAATGGTGTCCAATGCCAAGAAGAAGAACGCTTTGGCAAATTCAACAGTTAAGATTAGAGCCAATGACGTTGTTGCTACATGGAAAATTATCATTTCTATGGTTTTTGCTCCTTTAGTTTATCTGTTTTATGCATCTTTGGGTGCTTATTACTACAGAAGTCATTTTTCTTCATTATCTGGAGCTATAGGAGTTTGGATTGGTCTTTATTTATGTGGTGTTGCTGTCACATATGCTGCTCTTTTGACGGGTGAACAAGGTATGGATATTTTTAAATCCATTAGACCTCTTTATCTTTCTTTAACATCGGGTGAATCTATTCGTGAACTTAAAGAATTCAGAAGAGGACTTGCAGAGCAAATTACTGAACTTGTCAATGAGTTTGGACCAAAACTTTATCCTGATGATTTCAATCTTCTTGATATCAAAAATAAGTTGAAATTGAAGGATAATGTAGATTATTTGGACTCTGATGAAGAAGAAGAAAGAAAGACAAACGATCTTCGTCAAAGGAGATTAAACAAAAGAAAATCAGAGCAAAAGAAGAAAAATAAGGACCAAGCCACCGACGCTTCTTTGGGGCTGTCAGAAAGTGGATTACTGCTTACAGAAGAACATAGATCTCTGCTGATTTCAGACGGTGTTTCTCTTTTGAATTCTGATAATTCTCTTACTAATATCCCAATGTTTTCTGACTATCAATTGCATGCTAATGCAAAAGATTCTGTCATAGGAATGAACAAATTGGCCAACCCTCAGCTGACTATTCTGATGGTTGATGATTTCCATCATCGTAATAATAATCAACTGCAGAACCAACTGCCTGCTCTTCTGAGACTGCTGAGTCAAATCGAACTTAATTTTGGCCAATTGAAGAAGTCTAAAAAGACCACTTTATATGATAAGATTAAGAACAGGGTCAGAGAAAGTAGAGAGAAATCCAAACACGACTAGCATAATTATTACAGTGTAATATTCGAATTATTATTATGGATGTAGTTACCCTAATTATTATTGTATATTATTTACAAATCGATGCTTCAATTTAAATTGGCTTGTCTTCTGTAGAAATCCGAGATTTGTTCTGACGATGTGGCATCTTCAATGGCTTTGTCATCTCTTAATCTGATGAATCTAGGAAATCTGAGAGATATACCCTTTGAGTACTCTGTGTGTGCTGCCTTGTAAACTGGAGAAAGCAGAAGATCTGCTACCAATACTTCAAATATAGTGGTAGGTTCAAACCAAACATCAGGAACTGCATTTGAATTGGTGGTATCGTATACATAAAACCCTTTTGGTTTTGGACTTTCTGTTGGTTTCAAGCGAGAATATAACGATGCAAGAACTTCATCCAGAAAACCAGTACCAATTTTACAAGTAGTCTCATATTCTCCAGTGTCTTGATTATAACAAGCTAGAAGAAATCCTCCATAAGCTCCTGTACGTTTTCCTTTACCCAAATAGGCACCTACGACAACTAAATCAAGCGAATCACCCACACCTTGGAGATAATCTTTCTTTAATTTGAGCCAATTACGAGTTCTTTTGGAAGGTTCATAATACGAGTCTGTTCCATCCAAAACCTTCACCATAAGACCTTCACACGCGTCTTTCACTGATTGGTCCAAAAATCCTTGTAAAATACTAACATCTCTCAGATTTTTGTGAGTTGCGTACTGATATTTCCCAGGTATTTCAGGTAAAGTGTCAAATAAGACTTTCCTTCTATCTCTTAAAGTTTTACGAAGAAATGATTCACCATTGAAGAAAAGTAAATCAAATGCAAACACACAAATTTGAACCGTAATTTCATCAACATTAACCCCTTTACGCTTTCTAGTTGATAACACTTGGAAGGGGAGAATTTTACTGGTTTTAATATCCCATGCAACCACTTCAGAATCCATAATAAGTGATTGAACCCCTTTGGCAGAGAAATCCAGTTGTAAGAAGTCTATTAAATCTGGATATCTCTCACTAACATTTTCAGAATTACGCAGAAAGATCCTGACTTCTCCGTCTATGTAATGAATTTGAGCTCTTTCTCCATCGTATTTATATTCACAAGTAAATTCTTCATCCAGAAAACGATCCAACACTTCAGTGATCAGCTTTGAAGGTTTGGCCAACATGGGCTTAGGAGGAACCCCAGGACTTAAAGAGATATGATCTAACAAGTTCAAAATTCCATGATCACAAGCTGTTTGTATAATCATTTCATAATTAGGTTTTACTACAAATGCTTCTTTGATTGTTTCTTCAGCTTTTGCTAACATTTCCGCCAGCACTTTTTTATGTTGATGAGTAAGTAAAGCTTGTCCAAGAGCTACGAGAACAGTGGCTTCAGCCAAACCAATTCTAAGCTTCCCTTCCAAAGATCTAACAAGATATTTGGCTTCGGAAGATTTTGGAGAACAAGCTGTAAGAAGCTTAATGATGGTAGAAATCTTACGACCTTGCAGATCTTTGCCCACTGTCTTTGAAATTCTCATAAGGTCTTCAAATACTTGTACCAGATCCAAAGATTGAGGCTGGAACATAGTTCTTTGAGAAGCACGCGAGTTTTGAGCCACGGAACCCAAGTCTCCAACTTTGACCAAGTCCTGCTTGATTTTAGAAGGTGCACGGCCATAACATTGTGAAATTGCCTTTATAAGAAGAGTTTCTCCAAGTCCAAGTTCTAAATCAGGCTCATAATCAGGTCCCAATCGATTGACGCAAAGATACACGATTTTGGTCAAGGTTTGTGGATCTGACGTCTTCAAAACTTCTAAAAACAACTCACTGATAAAAGCAGTGATCTCAAGTCTTTTCGGGGTGTTTTCTACCTTGTCAAACGTGTCTGTAAGGGCAGAATAAGGAATGTTAGAGCTTTTGGCTGTTGTCTTGCCGTCAAGAACCAGATCAGCTTGTTGTGTCAATTTAAGAAGCTTTTCAGCATCCTTTTTATCCAAACTGCTGTCTACAAGGTTCTCTTTATCAGAAGATGTGAGTTCAGCTTCAGTTTCTGTACTTGGCTCCTTTTTAACCGGACTAGAAGACCTTATGTCTTCTTCTGGTACCAGCAGTTGCAGGGGTTCAATTATGGCCTCTTCCTCTGATTTGACCGCCTCCAACTTGATCTTTTTCACAATATTATCCGCATCTTTTTTGCTTGTCGCAAAGAACCGCCCAAGACTCTGTTGTTGTGGCATTCTATAGATCGTTCTCAAGGTTATGGGGCAAACAATCACAAACTTTTTAAACATTACGCGTAACGCGATAAGTGGAGGGAAGAAGATTTCAAAGGGCAAAATCAAAAATAAAAATCCTGCAAATATGATGAGGTGAGGTGGGTAAAGGTATAGACAGCTAAATAATTAGAGTGTAGAGGGTGAAATAATAGAAGAATAAATGATTGTTTTGCATTTTTTAGCTTGAAATTAAACGGGGTTCCCATCGGATCTATAAAAAACCCAAATTAGACTTTAAATATTCTTGTTTGGTTAGATTACATGATATTATACATTACAATTTTGTCAATTCAATACTTTCTATCTTATAATTTACAACTCGGAGTTCCAAATCCCTTCAGCTCCTTTTTCTTCATATACCGCACTGTCAAGAAACATTTCTCCATTAGGATTCAGATTTCCTCCAAAGATTTGTTTGGCGTAGATTTCCCCTCCTAAAAAGTAAACATCTTCCCAAGACCCACCAGTTTCCTTTGGCTTTTTCCATTCAGAGAAATATTCTGGCTCTTTGACTGTCTTGACAGAAGTAGGTACTTGCAGAGAAGTGAAATCATTGCCCTCATTGTCCACAACATCTCCTGTTTGTTGATACTTGGAAATGGCCAGGGCTATATTGGAAACACCTCCATTTTGAGCATTATGCTCCTCTGGAGCTCTAACTAAATATTCAGTGACCAATTTAATAAGTAAAGATTTTTTAAATCCTGGAATTTTGAAAGTCAGACCAATAAAAATCAAATTGTCCCAACATTCTTGTCTTTTCTCAAGAGACGGTACTTTCAGCAACAGCTTATAAATTTCTTCAGCAACTGCAGATATAAGCTCCTCTGCTCCTTGGAAACGTTCTTTACCCACGGAAATCTTGTTTTCTGAATTTTCTGGATCGGTAAACCAATTGATTTCAAGTTCAGTATTTTGCTTTTGATTTTCATCATCTTGATCTCCATTTCCACTATTTGCACCGATTTCATCACCTGTTTTGACCACAATTTTACCATTATCTTCAGTCACCAACTTGGCTACATCAAAATCATCTGCATCATCTGCTTCTGCTTCGTCCACGTCTTCTCCATCTCTTTTACTTTGAAGATCTGCCATTGAATAAAAAGAATTTCCTTCTCCAAGAACAACCTCATAAATTCCTGATTTTTTCAATGCTTCTGTTTGTAAATCATTAAATTGAGGTAAGTTTTGCTTGATTTTCTTGTTAATCAGCAGTCCTCCAACTCCAGTCAAGTATCTCAGAGCAAATTTCAATGGGGTGAAAGATACCACAGGAACAACTTGGACGTTATCAGCGCCTATGTTGACCACACAAGACGAGGAGCGCATGACACCTAAACCATACACAGCGGCCAACAGCTGATCAATCCAATTGAAAGCAGGGAGCTCCAATTTTTCAAAAACAAACGCCAGAATCTCTTGCACTTGTTTTCTCAGTAAAGTCAAGCTCAGGTTGATAAGAAGAAGAGGAATTTGGTTTAAAGTGATGATTTGGTTCTGTTCAAGAGCCAAATGTAACACAATCCGCAACAACTGAAGAAAAGCGTCCATATGGATGATTTTACCCTTGTTAATGGGGCTAATTTCCTCCCATTCCAGTGGGTTTTCAGGCACGGTACGAGACTTCAGAAACTCGGCTGTTTCTCGGTTCTTGTACACTTTTGAGGGCAATTTAAAAGGCGGAGGAGACAACTGTTCCTGTAAACCAAACGAGAACATCGTTGTCTCCGACCCAGCGTGTACCACAAGGTAGTTGTCTTCTCTATAAAGCGGCATGGTGAAAATAAACAGAAGATAACTTTGGTTTGTACAGGACGAGATAGAGTGGGTGTGCGGTGCGGTGCGAGCCAAGTGCGAGCCAAGTGCAGGACGGTCATAAGTCTACTTGATGTAGTAGCTAGTTTATGGTCTTTCTAGGTGCTCATAGCAAGTTGGACTACGATTTTTAGGTGCTATACCATCTACATATGTCAATTTCCTTTGTACCTTCCTATACCCGTATATATACATTAATAATCATCGCGAACATTGGCCACAAATCTATTATAGTTGGCGCGAGTACCCAATACCAGCTTCTTACTCATTGCCGTGTTCAGGCGTTGGAGGTTCTGGTTATAATTGCGGGCCATTCTGTTTTCAAACTGTGCCCATAATCTCTCTTCCTCTTCAGCTTGAGCTGGAGGAATTGGAAGTTCTTTCTCTTCGTTTTCATCTCCCACCAATCTAACCTCATTGATCAAAGGTAATTCAGGCTCAACTTCTGCCATCGAAGGCCGAGGAGCATGTGATCTCATAGGCACAGGTCCTTGGTAATGATATGCTGCCAGAGGTGCCATTGGAGGTGCAGGAGACTGTGCTCCATGGTGTCCATCTTGAAATGATTTGATCGATTTGATTTGTCTTCGGTGGGGGAAATTATGTCCAGCTTCCACTGCAGCAGCTGCCTTGACTGCTGGTGGAGGTCCATTCCGTACATCCTCTTGAGTTCTGAAATTCTGAGGACGAATGAATGGTCGGATCTCATTCATGGTGTTGCTCTTCTGCAACTGAGGGATTGGTGGAGGCACCAATTTGGTTGGAGAATGTGATCTTCTGCGCAAAACTGGCGAATGTGACCGTCTACTACGTGACACATGAGAATCGCCAGAATTTATCAGCATTCTATCGTCCATGTCTCTAGCAAGAGCTGCTCCTGCTGCTACAGTAGCTTCTTCGTCGTCTGTTTCTGCAACTACGATTGGGTGATGTTGTTGTTGCATCACTGGTTGCGTAGGAATGGTAACATGCTGTTGCTGACTAGGAGGAACAGCTGGTGCCACGATAGTCACATTGGTTTGCCCAGGTAATCTGGACTTGAGATTATTGAATCCCAGTTTTACTACAATAACGTCGCTAGCACGAATCAAACCCATGCCCCAACAAATGGCCAATATTATGACGGCCCAAATGACAATCATTCTCAACGTTTTCAACGCTTCAAAGGCGAAGTATGAGAGCATAGGAGACATGTAGTACAAGGCAATCAGTATACTGATTCCTCCGGCAAAACTCAACGAATGGAAACGGAGGTGTTTAATGATTTCGTTGAGTAACAAATCATGGAATACCAAGCCTCGGGCTGCAGGTTTATCTTCGTAACTGATGATAGGAGCGGCCAAAGCAGAGGTTTCCAGATTTATTGAATCCAAAGGACTGGTTGGACTAGAACCGATGGAATCAGAAATGGATGCTTGATCTCCCACACTGAAATCATTGACTGAGATGTTGGCAAGTCCACGAGAAGGAAT
Organism: Kurtzmaniella fragi; assembly: GCA_030581955.1. NCBI lineage: Eukaryota > Fungi > Ascomycota > Pichiomycetes > Serinales > Debaryomycetaceae > Kurtzmaniella > Kurtzmaniella fragi. The sequence continues at coordinate 250,233 of JAKTWE010000003.1, forward strand.
TTCTTTGGTCAAGGGTACTTCTCTAGTTTCCACAACTGGGGCCATGGGAGTAGGTACATTACTGATGATGTCAGCATCATCTTTTACCGAAGATACGGCGCTATGAGTAGTAGCATTATCAGGGATATGGAACGAACATTCGATCAAATCGTTGACAAGATCTGAAGCAGTACGATTATGCTTTGAAGATGCAGTTTTCAGCTTACCTGAAATGGCAGGGATGGCCACGTCTTCCTTCACAAGACGAAACACTCCGTCAGCACCCTGCTTATATTTGAGCTTCCGTTTTGTTGTCATTTCATAAGAACTGGAAGAGATGATAAACAAACAAACAAGATAATCTACTGTTGTCTACTAAGATACTAAGGGTTGGCAAGTGATAGGCAGGCTCAGGCTCAGGCAGCTCTAAATAGTATCCCGTCAGAAACAAACAAAGGAAAAATTTTGCTTTGGCGGAGGAGAAAATAATTATATATATTTATTTACCGAATGCATAATCAGCTAAATGAGCCGCTGATAAAGCCAAATTCATGTAAATTAAATGATTGTAAATCGTTCCCGTGGAAGTGCGATAATACTGTATAATCGAACTCGCAACCAAGGCAAGCCATAATTGAAATTTGCAAAACTGCATTTCAAAACAATCAATCAATACTGATCCAGTAATAGTGGGTAAAAAAAAAAGGGAATTGTTATTTTTGATTTGCACTATTTACATGTAACTAGTTGAGACAAAATTAGTCTTTTAGCTATAGAAATGGGAAGGTGGGATAGCGAAATTTAGGGGTTATGTAGATATTAAATTTTAACTATTATTAGTTGGTTAATTTATTAGGTATTATTTGATAATTATTGAGCTTTCCAGTGTCTATCTTACTCTATTATGCTATTATACTATTATACTTTCAATTCTAGTGAAAAATTTGTCCCTGATGTACATGCCCCTGAATCAAAATTAGACGACGATCAATAGTTGTGGAGATTGAAGTCTGACACACGACTTTATTCAGTTTTTAGTGCTGGTTAAAGTTGCATAAATATTTACAATTTTACTATTAAACTTCCCAATTGGGTCAGGCATGGATACGGCCGTCACACATACCCGCGCAAACATTAAATTCAAATCCTGAATCATCTTTACTATGGTGGGTGAGAGATATGGTTGATAGGACACAGAGGCGTGGTTCTTGTGACCATCGCAATAGCAACCGGAGTATGTAGGCTTATATGTCATTTATCGACACTAGTCATAAATCCAAGTATCTGTATATTACATCATAAGTACGTACGCACTTTTATTAATTGCAGATTTACGTTTGTATGAGACAATGTGACTGAAATAATAATCGGGTTTCAAGTGGTGCTAGATTGTTTAACAATTAGTATTGTGGTTGAGTTGCTCCTGCTTGGATTGAGGAGGAGCAGAGTGTAGGAACGGAGTATTGGAGCAGAACGGAGTTAGCTGAATCTGTTTGTAGATCACTAGTGGGTTGTCGATTGGTGATTAGCTGATTAGCTGATTAGCTGATTAGCTGATTAGCTGATTATTGTTTCTGTATGTAAATCGTAGTTTTATAATCTCTGAGCCGGGCATCGACTGCAATAAGTTCGATAGATAATGTCTAACCCATCTAGTGTCTATTCCTATATATCTGTTCCATTTACCATCCATCTACTGTCTGTTGCACCTACTATCCCACCACCCATCCTTTCTCTCCGTCCCTGGCCCCCTACATTATCCAATCTTATAATACATTTCCTATAAATTACACTATACCCATACCATTTCATCGCTGCTTCCCAATTATCAGTATTGGCCTCGGATTCTTCTTGCCAATTGTATATCCTTCTGCATAATAGTCACTCTCTTCGCATGAATAGCACAAAGATTAGTGTCTTCTAATAAATGAACTAAATACGCTTCACTAGCCTCTTGAAGGGCCAATACCGCGTTAGACTGCCATCTAATCCCGTATGCTGCTCCTATGTACTCCTCAGCTATTTCTTTGACCAACCGCGCAAACGGTAATTTTCTAATGAGCAAATCGGTGTTTTTCTGAAATTGTCGAATCTCTCGAAGCGCTTTAGTACCCGGTCTATACCTTCTCTTGACTATAGTCCCAGTACTCACTGGGTCTCCTGGTTGATTTCTATATAACCCTATATCTTTATTTCTAGCATTAAGTAAGGACGCGCTAGAACCCGGCTGTCGCGTCGCCCGGCTCGATCCAGGTGCCAATCTTGCCATTATATCACTACACAAACAACTAGAATTGAACAAGAAATGAAATAGTTTGAGGTCAAGAAGGTGGTTTAGCCAGCCATATGTTTTTCGCGTCGGTGTGCACAGAGCGCTGCAATGGAAAAACGGGAAGATGAGAGTAAAGAAAGAGAAAAAAAAAAATCCATGCGATGGTACATTCACGATCAGTATTTTATCGGCATAAAGGAGAGAAGTTGTACATTCCTGGATGGTTTGGGGGTATATTTGAATCATGGCAAGTATGCTGAATCAAATTCTTTGTTTTTAGCCATCCTATTTGCTCTATTACCGCTATTCTTCAAGACATTTTTTTTTTTATTATTTACTCTAGTTGGTGCTAAATAGTGTTAACGCTGATTACACTAATTGTAGCACTGATCGTTGCTTCCTAACATTCCTCGCCAACTCTATATACATCTCTCTCCATCTCTCTCCATCTCTCCCAGTCCCGCTAAAACTCTTCGTCATCATACTTGCCTTCTATAATATCAATCAAAGTGTCTTGAATAGTCGCACTCTCCTCGTCCATTGGCATTTCCAGCAACTCTTTTTCCTTGTCGTACCCTCCCATCATCAGCTTCATTCTCCACCCAAATTCTCGGGCATTCGACACATCTAGCAACCAGCACGTCCCGAAAATGGTCATCAGACTCACACTACCGCAAAGAAGCGTGCCTGTACCCACGGCCACAGCTGCGTCCGCAGTGAAATTGTAACTGGTGGGAGGTTGGTGATTTCCCTGAAATAAGGTGGGTAAAAATTGCCTGGTCACTGACAGTCTGAACGCTATTCTTGTACTGATGATGGTCAATACCGACGATCCCATGAACAAAAGCATTTGAGTCTGACGTCTCTTCTTGTATTCATCACTGGCATCGCCCAATTTCAAGCCCAAACGACTAGCTAAGTCCATATTGATCGATTTATGTGTGTTTACAGGTTGGTTTGAATTCAGAACAATTTTGAATCACTCGCTAAATTTACTAAAATTCTACACACACCTCGCATTTCAAACCTCTTCCACGATTATCTACACTATCATCACACTGGTCTTTTCTATTATTTTTACACTATAATCTACACACCCTACATTTTTTAAAAATACAAATAATACATTGATACCAGCCAATCTATCTAAATTTCTTCTTTGAAAATTCCTCCCTTGTTTTCACTGCTCTTCTTCAAAGATGCTTCGTCGATGGTATCCACTACACTAGTTTCAGATGCAATATCTTTTTTAGAAACAGCGACTGGTTCCTTCTTAATAGAAACGATTTCTGGCTTCTTTGGAGCGTTAGCTTGAGTGCTGGCAAAATATTTAGCAAACTTCTTTAAACTTGCTTTGGTCTTACTTGCCTTCTTGGTTGGAGATTCGGTGGTCTTAGTGGTTGTTGCCTTTGGTTCGGCAACAACAGTTGGTTTAGTTTCTACTTTTTCATCAATAGTCGTCTTCTTAATTGATTCAGGAGCAGAGAATAAAGACGAAGTATCTTTCAACTTCTTCTCATTAATGTCTTTCTTTAAATGATCTGGTAATTCATCATTAATCTTTTGCTCATTCTTCACTTTTTCATCCAAATGCTCTTGAATATCCTTCTTATAAGTGTCCTTCAATCCAAGGTGTTCGTCTTGCTTAGATTCAAGCTCGGCAATCTTGGAATCTAAATCTTTACTCTTAGATTCAGCTTCTGCTACTTCCTTATCGGTGTTTTCTTGTAATTCATTTACTTCTTTAGTAGTGGTTTCATGCTTTTGAGTAGCTTCATCCAACTTAGTAGTGAATTCTTCAATACCTGCATTGGTAGAAACTAAATTTTCTTCCAATTCCTTAATTTTGCTAGTATATTCTTGATTAGTTTTTTCACCAGCTTGAACTTCACTTAATAAGGTATCGCGTGCTTCAGTTAATTCTTTCAATTTACCCAATTCAATTTCTAATTCATCCAAGGTAGGTTTCAATTCCTCATCCTTTTCCTTTTGCATTGATAATAATTCATCTTTTCTACCAGTAATCAATTCTGTTTCTTCAACTTCGATTTTTTCTAATTCATCTTTCTTTTCAGCCAAAAGGGTTTCCTTTTCTTCAGCATGCTTGGCTTCCAATTCTTTCAACTCAGCTTCCAAGGCTTCTATTTCACCCAATCTACCTTGATGATATTCAGTTAATTCTTTTTCTTTTTCTTCCTTCTTAACATTTCCAGCTTCGACACGTTCTTGCTTTGCAGCCTCAATATCACGCTTTTCTTGTTCCTTCTTTTGGAATTCTTCTCTTCTGAATTGTTCATGTTCACGAACACGTTCTTGGTGACGACCACGAGCAGCTTCATCCAATTTACGTTGTTCTTCAGTCTTGGCATCCAAATTATCTAAAATTGGCTTGACAATTTGAGCAGCCATCTTGTCCAATTCAGATGCTGCAATCATTAAACCACCACCACAATCAATCAATCCTTTCTTGTTATTACTGATTCTTTCATCAGAATTTTTTTGAGCAATAGCTAACGCGTTTGCATAAAGTCTAGCTTGTTGCTTGAAATCTAAAGGTTGAGAGGTGTTTAAAAATTCCAAACGTTTCTCAGCAGCCTTGTTGGCAGCAGCCAATAAGGTACCGTTTACAACATCACTTGCAGCAAACAGTTTGTTTCTTTGAACAGAAGAGGCGAGTGTAGAAGCGGAACCATCGTATTTCATCAGGGCAGCAGCTCCTTCTTCAGCCAAACGTTCTTCAGAATCGGTTAAATATTCCGACTTAATACCACTACGGTAGTCCAATTGAGGGTTAAAACGAGAGTTAAGAGTCTTCAGGGAGTTTTTCAGAGCCACACTATTGATTTTCAGAATATCAAACAGAGTAGAAGAACTCTTTGTTTTCAAGCCATGACGGTAGTCACGGGTAGTAGGGTCGGTTCTAGATGTAATTGAATAAGAAGAATTGGCCAGAGCTTGCTTGAAAACACTATCAGCCTTATATTGGGGAACACCGGTACCTCCTTGAAGACCCAAAGCGGCAGCAGCGGCAGAAGCCAGAGACTTGTTCAGAGATAAAGTCAGAGTACGACCGGCCTTGGCAGCCTCGGCAGCAGTTTGAGCTTCTTGAGCAACGGTACGTTCATACGATGGTTTAACAGTCAAGTCCAGCAGGGCAGCAAGCAATGCAGCCGTGTCTGAAGCATTGGAGTTAACACCAACAGATGGGTTGCTTGGAGCATTGAACACACCTTGACGTAACTTTTGTTGATAAAGAGCCTGTTGGGAAAGAGGCTTCCCATTCGATTGGTAAATGGACCTGGTAGCCATACTTAAAACTGTTTTTTAATTGAAGCTTTTTTGACTTAAAAAAATGTCAAATTTTAAAATGGTTGTAAAAGAAATATTGTTCACCCTCCTTTTTATCACGAAAGCAGGAGATACACGACTAACAAAATTAGAAATATTGACTTGCATAGAGGAAAGCAATGAAAAATAAGAATGATAATAAATGGCTGGGAGCACTGGCGGGGCGCACTGTTCGATACAGAAAGGTACGTCATATAACAGGGAGTGATGGGCAAAATAGGTGGTAAGAAGGTAGGAAAAAGTACCAGAAGATGTGCAAGAAAGGGTACAAGAAGCAGATGAACAGAGAACTACAGAAAGGGCTTAAGTGTGTAGAAAATCGTGAACGCTAGAGCGATAGAGAGGAAGAGATGACTGGCTTGTTCCCTATTTGGCACAATACAATTCCACGCAGCAATTGAAAAGAGTAAAAGAATAAAATACCGGATAAATATAAATAGAAATAATAGAAGGCAAAGGATATGCAGTACTACGACAGAACCTTCAAGACGAGGATGATAAACCAAGCATGAATCATCTAATGGTAATAATTGAGACGGATTTAGAATCAAGAGTATTACCAGAAAACAATATTGGATTTTGGTGGCTTGTGGCCCATGTGGTCAGCTGGTGATATTAGTAGTGATGTACGTAAAGAGCATTAAAATAACGGACGCGTATGCAGTCTCGCGAGTCTAAAGGGACCTGGGGCCGTGATGGCCAGAACAAACCGAAAGAAATGGGGTTGGAATGAGGTTTGGGGTTAAAAATTAAAACTTGAATAGTTGGAGAAATTGTGGGGTTTCAATTGACTTGTAATTGATTGCACAAGTAATTTTGACACTGCAATTGAGTCTTATTCAAATTCCGGTCCCCCCAATTTCAGCCGTACGATTACTGCATCTTTACATAGTATACAGTGATTAAGTATAGAAAGTTGCCTCAGTACAGTAAACAAAAGCTGAAAGCTGAGAAGTTGACAACCATCAAATAAGTGGTTAGTGTAAAGCTGTTGACACTGGTTTTGCCTTCCAGTGGTTGTGGTAGTTTTCAGTATGTCCATGTAGTCAAGAGTCTAATAATATGAGCCGGAATTAAAGGAAATGACCAGTTCCGATCAATCATTATTTTAGAGAAACAGTTTAGTGCCGGCTCAGTTAACATGTCATAGTTTGATGAGCTACTAATCAGTGATCCACTGACAATTGAAAATCAATAAATAGCTATATTTCATTACTCGTTGATCATATCTCAACACACTGCCAGCATCTCATATTGGCTACTTCAGCACCATCGCTCGACTCTTCAAACTTATTCGTCACGCTCGACTTCTGTCGCATTTCTCTACATGGTTATTATTATCGGTTTATTTATTAACTATGCTAGTTCCCTAGTACTTGAATATCACATAAATAGCATGGATTATACCTGGAATATAACCCAAACAAGTCAAAAGAATATTGATAAGTAAGGTGGAGTTGCAACCAACTTCCATGAAAACACCTAATGGTGGAAGGAAGATAGCAACCAAAAGTTTAATAATATCAGAACAAGTAAAAGCCATTTTTCAGTAATTTGTGTTAGCAAAATTTGTTTTAAAATTCCAATTGTTCGGATTTGTCCCCGTTTTATATAACATGGTGGTTGAGCCCACTAATGACCATTCTTGCTATTGCAGCATCAGTGTGCAGGAAACGGCTATTTTTAATTTTATTTGGCAAAGGGAAGCAACCGAAATCCGTTTATATACAAGATTGGACGATACAAAATAAAATACCACCACTAAACTGGTTACAGCCAGGAATTGTTTACCTAAAGTATACAAGCAATATAGACATTTGTGTCATTAAGTAGTGTCGGAAGTCCATTGTGTTAAAGTTGGTTGGGAAGTGAACATGGGCTGTGTTAATTGCTATCAACAATGTTAGCTAATCATTTTTGAGATCGATATTCATTTCTTCAATGTAGTATAGCCCACCGGAAGTCATTTACTAATTGACGATCTTGGCGGTCTCTTTTTTTTTTTCTTCAAATAACTGTTCGATAAAGTCTCAGAAATTTCTTAAAAACTGAACCCCACTGATTTTGTCAATTGATCTGACCACGATGTATTGTTTGCTCCAAAGGCTACTGACTACTGTAATTTGGTCTACCTTTCTTCGTTGAGGCAAGTGCGTACACCGGCCAATTAATTGTTTTCGACCGCATATACAGAATATACTAAAAAATATTAAGAACACAAAAACCGGGGAGAGATCATTTCATATTCGTCTAAAACTTGTTTGATACGTCATTTTAATCTTCAATGACTTTAATAATCTACATTTAACAATCTGATATGCAATAAATTGGTTTCCAAAACTCCATTCACTCAATACAATGTCTCCAAGACTCTTGTCTATATCGCCTTATCAACTTCTTTCCTTGCTCGGATATTAATTAATTTTCGGGTTATTTTTTGTCTTTTAAGCGTAATTTAAATTATTGCCCCACCATCACCAATTACTTCTTTTTCACCTATCAATAATCTTATTAACAAACTTTAACGTCAACGTACGTGTGACTATGTGTCAAATCATCTCTGTATTACGCATAACCCCCACTTTAATCTCGAATTTCGAAATATTTCTAAATAGCTTGCTGCCTACAAAAGTTTAATTTTCTTGCATTGTACTAAATTGATATCAATTTAAATTTCATAAAAAATAATACTGGTAGAACCTAGAGAAAATTTCTTTGAACTAGCTCTTCTTTCTTGTCCCCCGATTGAACAAATTCGGATTCCCCAAAACAATTGTAGTATTCCCGTTAGGCAATGTCTTGTAGTGAGTCTTTAAATGCTGAGCCAAGTTATCTGATCTTGAGAATTTCTTCTCACAATACTTGCAATGGAAAGGTCTGATGTTCGAATGTACCGATCTTATGTGTCTCTTCAAATGCTCAGATCTCTTGAATTGTTTCAGACATTCTGGGCATGGGAAAGGCTTTTCTTCATCTGATTCATCATCTTCTTCTACTATTCTGTTCTTCACTGGTGAAGCTTGCAGAGAAAGTGTTGCTCTCACTGGTAAGACTGGAGTAGAAATTGTATTTGTATTGGGTTGATTGGTAGGTGATGGACCGTTAAGGGTATTGATAGGAATATGGTTCTTAGACAGTGGAAGTCCAGAACCAATGGTATTCATGGTACTGGTGCTGGTGGCACTTGAGTTGTTGGTGCTATAAGAAGAAGGAGATGACTCACCTACAGGTGAAGATGATGGCAATGGTGAAACAGTTGCAATAGAAATAGAACTGGGTAAAGCAGGAACACTTACTCCAGGAATCCCGATATTCATAGGAACATCCAGAGTCATTACTTTACCTTGAGAAGGTAATTGAGCAGATGGTTTGAGAACAGGAACCAGCATGTTCACAGGCTCATCGTTATATGACTTTCTTCTTTTCTTCTTGATCATAAATGCAGATGCCGATGCTGGAGGTCCTAAATGTATGCTGTTTCTTCTTCTGTGATTCTTCATAATACCTGTAGGGTTCCCAATCACTTCTTGTAGATGTTCAGCGTCGTTAACTTCGGAATTGTTGAGCCAATAATGGATTGCATTAAAACATTCATCATTCATGATAAAATCAAACCTAGGAGTCACTTCAGCAATACTTTGCCGTCTAGATTGACCAGCAGATGAAAGAGGAGAACCTTTAATCATATCAGAATGCTTGGAGGGCGCGGAGGCTCCGGAACCGGCGTCAAATTGCTTGGACTGGGTTAATGAATCAACGGGATTGGACTCTGGATTGACTTTAGTATTGAGTTTGAAATTGGATTGATGGTGGGAACTAGAGTTCGTGTGATGGGGAATATTGTGAGGGTTACGATTGTGGTTGATCGTCAAGCTGGATTGCTGAGCATCGTTCGCAGCGGGCCGCACTCGATGACGAGAAGAGTCTAAGCTGGGTCCCAATACTATTCCAGGGCTGACATTAGTATTGTGGTGGTTGTTATTTCTTTCCTTGGTGAAATCAGAGTTGTAATCTTGAAACAAGGTGGAAAGCGCTGGAGAAGACGACGAAGCAGACAATTTCAGGTCGTTGAACAACTGCCTTGGATTGATGGTTCGTTCTTCGTGTATGGGAGGAGATGGCAGCAGCTGCAGAGTGGGCAGTCTTAAAGGTTGCCTCAAAGTCAATAAATTGAGTTGATCAATAGGCAACAGTAACGAATTCAGATGCGATCTTTTGGACAAATAGTCATAGTTTCCAGGCTTGACAGGAGATCCTTCCTCGGACTGAGGGTAAAGTCCAAAATCAGAGTACTCATGCTGTCCAAGATATGCCGACTCGGTGATGGCACTTGTCAATAAGACGTCTTCTTCGAGGGCGAGGTTATGGTGGAAAGGCGAGACGCCTGAGAGTTCCGACGACGGGATATGGGAAGGCAGCGAGTGCGTGGTGAAGCCTGAGAACATGGGTTCTTCTATAAACTGGTCAAAGCTCATGTGGATGAGTAATAGTCAAGAATAATAAACCAAATAGCCGAGCCACAATGAGGTTTTTTCTGAGATTGATAAGAATTAATAAGAAAATAAAATGCTCAAGAGGCAGGCAAAAAAAGAAAAGAAATGGCCTAAGGGAAAAAAAAAAATAGCAAATATAGTAGTTACATGCAAAGGTGAAATGGAGACGACATGGAGGAATGGAGAAGTGGAGGTGTGAGGTTACGGGAAGGTAATATGTTGTTGTTAAACATGCCACATCAAAGAAACATCACTCACACAAGTTTGGGGGCGAGTTGTGTAAGTGGGGTCATAGGCTGGACAAAAAAAGAAAGTTGAAAATTGTCGGATCTGAATGTAAGTGATGTAGTGTAGTAAAAAATAATTGTAAGTGGAGAGTGCACTGATTGAGTAGGTGCGATTTAGTAAAATGCGAGTGAGCGACGGTGAGTGTGAAGTTGATGGCGGTGAGTGAGTAGAGTGTGAGTAGGGAGAAGTGACTAAGAGAGGTTGTGACGTAGATGGAAGGTGATCCGCGTACATATACATATATATAAATATACACATCTATATAAAGAGCAATGCCACTTCGTTTCAGTCGCTATCGCATTCTTTGCGGCTCGAGCACGATAGGCTCGAGAGGCTCGAGGGCAGTAGTTTTGATGAGTAGTTTAGTGGTTCGGTGAGTGGTTCTGTCACAGTCTCAATGACAGGGCCCAAGATCCTCTTCAACTCTACACACGCATGCACACACATCCTATATCCGCTCTATTATACTACTTTCTGTGATCCATCTGATGTGTGGTAGGTGTGGATGGTGCCCGAGTGCAGGTGCAGATAAGATAAGAGGTTTAGTGAACAAAAAATAATAATATAAGCTCACAAAGCACAGCGACTAATGGTCCAGCCAAGCCAAAGAATAATCATTTACCATCCAAGATCATCCATTGGTTGTTAATATAGACGCCCATCAAACATCGGTGTTGAGAGTTTCCATCAACGTCATATTCTCCAAAACTGACGTGGTGTGAGCATCACAAGATCTTTGCGCATCATAGAAGCTTACTATTGTGCGACCGGGCTAAATCCACCCCACACTGGTAGAGAAACGACTTCCGACCTCGAGTGCCGAATACAATTCAACGGTGGTTGCTACGCTTTAATTGTGTTCAGAATTGTTCAACACAGAAGATGACACGCTAAATAGTACTTAAAGTCTATTATACATACATACATATATATTCATACGGTATTTTATCCACCTCACATTTGCCAGTTTGCTGCTTGTTTATCTCCACATCTCCACCACATTTTTTCTTTTTTTTTATCTCTGTTTCATTTACGTTATCTAGACATCTTATCTTCTATAATTTGTGTTCACAGATTAGGTTTATATTGACAGGATTTCCGGAGATCAGATGTAGCCTCTTATCCAATAGCTTTCATTTAAACGATGATTATTGACGTTTTGTTCAATCGGACAGATGGGGTGATATCCGGTCATCCATCACAGTAGAATACACAGTACAATGTACACTAAAAATAAAATCAGCCACCCTACTTGTTATTTGTGCTATTGATCATTTGTATTATATTATATTATGTCGTATTATGCCTTCAGTGACTTGCTAGAATCTACAGGCGTTCTCTCTGTTTCCATAGAGGTATCTAATGCATTCCCCTGATCTTCTCCAACCCATTCTTCGTCATCCAACTCTTCTTCCTTTTTCTCGGACTCTATCCAATGTCTCATGAAATTAACCAACACTTGCGCCGTAATTACTTGCTCTGCTTGATACAAAACCAATGGTACCAACAATTTACCCAAATTCGGATTTGTCAGTCCATATTGCGAAGAAATAAGTGAAACCCCCAAAGCAGCAGTTTTGGCAGGACCACAAAGCATAATCGCAACCGTATCTCTTCTATCATAATAAAAAGGTTTAAATAATTTATAACCATAGTTATACCACTTTGAACTTTGTTCAGTTGGTTCTTCGGTATAATAATTTAAAATAAATCTTGGTCTGCAGTAAAAATAACTACAAACCGTGAAAAATAAATAGATGGCAATATTGAAAAAAACGATCAATATAATCAGTGATTTAGGCACCAGATCAAAAGCATTTTGAGCAAATGCTGTACAAAATGATTGATACATAATAAGTAATAACATCACCAGTCCAACTTTGCCCAAATATAGTTTTTGACAACACCATTTGACTTGTTTAGGAAATATGTTTTGAACTACTTGCCCCACAAAGAGTGGAACAAACACTGATAAACCAACTTGTTTCATAACATTTTTATACAAAGTTCCAATACTATCAACTTCTCCAGATGACAGATTGGTTGGATTACCGAAAGCCCAAACTCCTCGTAAATACATCTGTACTAAAGCAGGGGTAATAAACGCACCTAACACATTTCCAATGAAAACTTCACACAAAGTTAAAATATCGTTACCATGCGCTTGTTTAGTCATTATTACATTTGATGATACAGTAGTCGGGCATGCATGAGTTACAATCATACCCACCAACATCCATTTATCAATTTGACTATTATTGGCTTTGTATATCCCTGTTACTATGCCATACATCACAGAACTAGTGAATAAAAATGATAAAGATAACACGGTAAAATGAGCTCTCCAATGATAGAAATTTTTCATGAGTAATTTAGTAGACATTGATAAACCAGAAATCAAAAAAATTAAACCAACAGCTCCATATTCGATGGTATATTCTGCTTTAACTGTACCACCTTGTTTACCGAAATTGGGATATGAGTGAGCAAGAGCAATAAGAACCCCTAAGATCACAAAAAACCATTGATTTAGAATGAACGATGCCACTTTTTTGGTCCTGGTGACCCATATATCCCTGTTCATTATATTAAAGTTTGTTAAGCAATGAGAATATATTGGATTAGAGTCTTTTTATATACATCAATTGAATAGTAGATATATAGTGAAATTAGTAGAACCGATCATCCGCGCGAAGAGTTTTCGCACGCCGTTCCGACCATAGTGCAAATAATTTGATATACCGGATGAAGATTGTAGGTGTAAAATCGGTCCGGGCATTACAGCAGGAAACGTAGTGTGCAGTGCCCATCAGCCGTACATGTAAAAGCTATTAATATTTATAGTGACATTAGCTTGATAGTGTAGAATTAGAGAGATGGGTAGATAAAGTGAATTTCTAAAAAAGAGGTTTAAAACAAGTTAAACAAGGTTGCAAGAGCAGTTTAACAGTAGTAGTTGGAACGGTAAGATGTTTTTGCTTATGAATCCAACATACTGCACACAAACAATCATATGGAACATACTAAGATAACTAGTACCGTGAAACCGACTGTACCGCAAGACCTTCCATATTAATTCCGACCATCACCACCGAAACACAACAATAACAACAAGAAAACTATCACCACCAGGTGCCACTGGAACAAAATCTACAAGCTTGGTAACCAAGCCTCTGTGCATTTCAAGTCCATCAACGTTTTTTTATTTTTCTCTCTGTTTGTTTGCTCTATTGGCAACAAAACTCTCGTCTGTAATTATTATTCCTAATCGGTCGTAAATTAATTTTGCCTAACCTCATTAGCTAAATAATTATTTGGTGCATCGCACTGTTATCGGCTAGTAGAGGTGCATATTGACAGAACGATCAGCAAGGAGATAACACTGATCTTCATAGACACCACATAAATGCAAACGGAGCCTAAACCCCAACTATGCTTCACCACCGTGAAATCACCAATATCAAATATTCACCAGAACGCCAGTTCTAGTCCCCACCCCAATCTCTGCAACCGACCTGAACGCGAAATAAACTAATCAAAAATAACGAAAAACAAAAAAAAATAAACTTCTTTAGTCTCTCACTATCAGCAACCATCCACCACCGCTCCACCACCGCTCCACAATCCATCACTCTATCACTTCCTACATTCCACACCCTTGTCTCACCGACCCCATTCCACGCCTAGCATTGTCAATTACAAACAACACTCTACAAATCCCTACAACAGCCCTGCTCTTTTCCTCCTACTCTTTCCCTCCCAGGCGGCCTGCACCAGAAGTTCTGCACCTAAAGTTTGGCGCCCGTTTAGGCAATACATAAACACAGTTCCAAACGACAAAGAATGATTAACTTTTACCTGTTTGGATGTTTATAAATCTATACTTTTCAACCACTTTCTTTAGCTAACAAACCTTCAATGACCCGCGAGTTCATTTCTGAGCAGGTCAACTTTGTAAACAGTTTTTGGGGGCCCTCAAAGGAGGCAGGCTTCCGTGTGATCCAAACCAAAATTCACCATGGTTTGACCACCTTGAGAGAATTAAAAGAGTTCTACGAAGAGAGGATCTTGGTGGAAAAAGAGTATTCCAAGCGCATCGAAAAGCTTCTGCAGAAAACCGTGTTGGGAAGCCATGAAACTGGCTCTGTCAAGGAGGCCTTTGACAAGATGCAAGCGGAGAACATGGAATCGATCAAGATTAACGAAAAATTACAACTGAGTATAGCTCATCAGAACCTCGATAAGCTTAACGTCTTCTCGGTAATGTACAAGAAGAAGGTGCTCAAGATTGAAGCTCACATGACCAAATTGGTCAGTCGTCGAATGGAGGTTTACAAGCAGTACGAACAATGTAAATTCAAATACAGAGACGAATGTGGACTCATTAAGCTGTACCGGTTACAAACCCAGGCTTCCTGGGGTGGAAAAGAGGTCGACAAGATTGAGGCCAAATTAAACAAACATTTGCTGAACATTGATGACACTAGAAACAAATATATCCGTGCCGTGGACCTGATTCAGGATGTGGAAGATTCCTTTGTTAGGGATTGGTCCACTGTGTTGAGAGACTTCTACCTTTTAGAAGCAGAACGTATCCAAGTGTGTAAAGTGAACTGTTTTACCTTCTGCAACAATATCGCAACCATGTGTGTTGAATACGATCAACTGGCTGAAAGAGCTCGTTCTTCCATTGCCCAAATCAACCCTCTGGACGATTTGCAATTGTATGGTCATTCATATTCCACAGGGAACCAAATTTATACTCCTCCTCAATTCATTGAGTTTATGGATGGCTTGGAAGAGAAACCTGAAGGCGTAGAATATCAAATTGCCAATTTTGATCTCCCCCCATTCTTGGCTAGAAGTCAATCCATGTACCTGCAAAAAAGAAGTCAACCATCCTCTCCCAAAAAAGGTCATGCTCAAATAAATCATCAACATCCTTATAGTCCACAACAGAGTCCATATAATGGCAATTCACTGAAATCCCACCTTGAAAATCAAACACAACAATCAGAACCACAAGAATACGTACCAACTTCCTACCATACTCTCAATCCATTGGCTCTGCCTATGAGCCTGCCTCAAAGAAAGAAACCTTTGGACGCATTTGCAGACATTGAAAGCACTCCTGACAGATTTGGATACACTTCAAAATCTCCAGAAAGAGCTCCTCCAGGTTCAGCCACTGTCTTGGAAAGAGTTAGTCTTCCACCACCTACTCAAATGCCACCACCTACTATGGGTAAGTTGACTTCTAACTCCGGGTTCTCTCGTAAGGCTCCCAACTCTAATTATTCTTCGACAGATTCTGAAGATGTGTTTTCAGAGAGTGGGCATTATACTCGTAACAATGAAAAATTCAGAAACAGTAATGGACTGAACAGTTCACAACCTACCCAATATACTTCTTCATCTGTATACTCAACCACCTCGTCAAACAAGAATTGGGCCACTCCTCGTAGAAAGGAAGAGCTTCAAAGATCTAGAATGCAAGAGAAAATTAATAGAAATACTAAAGAACTTCCTACATTTCCTCCTTCAAATGACTACGAAGATGAACTGGGGCTCTCATTTGGCAAATCTACCAGACAGCACATACCAATCCAAAAGGATTTTTCTATCGATTACATAGCCAAAGCTCTTGAAGATTTGAATTCTGGAGGTGATGGGGATGTCAACGAGTATAGAAGGTCGGTTAGAAAAGACAAAGAAAGACAAGCAATGACTGCACCCACCACTCCATTTGATCCTTCTAGAAGAAGAAAATCAGTACCAGAAAACGTATTCCACAATAGAAGCAAATCAGTTGCCAATGATGGATTCTTTGAGCCAAGACTTGAAGTTGATTTCATAGACGATCATAATGAAGTTGCTACTAGATATGGATCTGGAACTCATTCTATCAAGATACATGATGAGGTTAGAAGACCAAAAAGTATGTACTACGAACCAACTACCAATAACTTCGATGCTAAAAGTTTCTTTGAAGAGCCTAGCACTAAATCTCATTTTCAGACACCTGGAGCTCGTGACATTTCGTCTAGACCTAGAAGAAGTTTACTGAAAACTCCTTCGAAATCATACACCAATTTGTACTCATTCATCCAAGATTCTCCTCTGAAGCCTCCTAAAAGCGACAATGGATTAACCCCTTCAGGAAAGCCGTACATTTCTAAAGTCAAGACTATGTATTCTTATAAACCACAACACCACGGAGAATTAGGGTTCAAGAAAGGTACCAAATTGTATGTATTAACTAAGCAAGAAGACAACTGGTATGTATGTGAAATGGCACTGGAGCCTAACGCTGGAACGATGGGCCTTGTTCCTGGTAATTACGTTAAAGAAGATGTATTTTAATAAACACTAAAGATGTGTAATCATAGACAAGAAGTAGGAAAGTTAATCACTGCACCAGCCATGTTTAAGCGAAAAAAATAAATGTAATCAAAAAACAGTGTAGATGTCATCAAAACTAAAATGCTTTGGAATGCGTGAATTTTACTTCAATTGCATAGTATTTCCAGTTAAGTATCAAAATCCACGACGCAACGCCCAGAAGCAAATTAAATACATAAATCTTGCTCTTCTGCCTTGCCAAAAGTGATGAAATACTCACTAATGAGATCATAAAATACTTGTGGGTGGTTCGAAAATTAGTAATCGGATAATTTAAATTTTTTTTAAATTTATTGGATCAACATATCTATATCACCACTAATGAGTATTCAAGACCTCCCTCAATTAATTGTGGGTGGAGCCGTGTTCAATACACAGTACAATGACAATCCAAAGCAATTGAAATGCGCGGAAATCTTACACGAAGCCTTTTCTCGTGGGTTTAATGCTTTGGATACTTCTCCATACTACGGACCTTCAGAGGAAATCATTGGCCATGCGTTGGTAGAGATTAAAGATAAATGGTCCAGAGACCAATATTTTATTTGTACAAAAGCAGGTAGAGTCAAGTTAGACGATTTTGATTATCTGAGAGCCAGTGTTAGAAAGTCTGTTGAGAGATCTTTACAGAGATTACTGACAAGTTATCTTGATTTAGTTTACATGCATGATATAGAGTTTGTAGCAGAACAAGATATTTATGAAGCCCTAAAAGAATTGAAATTGCTACAGAAGGAAGGTAAGATTAGATATATAGGAGTATCAGGGTACCCAATTGATTTCTTATACAAGATTTCTCTTGCTTGTACCACTATTGAAGAAATAGGTCCATTGGATATGATAATGAGTTATTGTCATGGATGTCTTCAAAATGGACTTTTGTTCGAATACTATGACAGACTTGTCAATGAGTGTAAATTGAAAAAGATTATGAATGGTTCTATATTAAGTATGAGTATGCTTAGACTGGGTGAAACTAAAAGTTTCCACCCTGGTCCGCAAAAATTGAAAGATACTGTCCAGAAGGTTGCAGAGAATTTGAAGAAGAACGATGGAGTAGAATTGGCTGATTTGTCTACAAGGTATGCTTTAAGAAAATGGTTATATGAGTCCGAATCCAAAGATTCCAACAACGGTAAGCTTCTATGGAATAAAAAGTGTTCTATTGTATTGGGAGTTTCCACTGTTGAAGAACTTGAAGTAGCAATGGAAGGATTGAAACAAGTTGAAAATGACAATGAAGCCAATAAGAAAGACGATGTTTTGTTTAATAAAGTGATTCAAGGATTGGGTGATCAATACAATGTCACCTGGGAAAGTGGTGTCAAACACTAAATATTAGATTATATATACAAATGTTGATCATATTATATTACATCGATAGGCATTGTAGGATGTAAAGATGTATAAGACAAATTGGAGGCAGGAAGCAAAGACAAGAGTTTTTTGTACAAAGAAAGCCGTCAGTTTACTTATACAAATGCTAAAAATACAAAACAAGCCAGATCGACATAGTTTTGGTGGATTTAGACGTGTTCAACGGCAAATTCATGCTCATGAACATGGGGACAAATTTTGATGCGCACAGTGATTATTTAATTTCATCATTACCATGATTGAAGCAAAGACATTTGATTTAGGCGGCAACAAAACAGTTTCCGTATCAACCTTCCGAGGCAAAAAGCTAGTAGATATAAGGGAATTCTATGTGGACAAAAAAACGGGAGAAAAGAAGCCAGGAAAGAAAGGAATAGCTCTCAATGAAGAGGCGTGGGAGAAATTGATGTCTTTTAAAAATCAAATTGAAGAATCGCTAGTTGATCTCGACGAAGAAAGACCAACGAAGAAGGCCAAGATTGAGAAAGCTGCCGATGAGACTATTTCCAAAAAGAAAGATGATCATACTAAGAAAGGAGAGGAAGAAGATGAAGAAGAGGAAGAATGAATCAATTGAATTGAATAGCTAGATTAAATTAGATAGAGGATGTATCAAATACATATATTAGCAATTACACATGTATGGTATGAAAGGCAAAGCGTTGAGCCTCGATTGAGACAATCAATGAATTGGTGCACTGCACGATGAAATGGCCAAAGCCAGGATGAAGTTTCAGTTTGTTGCAGGTTCAAAAAGGCGCTCGCGTTTGGTGGTGAAGGGTGAATGGGAGGAGTAAATAGAGTGAATAGAGTAAATGGAGTGAATGATGGCACAAAGTAATTAGACCAAGTTAGGCTACAAAAAAAAAAGATCAAGACTGGCACGGTAAACTTGCAATTGAGAATGAGAATGGATAGAGACAGGTATGAACAGAGTGAGCCTACTGACTACTTTATTATATAATGTATGGTATCCGAAATCAGGTGCCATGAAATAATGCACTCACAGGTGCAACGACTCCAGCCATTGATAAACTATCGCATGAGATATACTGTGTGCCCACTGAAATTGCCACTTTAACATATATATATATGTCTCGGTATATATTCTTCTAAATACAGACATCTCGGAAATACTGTTCTATATTTGTAGATCATACCTAGCGGAGTCCGTCTCACGTCTCAATCTTTCACTCTCATCTTATCGATTCCTTAGGAAATATTACATATTTACACGCATGCATCTACAGCTATCGCAGTTCCAAGTGCTGTCATAACTCAATTCCCGCTTCTAATTTCAGAACATACAAACAATCCATTCTACTGTAGGTCATTAAACTGGTGAAATCAACAGACAAAAGATGAGTGAAAAATTATTCACTGATAAGAAAATAAACTCATAACTCAGCAATCTACCTGTACCACACCTAACTTGCAACACTATCTACACCGAGCAAAAAAGCCAAGCACCGTACTCGAAACCAAACTAAAATACGTTGCCCATCATACCAAACCCCAAATACCATCCCTACCAAACTCAATCACTAACGTTCCACCCCCCACTGAATCTCAACTCACCAGGCGCTTTTTAGTGCACCTAAAGAACAACCATGCATGAATATTTTTTTTTTTTTCCAGTAAGCATAGCAACTCTGTTTTTGATATAATAAGCACAAATAAACCCTGAAATGCCCAAGAAGAGGACCTACGACCCCAGTAGCATCAAAGAAGACAAGGACGGCTCCGAATCTAGCACCTCGCAACGCCTCAGCCTGTCTCCATCTGCATTCATTGACCATCGTCTCGCCAACAACGATTTAGCTATGACCCATTCTCTGCCTGCTCGTACTAGAGCACGTAGACGAACCAATTCGTTTCGCAGGCAATCTGCAGCCACTGCAAGCTCGGCCAGTGACATGAACCAGGAATCGACCAGCAGAAAAGCGTCGCTCCCGCTCACCAATCATAACTTACACCTGTTTGAATCTGCCCAGGCATACGGCGCAGTGGCCTTGGATATGGATCAATTTGCCAAGGAACAACGACAGTTGGCAGGAGGGGAGGAATGGACTCGTAGCTTGAGATCCGACTCCATTGGCCTGATGGAGTTTGGAGGCTCCAACCCGCTGCTGGACCACCTGCTGGACCTGACTTCGCTCGACGATGTGTGGGCCCCTGACTACTATGACAACCACGAACAGAAACGAGAGGGACAATGGCCGGATTTGTTGATAATGAAGGAATTTGTTAATGAAGAGTTGAAAGAATTGGAAGAAGAGGCCGAGAACAAGGCCAAAGTGGAAATGACTCGCCTGAAATCTCCTAGACTGCCGCTATCTCCACGCACGGTGTCTCCTGGTCACAACGCTGCTACTTTTGGCAATGTGACCATGGCACATGAATCCAGTAGTCCAAATCTTACAAGTGGCTTGGGAGAAGATGCACCGCTACTTGTCAATAGACAAATCAACGAGGTGGATTCAATACTGCTGACCCAGCACCTGTTGAGGGTCAGACCTCCTCAGATTCAACCATGGGAGAAATCCAAGGAAATGGTGTCTATACTCAATAAAAACACTATTTTCAACAACATGAATGCCAGAGATAAGAAGAAAGATTTGGTAAGATACACTTATTTCAGAGAAGATCTTGAAAAAACCATTCATTCCGCTAACATCTCTGGATTGTTCTACAAAGATGGGGATTATATGGATTTAGAGGAGTTGTTTCAACCACTGTATTATTCTAAATCTTCTGATCCTACTCCTAAAGAACTGAAGTCTGCCAGTTCAGCCACCAGCTTGAAAAACTCTCGTTTAGAAAAGACTCCTTCTTATTTGGCTGTTTCAAGCTTGAATAAATTTGCCTCTCCACGAGAGAGTGCTCCAAGTGAACAGCATATTCCCCAGTCAGACATGGAACCTGAATCCAACCCATTTTGGCTTGATGTTTTGGACCCAACGGAGGAGGAAATGAAAGTTTTGTCTAGAACCTTTGGTATCCATCCATTGACAACTGAAGACATTTATCTCGGTGAAGCCAGAGAAAAGGTCGAAATCTTTAAACTGTACTATTTTGTTTGTTTTACATCCTTTGACGTTATTCATGAGAGAAAAGTTCAAAGAGCCAAAGAGCAAGATCGTAAGATGACAAAACTTCAAGAAATGTATGATAATGCTGGGGATGATAACAGCATTTTTGGAACCACAGAACGTAAAAAGGGTGTTTGGAAGAAATTCACTGATATGTTAGGATTTCAAAGTAATCAATATCATTCTCAACGCCTGTATAGGTCATCTTCCAAAAGTGAACTGCAACTGAGAAAGCTGAAGGCCAAGAAGGTCAGAGATGGAGAGTTACTGCCTTTGAACATGTATATGATTGTTTTTAAGGATGCAGTGATCACGTTCCATTTTCTGGCTACTCCTCATCCAATTAATGTAAGAAGAAGAGCTAGAATGTTGAGAGATTTCTTGACAGTACTGCTGGACTGGATATGTTACGCATTAATCGATGATATTACTGATCTGTATGCGCCAATGATTGAAAGTATAGAAGTTGAAGTAAATGCTATCGAAGATGCAATTTTAAAGATGCATTCTGGAGATACCGACAGTGAAAACAGTGATGCTAGTGACAGTGAGGAAGAAAGAGAAATGGACCAAGAGGAACATTTCCATTCTAAAATCAACGCAGAACCTCAAGGCAATGTGTTTTTCAAAATGAAAAGAACAAAACTGACAGTGGAAGGAAGAGAACTTTTTCAAAGAACCAATAAAAAAATTCGTCGATCACTTAAATCGGCAGTTCTGCTGCTGAGTAAACTGAAAAGTTCACATCTGAGTGGGTCATTCAAGTTGATTGGATGGAAGAGAAAGGGGGATATGTTGAGAAGAATTGGGGAATGTAGAAAAAGAGTTATGCTGGTATTAAGACTTTTAGGTCTGAAGGCAGACGTTATTAAAGGTTTTAGTAAACGATATAATGAGGTTGCAGATATTGGTAAGCAACAAGAAATTGGGATGTATTTGGGGGATATTCAAGATCATATTGTGACTATGGTACAACTGTTGAATCATTATGAAAAATTATTGGCCAGATTTCATCTGAATTATCTTGCTCAAATCAATATTGATATGACTAAAGTCAATAATGATACCAATGATATTTTAGGTAAAGTGACCATTTTAGGTACGATTGTTTTACCAATTAACGTTGTGACAGGGTTATGGGGTATGAATTGTATAGTTCCAGGACAAGATGTTGCAAATTTGAATTGGTTTTATGGAATAGTTGGATGTATGATATTGTTCAGTGTATTGGCATATAATTTTGCAAAGAAGGTGACTGGTTTGTAAATTAAGGATTAACTGTTTATATAATATATTAATTTATTAGATCCAATGAGTAGACCCCAAAGTGGTATTTAGATTTGAAGGTTAGGAGAGACATTTATAATATTATAGTTTAGTAGATCAATGCAACTACCCCTTGTCGTGTACATAATTATGGTTGCACGGTGTGTATGTGAAGTTATGCAATGCTTGTCTTCTTTAATCTTGGGTTTCCGTACATCACATATGGCAAAAAATAAAAACAATTACACTTTAAGGATGGACTAAAAAAATAAAAATGCTGCAAGAAATTAAAATCGGAGGCTATTGAATACGCTCATTAGATAATATTACTCACCTCTGCAGGTCAGGGCCTTCGATGAATGGGATTAATTGGGAAGTAAGATTGACGATGGGGTATGAAGCTAGATTTGCTTCATTGGAATAATAGCATAATATTTTCAAGGAATATGGCCAACTACACAATAAGACTGTTTATCACAGAGTATAACACTTGACATATGGTAACACTTTATTGTAACTTGATGTACAACTCAGTAAAGACAGTAAAGACATTGAAAAAAGGAAAAATTGCAAACAAAGTACCACAGCAACACAGTAACACAGTGTGACACATATCTTAGACCACCAGCACGCACATTAAACGTCTGTGTCAAAATGGCAGTGAAGATCCAGATGCAAATAATTCTTCGCACACGACAACTTATCGGGCTGGCGACCATACCAAGCTTGTCACTATATCAATATTCAGCTTTTTTCATCATCTTCTATCCTTTAACAAATTCCTCTCGGATTCCTCACATATCTCTCCGGGTTTACAGCCAAAGTGCCACCACCCACACCCATCGATGCCATTATTTTTAATTAAACTTTACATAATAGAGTCTTTTTTGTCCTCCGCGCTGATCGAATTAGCGTGTGTGTAACCCTGATTTAAGCGAACAAGACAACCCTGCAATAATATGTAAAGACACTTGGTACAGTACATTGAAGCTGTAGGTTAGCAACAGTGAAAGGTTGAGACAGACGAGTGGTGGAACGTGATTATTCACAAACGAAGCACTCCATTGGGGCCACAGGATCTTTCCCATACGTTAAATCCCAGTTATCTTCCGTGCCTCACACTCCCACATACTCTCATCTCATTCTCCCTCACTCACCCATGC
Organism: Kurtzmaniella fragi; assembly: GCA_030581955.1. Taxonomy (NCBI): domain Eukaryota; kingdom Fungi; phylum Ascomycota; class Pichiomycetes; order Serinales; family Debaryomycetaceae; genus Kurtzmaniella; species Kurtzmaniella fragi. The sequence goes on from JAKTWE010000003.1 coordinate 273,913, forward strand.
TACGCACGCTCCACGCTCCACGCTCCACTCCCACACCCTACGCATTTTACCCTCACTAACGCTACGCACTCCCTCTCACTACACCCTATTCACTCTACACACTCCCGCCACTCCATTTTTTTTTAGCTTTCTGACACTTCATCTATTTTGTTATTTTGCCTAGGATCCCTAAAACAAGTGCAAAATGTCGATTCAAATGACTATTATCTTCGGTGTGTTGGTGGCAGAGATGGTGATTCTCTTTGGCCTTGTGTTGCCCCTTCCATACGTGATTCGTAAGAATATCATCACCATTGACTCCCTTATTCGTGCCAACAACAACTTGAAGGTGCTAGGGGTATTCGTCACGTTGTTATTGACGGTCCAGTTTGTGGACTGCTTGCAGCGATTACGTAAGTACACCTATCTTCAAACCCCATACTATGCCACCGCTCAGGATGCTCCTTACAGAGGTACATTGACCAGTGAACAACTTGCCTCCAAATTTTATTCTCAAAGAAATTTATACATCACAGGGGCAGTGCTTTATTTGGAGGTTGCTATTTTTACAGTGATGCCTATTATCAAGAAATTGGTGGCCAAGGAATCAGAATACCGTGGATTGACCACCTCCAAGGCTTCTGTTTCTGATGTAGATGAAGCTGAAAAACTTAGACAACTCATCAAACTGAAAGATCAAGATATCTTAACCATGAAAAAACAAGTCCAAAACTTGCAAACTGCTTATGATGGATTGACAGTTGATGAAACTATTAGTAAAGATGATTAATAGTCAATTGTCAAGCTTCTCCATATTTCAATATACTTTACATTTTACATTTACCTTAAAATACATTTCTATCTATTCGTTATCTGCAAACACAGCAGATGGTAATAATACAATTCTAAGAATCTATAAATTAACATTCTTATTCTTTCAGTATCATGGTAATTTTTTTTCCTTTTTTTGGCTTCTTGTTAACCTCTTCATCTAGTAAACTTTTTAGTCAAATACTGAACATTCTCTAATGTTTCAATTCATTTCAATTCAATCCTTCTCCTTCTTTAAATCTCCATTGGAAGCAGCATCTGCTCCGTTGGAATCCCCTCCATTGACAGAATCCCCTCCACCGACAGCACCACCTAATGCATGTCTTGGAGGAGGAACCAGTTGTGGACCCCCTTGAAGATGAGGTTGTTGGTTAGGATACCCATAAGCCAGGTAAACAGGTTGCTGATTGTACAGAGAATAGTTGGCAGTGGATGGGTTGTAAGGGTAGTATTGGTTAGGCGCGTAGTATGGTTGTTGATAACCATATTGTTGCAGTTGTTGTGGTTGTTGGCCACCCGATTGTTGTTGCAGTTGTTGGGCTGCAGCTTGTTGCAGTTGAGCTTGTTGCAGGGGTTGTAACAGTTGTTGAGTGGAAAGTTGTCCACCTGCTGCACCAGAAGCTCCTCCTAATTGATAATGAGATTGAGTATCAGCATTGGCACTAGCAGCTGGTTGTTGAGCGGCGGCAGCAGCAGCAGCAGCAGCAGGTTGTTGTTGATGCTGTTGAAGTGGTTGTTGGTGTGGTTGTTGTTGCTGTTGTTGCAATGCACTAGTGGCAGCTTGACCATTCTGACCATATGGTTGCAGATATTGCTGATAGTACAGTCCCAAATTCAAATTACTTGAGGTTGGAGCAGTAGAAGCAGCCTGTAAAGAAGGAGCAGCAGCAACAGTCAGTTGAGTTTGAGCCAGCAGGGAAGTAGCAGGAGCACTTTGAGGAGTGACTCCAGTTTGAATGACTCTTTTAATATCTCTTACAAATAATGGATACAATAAATCAACAATTCCTTCTCTTTGAGCCATGGCTAAAGCTCTTTCAAATGGAATCCAAACACCTTTCAAATGCATGGAACCAATTTTAACCACATGTCGCACCTTCTCCAGCTTTAAAATACCATCTCTACGTCCACGGGTCATTTGAGCAACATTTAATAACTTGGTACCATTAATCATGTTATTATCAGCACGACGAACAACAGAAACGTTATTAGCATCAACTTGATAACATAAAGTTTTCTCATCTTCCCACATGGTGGTGGTAACCCTAGGTCTAATTCCTGGAGGTTGATATTGACCAACAGAAGATGAGTTAGCATTTGATAAAGTATCATTGACTGGAGTCAGCAGAGAAGTACCAACACCAGGAGCCACTGCTGATCCAGCAACGCCTGCTGCACCAGGAATACCACCAACGGCAGCGCCAGTAGCACCTACACCGGCAGATCCCGAGGTTCCAGCTCCGGCCCCTCCAACAACTCCAGAAACTGGAGCTCCATAACTTTGGGAGTATGGCTGCACCAGCAGAGCACCAGCAGAAGCTCCAGTGTTACCAGTAGCACCTGGGGTGGCGCCCGGCTGTTGATACAGATATCCTGGAACATACAGCAGCGGATATCTAGGGTAGTTATACGCTTGATCTGTTGGTTGGACCTGTTGTGGGACCCCTTGGTTGAATTGCATGTAGTACAGAGCGTACAGTTGGTTTGCAGCGGCTTGAGCGGCTGGATTTCCGTTCAAAAGCTGCTGGTACTGCTGGTACTGGTCTTGTGTGTAGTATGGTTGTTGCAGTTGCCCTTGTTGCAGTTGCAGAGCTTGTGGTTGTTGTTGCAGTTGTTGCAGAGGCTGTTGTTGTTGTTGTTGTTGTTGTTGAGCAGAGACGCCTGCACTTTGTGCACCAGCCTGAGCCCCTGGACGTTGGTACAGTTGCTGGTAAGCTGTTCTATAATCAGGGTTGACCATGCCTGGTTGACCGGAGTTCTGAGTTGTGTGAGATGAGTCCAATGTACCGATTGGTGTTGAATTGGACATGGATAAAATAAACAACTGAAGTAGAGAGAGGAAAAAAAACGGCGGTGTATGCAAACCACAAAAAATTGATGGATTCTCATGATTTAGTACCGCTCAAGTGGAGAAAAGGGGAATAAACAAAAAATAAAAAAAAATAAATAGCAGCAGGAGTAAAAAAAAACAAAAAAAATTGTCAAAAATAAAAAGTACGTTAAATAATAAACTCACAACGTAAGCCAACGTAAGTGGAAATTAAATGCGGAACAGCGAAGCATAAAGAATAGCGAAAATAAGTAATTGTATATCAAGGTGTGACCGGATTCATCTTAGGTATAAATTAACGTTTTCATTCGAATTGAAACCTCATCAATTTATCTTCAAATTGAATGGATTTCATGATTAGAAGGTTGTATAATTTCTTTTTTTACGGTTACTCACTTTTCCAGGTCTTTGTATTTTATTTTTATTATTTCATTATTTTTGATATTTTAAAATTTTAATTCTTAATTATTTCTTTTTTATAAATTTATTAATTTATATTTTTACTAAACTCAAATTTTCTGGTCTTTTTAATTTTTGTATTTAATTTTTTATGCTAGTTTCTTACTACTTTTATTGTGGTTTTTGGCACTAATTTGACGATTCTTCTCTCACATTAAACTCAAAAATAAATTAATCAAGTAAATATCATGCACATTTCAACATACTTTGGATTACGTACATGTAGATCGATATGGTTGCTTAGCGGAAACACAAAATTACAAAATGCGTTGAAATAGGCTACTCTTTTTAACAAGAATAAAGGGATAAAAAAAAAAAAACAATTCTATTCAATTAAAAATCGTGATACTGAATCATGCTGAATATTCGACCTCGACAGTGTTAATTTAAGGAAGAAGTTTTATGAATGTTTAAAACCCAAATTTTTTTGAATGATCTAGACTTTTTCCAATTTGGTAAATTATTTTTCTTCAATGTCCTCAATCAATTTCAACCCTAATTTTTAACGACACATTCTTTAACAATATAATTTTACGTTTATACTTTTCATTTTACCTATTTTTCATTCCCCTACTTTTCAAATTAAGGTTACATTTTTATTTTTGGCCCCGAATTTACTTTCTTTGTTAGTTTGTCTTTACATGGCTTTTCAAGAAAAAACTAGTGACCGTACATGTATATGCAGATTACTACACATTGCACATAGATGTACATAGCAGTATATGTACATATGCGTAGTTTCATCACACACAGACCGTTTACGCTTCTCATGACTTTTATTCATTGTGCAAGAACAATGAATGTTCAAGGTTTTGCTCTGTCAATGAGTTTGAACATTGTCTGGTCATGGAGAATAGTTACTCGTTTATGCTAAAGACTTTTTTCTGGTACCAGCTTTCGTGGTCTCTCTAATATATCCCTTCTTACCAATTTGTGTTTATTTCAAACTTTCATATATGGATCTTTTTTTTTTTCCCTGGTTTGCTGCTGTTTGCAAAAAAATATTTAAGGATTTTGCAAATATGTATCATAGTTTTTCATTTGTTAGATTCTCCCCCCACCTCCTACTATGGTATCACGTTCCAATTTTACACTTCTTTATCTTTTATTCATCCTATATTTTTTTATCTGGTTTTTTATTTTTATGTGATTGTGCTCATACCTTACATTATTTTATTTTCACATATTATTTCTCTTACTTCATCTCAATCCTTTCTTTGCATCTGCTAACCAAAGTTAATCATTGCAGAAAACGAATTAGGCGATGATTACAGATTGAAATATCTATTAAGTCTGATATGTTTCAATAATTATAATCTTGAACTTATAAATTGGTACTATCTTAAACTAACTGTCTACGCCCCTATTAATTTTAAATATATTTTTAATTTTTCCTTTTCAATTAATTTTATTTGTCCAATTGACAAATTACAGTTCTTGTTTTCGGCTCATTTCTTTTAGTTGCATTAGGTGATCAGTATTTTTCCCCTTATCAAAGCGGATGCCGCGCAAGCGCCGCAGGCATTAGGCCAATAAAATCAAAGTGCATCTTTTTCGGTAAAAGCACCGAAAGATTTTACAGCTTGATATACGTGTTAACAATGTTGAAAAAATAATCCAAAATCAGTGTTTATTCAACGACCAGATCGCATTTTTAAATGCAAGCAGTGCATAAAAGATATTTTTTTCCAAAAATCTTCTACAAGCAAAAAACACTAACCACAGAACAAACCACATAGAAGATTGAAATGCGTTTTTCTATAGACAAGATCTCATGCTAAGTAGTACCTGGCCGCCATTTGAGCTGGAGATTCAAACTTATTTCAGGGGAGTTCTTTAACTTAATAAACATCAATTCCATTTTTTTTTAGATCATTTAACTCTGTTTCAATACCCTTCCGGCTAAGTTTTTTTCCTCATCCCTAAAACACCAATCTACAAAGATTAAAATAAAATAACCAAAATAATCAAAATTCAATTGGAAAGTAATCAAAAATTAAAGCATAAAAATGAACAGATTAATTTGTAAACTCATTTAGTCGAAAACATTCCTTTGGAATAAAAGGGGTAGAATTACAGCCTGAGCTAAGTCGAAGGAAGTAATACGGGTACTATATGTCTTTATAAGGAAGCTGCATGTTTATCTATGCTTCACATACAGCTCAAATGCATTCTTGTCGACCTTCAAATAATCTGCCGATTTTGGACACGATTGACATGGATGCAAAAAACGTAGTATACGAATTACACAACAACAAGGAGCAAATTAAGACTTGGGAAAAAATCTAAAATTATCTTAAAAAATTGAAAATTACTTGAATACTATAAAATGCAAATACGCTTGATTACCTCGAGAATAGATCTAGTTTTATTGAAAGTTAAACCTAGAAGTGTAAGGCAAATTTCAACCATAAATCATTCATATCTATTTTGTTCATTTATAGTTTTTAGAATTCAAAATTTAGTGGTTGATATCATGCAAAACTGTACCCAAGTTCAAGCAATCCCGTCTACATACACGTATATTTTCTTAATTTAAAATTTTTTTGCATAAACTTTAAATTAAGCAAATATGTATTTTTTAGCATTACAATTTTTAATTTAAATTTATTCACATTAAACATTGAGCTGTTTTGCTTCATACCTTATCTGTACTTCCACATTTGTATGTTCGATGCTAACTTTAGCGATTAACAATCTATTTCTTTGAAAGAAAATTAGTTGTAATGTGATAACAACACCGTAGTTTATGATATATCTTATATCTCTTTGTTATCAAGTATCTAAACTTAAAAAGCTATTAAGATCTTCTAAAATCTTGGCCATGAAATTAGACATCGTTCCAATTATTGTAATTTATTTGAAATCCGCTTCCGTCTAATTAACTTACTTTAATAGACTAAAAAGGTTTAAATGATCTTATAGAATAAACATCCAACTTAGTATGTTTGGATTATATAGTAACTCATCACTACATGTCATAAATGTACAGCGGTTCATCTTTTCGGCACAGGTGCAATGATGCATCCGCTAGATCTAGTATGCACTGAAATATTCACCACCGAAAGCATAAAAAATTGAGATTTTATTATAGACATGCATACTAATATCTCACTAAAAATCTTTTTGGTACGCATTGTGTTGATATAGCAAAGTTTGCAGAGAAGCGCTATAACTTATGAGCGAAAAACAACCTGAATAGCCTGTGCAACAGATTTTGACCCAAAAAGACTTGAGCATAATGTTAGATGAAAATGCCGCCACAACCACACTACACTAACCGCTTATTGTATAATAGAATTACAGCCCTGACACAGACAATGCGCATTCATGGTTGAACAATAATTATCGCCTAATCAATGATTGTTGACTAAAAAGTCAAAAAAAAAAAAAAAAAAAACAGTTCAAAGCGCAAAATCAAGCAGAAGTTTCTTACTAGCCACATTCTACACAAATGTTACATGTAATGACACCACTTGAGAGATTATTTTCTTGGGTAGGTGATCGGATATAGGGTTGATAAGTCCTTTTTATTTATTTTGATCCCTTACCTACAGTTAATCGGCTTAGGGCCATCAGTCAACGTTGTTTGTGATCAAAGATACTCGTCAAGCAATAGAACTCTAGAAAAAAAAGAAAAAAAAAAAACAAAAAAACAAGCAAATTACCCACATTTCCATCAAGCAATCTACAGAAAACAAATACTAATAAACCACGAAGCCTGGTAATTAAATTTCCCGTACCAATCTTATACACTTTGATTATTGGAAACAGACTTTTTATGCTCAAATTTAAGTTTCCATCTCTCATGTTCGTCTCTGCCCCAACATTTAACAAACTTTTGCATCCTTTAAGCTCGAGATCTTCACGCAAAGGTACGTTTTGTGCGTGTACTTAAGATCATTTCGCTAAAATAATCCTCGCATTCTACTTGCAGGCATACACAAACCTCAACTTCATTAAGAATGCGTAAAGCTTGCGCATATGTAAAGAAAGATCTGTCTAAAACATTAAATAACAGCTGTTCTAAGTATCTAATACAGCTAGTTTCAAAGCATAAGCAATGTTGGTCGAGTCTCTACATACTTCCGATCTCAAGCATGTTCAAAGCCAGGGTACTATACTAAATCAAATTAATTTAAATAAGTCAATTCAATCACCAAATTATCAATAATTGATTAACTTAGTGACATATTAGATAATAAGCTGGTACTTAGTGACTAAAAAATATTGCAAAGCGCAAAGAAAAAACAAATAGACATGAATATCAAAAATAAAAGTGTAAATTAATAAGGTTTTACAGTTTGGTGAACAGAAATAACAGGAGGAAGCAACTAGATGCAGGTCCCACTCCAATGTAGTCTACATAACATACATAAATAACATTTTAATAGTCTATGTACAGATGCTTCTTAAATAAATCAGGGACCAGGAAATGTAAGTGATATGTTTGATGAATGCACGCAGGAAGTCATCAAATGTTAGTATGGACATAAAAATGCATAACACTCATCAAGTGTTCATAAAAATGTGATCGATTAATCAATATCATTTCTGCATAATTCTTTGATTACATTTCCCTTGAAAATAGTCTCCGACACGATACCTTGAACATTTTCAGGAAAAACTCTTCCATACCAAACATTCAGATTTTTTCCATAATAAATAAGATTCCCAGCATAAGCGTGTCCCCCAATATGACTAATATACCCAGTTAATACTTTATTATCAATCTTATGATGATGCAAAACTTTATCCAACTCTTTTTTAATTAAAGGCGCGATTACTCCACACCGCACATCTCTTGATCCATGTCCGCAAATTACTGCAAGTTCATACTTGAAAGATTGGCCTTCTTCTAACTCTTGATTTAAAATAGGAATTTCTTCTAATTTGCTTATTTCACTAGTTATCACTGTTTTTTTCTTCGAAAATGGGTTATATACTGGTATTTCTTCATCTCCTTCTGGCACCAAATACTTTTTGAAAAATGTTGCTACTTGCTCATTATTAATTTTAAATATTTTGCGCTCTGGAAACAAAATAACTGTATGCTTATCTTGATCTATAAGTTCATTAGCAGCATCTCCTAAATAGATATTAGAGATTGAAACTGGATGACTGGGTGATTGGAATTTTTTCTTCACTGGTGTGAATTCAGATATAAACGATTTAGGATCCATTTCCAATCTACTGGGCCATTTTTCTGGCGGTTCTTTACTGAGTACCATCAAATGCTTCCATGTTTTCGCTTTAGTGCCATTTAAGTTTTTTTGAAAATCAATCTGTTTATCCGCTGGGAACTCGGGCATTTTACAGTACGTACATCCTGTATCAAACGTTGGAGGGGGGCATGTATCCACAATGTTTGGTTTCAATGACAGGAGAGCCCTTCTAAACATGACTTTCATACCTAAACAGATGTCAATACTTAAAAATGATGTTCAATTAGTGATTAAATTTCAAATACTTTGGGGAACCGGTCGGCTACAGGACCGGTCCGAGCCCTTTTTTTTTTCTTTCTTTCTTTCTCTTCTCTATAAATTCATTAAGGCCGCAACTTGAGTTACTTGTGGATTATTGCTGAAGACTACCTAAATTATCTTATGGAAAGTAGTTAGTGGGTCTGTTAATAATTTTAGCCTAATTTGTGTATTCTTGTTTACGTTTATTTTATTAATTATTATAAATACCATTAAAACTATATTATTTACACTGTGATATCGGCCTCTTATTGCATCTCTTTCTTTAAGATCCATAATTTATTCTTCCCGTCCCAATCTGCTACTTCTCTCAACATGGATCTGATCATGACCATTTCTTTTTGAGTGTTTGATAATTGCTGCTTTAAAGCCTTTAAAATATTGGCTGAATTACTGGAGGAGTTGCTTTGCTTTTTCAAAAACTCGACCATCACTTCGAGTATTTGCAGCTTAGAATTGGTACTGGACGCCGATTCTTCCTTGTGAAACGAAAATCTTTCACCTTTCTTTCGAAGGTCACTCAAAATGCTAGTCGACGATAAATTGCTACCTGACGATTTTTCCAATCGTTGCTCTTTACCCAGAATCACATTGGGCTGTGATACAATTTTTTTGCCTACTTTGTTCCCAGAAACATTTGGACCAAACTTACCTGCGACCTTGCCAAACTTACCTGTCCAAGTAGGTACTCCAACTTTGTTCTTCCTTGCCAACTTTCTACTTTCTTTCAATGCTTGGGCTGCTCTAGATGCAATTTTGGCAGCTTCAGACTCTATTATTGAAAATTCTTGCTTTTCCAGATTGACAATTTCATCATGTTGTAAAGCACTATGTACTCCAGAATTAGCAAATATATTGTCCATTAACTGATTATTGTTATTATTACTTGCGCCATCTGTTTCATCCTCATCATCCTCATCTGCCCCTGCAAATTCATCTAATTTGGATACTCCATTCAACCCTGCAACCTGATAAAAGTCATCATCGTTCTTATGTTGTTTGAATAGTTTGGTCAGTTTCCGCTGACTCTCACCAGCATAGTTCTTTTCAGAACCTTGGAAAATATCTCCTGTTTCAGTTCCTTGTTCATTCTGATCTCCTAACGTAAACAAATCTTGTAAATCATTCATTTTAAAGAATCTTCGTTGTTTAGGATCTTTCAAAATCTTGTTGGTCAAAAAGGTTTTAAAGATTTGACGATGATATATTTTCTCTTCAATCAGACCAGCAATCATAAGCCTGTAAATGGTTATGTCTTTCTTTTGACCCAATCTCCAAGCTCTTTCTCTGGCTTGAATATCTGTCAGAGGATTCCAATCTGGATCAAAGATAATTACACGATCTGCACCTGTCAAATTCACCCCCAACCCTCCAACTTTAGTAGTCAAAAGAAACACATCATATATTGGGTTCTTGTTAAAATTATCAACCAATTGTTGTCTATAAGCAATGTTAGTCAGACCATCCATTCGAAGAAAATTGAACTTACTGTTCAGTTCAAGTTGATTATCATCATGTCCTTCTAAATCCAATTTATTCAAACTTGTAATAAACTTCTCTAATATATCCAACATTTGCCTGGTTTGACAAAATAAAAGAGTTCTATGACCTTGAGATTGCCATAATTGCAACAAGTTTTTGAGAACAATCATTTTCCCCAGTTTATGGAAATCTCCGTATGGGTAGTTTTTCTTGTGAAGTAATATATCTCTATTAACCAAATCAGGGTGATTACATATCTTTCTTAAAACGTCCACTCCCATTAACATATTACGTCTACCTTTCAATATCGAGTTCAAATCATCACTACCAAGAAATCTTTCATATAACTCTTGTTGCTCAGCAGTCAATTTGACAAACAAAACCATTTCCAGCTTCTTGGGCAAATCTTGAGCTACATCTGACTTTAATCTTCTCAAAAGGTATGGAGAGATCAAATCCCTCAACACAACAGCGCATTTGTACCCGGTACGCACTTGAACATTCAGTGCGTTTGCATAACCTCCCATATTGATGGGGACAGAGAATTGCAGCTGGAATACAGGTAAAGTTCCCAATCTTCCTGGGAAAACAAAGTCAAACAACAGCCATAATTCAGTTAAGTTGTTTTGTATAGGAGTACCCAGCAATATGATTCTATGTGGAGTTTTTATACGTTTACAGACGAGTGCAATCTCCAGATCAGGATTACGGATCTTATGACCTTCGTCAAGAACAACATACCCCCAGTGTTTAGGGAGAATAAGTCTTTGATATATTCTTAATCCCACGTATGTTGTGACCAAGACATGACCCCGTGAGACAATTTTATCGACCATTCGTTGAGCATTTTGCATATTTGAACGACTTCCATTAGATTTAGATGAGCTAGAAGATACCAGATCCAACAAAACGTCAACGTCATCTTCATCGTCATAATTGTTATATTTTGCACCCTTTTTCATACCTTGTCCAATGGAGTGAAGAATAACACATCTCATTGGAGGCCACCATCGATGAAACTCATTCACCCATTGGTTAAGCACTGTAGCTGGAACTACAACTAATACTGGTTTATCAAGCAAACCAGAATAGTGCAAGCCTGCTAGAAATGCAATTATCTGGACGGTTTTACCAAGTCCCATTTCATCTCCAACTATCCCTCCCGTTTTCTGTTGATACAATTCCCAGAGCCATTGGACACAGGTCTTCTGATAGTCAAAAAGCAGCGGATATATATCACCAGGAAGTCGAAATTGGTCATTCAACACCGCATCTTCTATGGAAGGATGTGGCTTGAACCATTCCTTTTCTGTAGGGTCCATATCTTCCTTTCTTTGAGCTGAACGTTGTTCCACCCATTTGTTCAACCGTTTTTGATACATGGACTCATCCCCATCATCTACGTTACGTTGTTCTTCCTGTTCTGACACACCTCCTAAATCAATGTCATCGTCATGTATAATTATGTTATCTTCTTCGTCCATACTTTCACCGTCAGACGAAATCTTGTATTCTGCATCAGATTGATGTTCCACATCACCATTATCTTCATCTATATTGTCAATATCATTGTTATCACTATGAGATGGTATATGTACAGCATATGCATCATCTGACTCCCTTTTAACTCCTAAAGTGGGGACAAAGGGTGAACTAGGCTGGAATCCCGGCTCCCTCAATTGAGTATGCAGCATATTACCACCGCCCGAAAATCCTCCACCAGTGAACACATTTTCGTTCCCAAAAGCAGTAATTTTTCCAGTTCTGATCAAATAATCCTTTTCTGATTCATCAGGAAGTCTCTCTGATGCTTTTTTGCCCTCAGGCGTATCACCAAAACCTTCCTTCCGCATACTCTCGTTATCGCTCAATCTATGTTGGATTTCGTCCACATCCTGCTTCGCAGGCTTGTATTCATTGTCCAGGATCCATTTTATTTGGTCCTCAAGAAGCTTTCGTTGTGATATTTTGGTCCTAGGATGGTTCAATTGACTAGTTAACGTTTTAATACGATCTTGTACTTTCTTCAACGCAGTTTGCGCCTTCGATAAACGCTTGACATCCAATTCTGCATCCTTTGCAAGTAGCACTTCGTTCGCTTTCCGAGTGATAGACTTTTCTAAATGGCTCTGGTCGACGGCGGTGACCCCCAAGCTGTCTAGATCACTCATGCGGTTCTTACTCAAGCACAAAACGCAGCAGCAACGCAAAAAGTAGATGAGATCTGAGATAGAGAAGAAGTGAGAAGATAAAAAATAAAATAAAAAATAAAAACCTTAATTGTGCAGATGATGCTGCTGAACTGAAAACTAGTGTAGAGGTATGGGGTTACGCTAGGGTTTTACAAACGGTTGACAAAAGATTTTACCCTTTTTTGGATATTGTTCAATATTTATTCTATCAAAACCAGCATTGGCCTTTCTAGACGCTAGTTTTCCTTGACTATTTGTTGCAATTGCTCTAAACAGTCTTCATATCTTCCTTCTTCCTCATCGTCCACAGTCACACCCAGAGAGTCCAAGGTTTCCATATCCTGGGATCTGGAAACTCCAGAAACCAACTTTCTAAACCACTTGTCTTCTCCTTTACCAAAGCAAAGCGTGTATACAGACCCCTTTTGATTGGCTCTGGCTGTACGTCCCACTCTATGAACATATTCTCTAGATGAATTAGGTAAGTCATAATTTACAACTGCACTGATTGAAGGAATATCCAACCCTCTGGCAATCAAGTCCGTACCAATCAATATGTTTATAGATCCTTGTTCAAAGGAATGCAAGATCTTAGATCTGTTTTGCGTCGTATTGTTGGTAGAATTCAAATATGTGATATTCAATGGCACCGAATTGGCCCTAGCCAACAAGTCAAGTAATGCAGATAATCTTAATGTAGCTTCATTGGATTTTGCAAAAATCAATACATTTTGAAGCAACTTATTGACAACCAAAAACTTGAACAAAATCAATGGTTTTAATGATGACTTTGCACTTCCAAATGGTATCTTATGTTCTAAAAGTGTTGAAGGTAACGAGAATGCTTCATTAACCAATTGTCTATGATCGTTTACAACTATTAATCGAGGATTGTACAACTGTAAAAGAGATAATTTCCCAGCATCGGTGGTCAAAGTGGCCGAGAAGATGAATTTCTGGACTCTCTTATACCATACTTCAGCCACATTGGGTACGGTTGGTAATTTGCTTGTAATTGTAGTAGCCCAATCTTGGAAAGATTGATTCAACAATCTATCAGCTTCATCTACAACCAAAAATTCCAAAGCTTTTAAAGAAATGGTCCCATTATTAAGATGATCCACCAATCTACCTGGAGTTGCAATTATAATATCAGGCTCATTACTTACCAATTTATCACCTTCTGATTTGATGCTTACTTCGTTTTTCAAACTTACCACACTAAGAGATGTTCCTCGAGATAATTGTCTGAAAGTGTCTTTGACCTGACTAATCAAAGGCTTGGTAGGAACAAGCACTATAGCTCTTATGCGAGGCACTATTCTTGTACTCAATTTGGCTACAATAGGAATAACGTACCCCAAGGTTTTACCAGATCCAGTGGATGCATTAACAAGAATATCACCTGCAGAGTCTGGAAGCTTATCGTATTTGAGTTTATCTTCAGCCATTAACTTGAGAATCGATACTTGAACCGAAAATGCTTTATCAAACCCTCCTGCGCTTAAATTTTTCAACAAAAATGCAGGTAAATTGAAGTCTTCGAACAGACTGGTTATATCTGGACTTGAATAAATAGGAGTGGCTAACCAATCTAAAGTGGAACTTTGAATGGTTTTCAATCTTCGGTCCCTTGGAAGCGCTGGTTGTGGGAAAGGGGCCAAGTTTTGCTTTTCAGTCGCAGTTTGGTCCATTTCATCATCTTCAAGATGTGATATTTCGCCATTTTGGCCCTTTTTGATCTCTTTCTTCCGATTCACAGTATCTAATTTTTTGAATATACTTGTATGCTTTGATTTATAGTCCTCATTTGCTCCATTAATGGCATCGTCTGCCCTGGTTTCAGAATTCTTATCATCGACCTGCATCGAGACATCATCTACTGCTTGATGATTGATGGAATCACCTTGATCAATATTGGCATTCTCACTACCAAGCAGCTCTTTGCCAGCCTCATCGACGTCCATATCAGACTCGCTTTCATCGGATTCACTTTCAGGTTCAGAATCTTCTTGTGCGTGACGTGAATCGTTCTTTTCCTCTTCGCTGCTCATCTCATCGCTACTATCTTCACCACTAGAGGAGCCACTCGAAACACTATTGTTGTCGACCTTCTCGGCCGTTGACTCCAGGTCTGAAACATCCTCGCCATCGCTCTCAACGTCCCTCCTTCGTTTCAACAACCGGTGACTCGTTTGAGCCCCGCCATTAGGGTCAAATCGCTGTGCAAACATAAGTTGTGGTAGAACTTACGCTTCCTTCCAAAAAGAAAGTGAAAAAAAAAAAAAAAGAACCTCTTTAATCGACAGTAACTTTACCGAGACTGCACACATGCTTCAACCAAAAGATCAACCGCTTTTCATTTTTTCAAGTGCATTTTTCACCATCAAACCTTGAAATGAAGCAGTCTCTCTTCCGCCTAGGACGCTCTGCATGGAAAGGACCAAACATTGTGCCGTTACCTATAGCACAGGCACGTAAAAACAACACTGCGATCCGTACCAACGCTCGTAGTTGTACCATAATCCCACAGATGGTGGGTCTTCGTTTTGAAGTTCATAACGGGAAGCAATACGTTGAAATGGAGGTCACTGATGAGATGGTGGGGTCTAAGTTGGGAGAATTTGCTCCTACGAGAAAGAGATTTCTTTATAAATATTCCAAGAATTAGCATGTACATATACGATTTGATTTACACGATGTAGAGGTAAATTTTTTAATAAAGGAAATTATGGAGACAATAGCATGTTTGAAATCTTATTTTATCACCTCTCTGATCTACAAGAAATATTCTAATATGTATATTTGTCCCTTTTACCTTCACCCATCCCTGTAGATCATTCTCTACGATCTCTGGGACTGAAGTCATCCAAACGCGCCTGTCTCAATTCACCAGTCCTATCAGTAATTGGCCATCTACCCCACCCATTCAATCTTATTATCAAGCAAGTGGCATTATCGTCTCCTCCCACATATTCTACAAACTTGATCACTTCATCTGAACCAAGTTGTGGGTTGGCCAGCTTTAAATTGGTATGGACCATGACAATATCGGCTATCTCCTGATCGGTTATTACATCGGTAATTCCATCAGTACATAAAATCAAAAAGGCCTCATCTCCTCCCAATCCACCAACAGTATAGTTGGCAACCTCATCTTCTGTCATTTTCTTAGATATCATATTGGCATCCCCAATAATAAACTGACTAATATCAGGTTCAGCTGTGATACCCATTTGTTTGAAACTTAAATCTCCAAATGCTCGAGTATTAGCCAACAGAATGAATCTTTCTTCTCCAAACAGATCAGTCATAAAGAAGTTGGCTGCATATTTACGTAATCGAGATGCTTCAACTGGGTTCAGAGGATGATGGGTATCAGTCA
The DNA here is from genome assembly GCA_030581955.1 of Kurtzmaniella fragi. Lineage (NCBI taxonomy): Eukaryota > Fungi > Ascomycota > Pichiomycetes > Serinales > Debaryomycetaceae > Kurtzmaniella > Kurtzmaniella fragi. The sequence goes on from JAKTWE010000003.1 coordinate 289,774, forward strand.
ATGCATGCGCTTGACCATGTCTATCCACCAATATGGCCTTTGTATCTCCAACTTGAGCAACTGTTAATTTAGAAACCAGTTTCCGATTGAAGTAATAATTTTCGATCACAGGCAGATTCAATTCAGGTTCTGAATATATGGTTTCAATGAATACACTTGTACATGTCAGACCTGACTTGTTATCATCCAGCTCAAAAAAATCGTAGTCTGTGTTCAAAAACAGCAAAGGAAGTCTAGCATGCCAGTCATCCTGTAATTGAGGAAATTCTTTCAATACAATTTGTTTCTCCTTATTATTATAATCTTCAAAATGATCTTTCCTAAATTTGTACCATCTTTTCCAATAACCTCCTATGTTTTTTAAATATTTCTTGACCAAACTCTCTTGAGCCGTATTTGATGTACATAATTCATCCAGTTGTTCTACTTCTTGTGACAAATTCAGTTGCAAAAACGTGGAACATTGATCTCCTCCGTGGCCGTCAAATATATTGAAGTTAAACACCACCGGTTCGTTACCCTCCACGTCTCGAGTAAGCACACATGCACTGTACTTGTCCTCATTATACATTCGATTCATTCTCAGAGTGCTATGACCCAAATGGGATGGACTCTTCAACAAGGGAACGTGCAAACGCCCGAGTTTATTATATTTCTGGCTGCCTATGGGTGTGGAGGGCGACTTATCGATGGCTGTGAACGTCACCGATTGTGATACGTGGCGTCTCGGTGTATATACGCCTCGGTGGCCATGGCTTGCCTGTTTCTGGACGCTCAATGGCTTGACTTTGAACATGTTTGGTCAGTTTGTGAGGGGTTGAGTATTTTGTTGCTACAATACAAATCCGCCTTTACACACCCGCCGTGTATACCCGTGGCCAAAATATTTGTGGGGGAAAAAGAATTCAAGGTCAAGATGGTAAATAAATGATTTAGATATGGTGGAATACCCAATGGACTGAGGTGGACTACATTCTAGAGTTCTATACCTTATATTACATGCATTCGACCCATTGGGCCAAAATACATTCATTTTCCATCACCTGGTGTATGCATACAATAATAGATTTTTTTTTTTTTTTTTTGGATCGCTTCTATACATATTCGAAAACCGTTTTCGATACATATGACCCATTAGCAAAACTAATGTGCATGCTTCTATTTTATAAATATATATGTATTCATTCATGTTTAACCATCTATAATACTAAATTATCATTGTCGTAGTCGAATGGTTCCAACTCTGGCTCATCTCGATACGATGTGCCTCCCCATAGATTGTTTCGGATTCCACTAAACGCACCATTGAGACGGGCCCAAAATGGCAGAGAATCCAGTGTTGGTAATTGCGAATTACTTCTAGATCGATTGGTTCCATCATCCAGTTCATTGAAATCTATTCTATTAACCAAATTGTCATGAAAAGATGCTCTATTGTTTTCATAGTTCATATCTGCCGCTTGAGAAATATTAAATCTTCTTAAATCGTCTGGTTCATTATGAGAACGATCTCTGTTACCTTGCTGTTGAATTTTCAACCATTCTCTATTGGCCATTCTTTTCCCTTCCACTATAATAACATCGTTTCTTCTACTAGGATCACTATCCTCTTCATCGAAAAATGCATTGTAAAATTCCAGACCAAATCCCAATTTGTTCTTTAGTCTATCATATACATTAAAAGATGCAAATATTACCGGTAATAATAAGAATCTAGGTACCCAGTTATTAATTATAGTGAAAAGTGGATCCAAAACAATCAGAGCACCATACCAGTCTTCAAAAATCAGTGACCTGTCTATAAACAAGGTGATGAAATTATAAGAAAGAGGTAATGTTAATCTGGCAATATATGTAGCATAAAAGCATGTCAGAACTGGATCCAGTTTGTGAGGTACTAAATGATACATATTGAAAATTTTTAACCTGGTAAGAGAATTCAATCCGGCAAACAACATATAAGAAAAAGTGACAGTATTGAAGATCAAACCCAAAGTTTCACCTTTAATGCCAATTTTAAGAATGTTCATTATAGACAACGATGTTGAATGAAGAAATTCAGATTCGATAATAACTAAAGAGCAGGTTAGAAGTAACGCTGCAATTAATTTGGAGCAAATAGGTACAACATGAAGGATATAAGTGCTATAAATGTTGGGAGGAAGACGTTGGTATAAAAATGAATTGTATGTACGATACTTTACTGGAGATGCATTAAGAATATCCTCCAATTGAAATATCTTTTGATACAATATTTTGACCTCCGATTCATACGCCACATACTTACCTAAGGTGGTTTTGAAATCAGCCGTCAATTTACTCATAAACGACTCGGAAAGCTGGTTACGATTGATTTGGATTCTCTCCACTCTTTCTAACCCTTGCTTGATTTCCCACGGAATTTTAGCTGAAAGATGTAATATCCAATCTCTAAAACGGAGATTTTCAGGCAGTGATACGTCAGTAAAATTATTCTCCAATACCAATACTTGTAAGACTTGTTCTCTAAGTTCTACTTTAGTATCTTCCAAAGAATCTACCAATTTTGGTAATTTCAAGTAATAATGGTTCAAATTTTGAATATGAGACCCGGCAGTCCATCTATTCTTAGGAATACTAATGAGTCCATGTCCCATGAGCCAAAGAACCAATACCAAAGAGTAAACATGAGAGATGGCAATTACCATTAACTTTAAATGACTAAAAGATAATCCAACCTCCAAAACCAAGTAAATCAAAGCAAATATAGATACCCCAAGGATGACAGCTTGATATTTCAAGTTACTTTTCAATGCATTGCGTAATTTCGATAATTTGTTGAATTTACCCAGGCGGTAATACTCTTGAAGTACAGGTAATAAAAGCCACGTTAAGGCAAACGTAACCCAGTAAGTTGTTTTCCACAAATACAAGATCAACTCATCTGGTAATGAGTACCATTGAGGAGAGTTGCCGCTGTGGGTTACGTAATCCAAGGGGAGTAACACCACAATTGAAAGAGGCAAGAAAACAGCCAAAGTGACGGGGATTGAGAAAAACCAAGGGTATCTGAAAATATTTATATGATATTGAACCCCATATAGCGTGAGTAAGAGCGTTATAGTATAACACACAAATGGTATTATCCACATTTTGGATGTGCTGCTTAATAGATGCGGTGAGAGGGGATGACCGGATCAAAACCACTGAAACAAATAGGTTTTTGGGAATGCTTTAAGGTTCCACTTTAACAACAATATAAATACACTTATGTCACCAACTAATTGACACTTCTAATACGATGTGCGTGGAGTATTGCTGTAAACGGTCTGTGTTGATTTGGAAAAGGTGAATATTAAACGAGTGATTGTGTAGATGCAGGCGCCAACATCGTTAAGTGTGATGTGAATACCGACGCCAATGTGCAGGACGCCTTGCTTGACGTGGAACCTTACAACAGCAAGAGTAAAACAGCCATTGCTGGGATATGTTTAGTGTTTCAAAGCATTTTTGAATAGTAACATATCTTGCAAAGCTCACCATTTAGTTGATTGCGGGTTTTCTTCTTTTTCTCACCGTATATAATGCTTTTGTTCAAAATATGTCAATGCCAGTCTTTTTTTTTTTTTTTCCATAGATATATATATATAATATTTTTTTTTTTTTGTTTTTCACCATTATCTATCCCACTGTTTCCAGCCTCCGCGTTTCTCTTTCTATCCACTGCTTGTTCTCCTTCCGTGTTCTCCGCTACCATGAATGAACAACCCAAAAAGAAGGTGGGCTTTGCTGACACTACTTCTGAAGACCTTCGTGAACATCACCTTGAGCTCCGGGCCAAGGAGGAAGAGAAGAAAAAGTCCAATCCCTTCCACAAAATTCCTCCAGAACTAGCCTACCTCCAGCCCAGGCCTGATGGTCCGAAACCACTCCCTGCGTTTGATACTACTGTTCCAAAGCCTCCTAGTGTACCCTCCAAGCCTGCAAAGCAATTGGGAGACCTTAGAGCTTTACCGATCAAGAATATCTCTGCTCAAAACAAGGATACCGTGATCAACTTCCATTATCCCCTGATTGACCGTCCAATTGCTAGTTATAATATCTTGGTGGATGTGAAATACGCAGGGTTGAACTCTTTTGATTTGGCAAAGATCAAAACTTTCAATATGAACGTCAGCGACGTACGTGTAGGTTTGGGATACCTGTTTGCAGGCGAAATCCAAGAGATTGGCACCAAGTTTGTTGAGAATGATCTGGAATACAAAATAGGCCAGAAAGTTTTTGGAGTGGTCAACCCAACTTCTAGAAAAGGTTCCTTGAGTACCAGTTTATTAATTACCCCTGGAAAAGACGTTTTGATACCTATTGATGACGAAACTTATGCTAATATGGGTTCTTTGGATATTAAGTGGGAAGCTGATAAATTGAAGACTACATCTCTGGACTTTGAATTGGCTGAGTCTGAAGCTGATGATACAGTGAATGAAGTTGAAACTGCGGTAAAAGACACCAATTCCAAACCGCTGGTGGCTGATGATATCCCTACTTTTGCAAAATTTGCTTCTTTCCCCGTGCAATATTGTCGAGCCAAAGCCGCTTTGTCCAACCTTGTGGTGAAACCGGATCAGAGATCCAATATTGTCATCAATGGTGCAGATACGCAATTAGGTTTGAGTATTTTGCAGCTTCTCAATTCGTCATTATACAAGCAGTCGCTCAACATAGTTCTTGTGGTCAAAGAATCATCTGCAATGCAATTCCAAAGTATTGCTAAGCACTATAACAGTGGATATTACTTCGATCCTTCGAGATTCAAAAGAATTAGTGTTGTCACATTCGATTCAGTCAATGAAGATTTGGTTTTACCAGGAGAAAAAGTGCCTATAAATTACAAGAAACCTACATTCTTTGCTGCTGAGATATTTGATGCTCTTTTAACAGAAGATGATCATTGTAGATTGATATCTGATACCAACTTCAACTCTTATAAGGTTGATTATTTGATTGATATCATTGGTGGTCACTATTTCCATACTCTGTCTATAAAGTATGCACGTTTACAAGAATTGACCTTGCCTTGGTTAAGTAGAATCTCCAGTCAAACCACTTTTAGCAAATTGATCAAAGACAATGTGAAGGAATCATTATTAATGAAAATCATGAAGCCCAAAGTTCAAGGGTCTGCTTACATTGCTTGTTGTAGACAAGGATTAAGTGAGCCTAGTTACCTTATAGAAAAGACCATAGTAGAAGAGTCCACAACGTTATGGAGTATGAAATGGTCGTCAGGGTTTGCAAATGCTTACTTATCCTATTACAACTACTATTCTCATATAGGATTGGAAGTCAAGAGAGCTTGGGTGGAAGAAGGTTTACGAGCCATTCTTGAATTGAAAGAATATCAATCATTTATTGATGGGGTAATTGATTGGAAAAAGAACGCTCGTCAAGAGATAAACAAGATCAAAAAGAAGGATAAGACGATTTTGTTCAAGATCGAAGATTTTTAAGTTTAATGTATATATGGTGAAAAGAATGATGTAGACATAGTGGAAAAGAGGTAAACATTAACGATAAGATTCAGTAGAAAAGGTGTTTAAATAGTTTATTTGGGTCTCCCAATTGTTGAAATCAAGGGCACGGTTGTGCATAAATACGACGATTATCTCTAAGTGGCATACACTCACTAGATAGGTGACAAAAGGAAACAAACTTCAATGGATACGCAGAGGTGGAAAAAAAGAAACATTTCAAGTAGAAATGGTCACTATTTAGTAGCATCTGTCTTATGCTTTTGAGATAACGCATCTTACATAAGTAGGCTTCGCAACCTGGGCCAGATATCTTTATAATATTAGACGTATTAAACATGACGCACCCACAGAACTCAACACAATAATGCATTGAACCCTTGTACCTATTAGCCTAAAATAAGCAAATTACACCCTAGTAAACACAAAGAATCTCACCCTTGTAATCTTAATATTAAACAGAAATCATCAAGGATCAATTCTGGCCTATATCACCCAATACAATGCCTCAATCGGTAAAAATATAGTCAAGAAATCAAAAATAATTAATGGCTAAGAGAAATCAAAATAAAATAAAATAAAAACAATTATTAATCAAGACCTCACTAAAAAATAATCGAAACGTACTCAAAAGGCACCCTCAATTAGATCCTAAAAATAACTCTGAGTCGGGGACTCTGTCAAACATACCACAACTCCATCATCGCTGTTAAGGTTCCAAGACTTCTTGTGCAAGCCAGACTAACGCTGTCACATTTACGCGATCCCTCGACGCTTGAATGGCTAGTTTACCTCCTTCATTTCCTCCATGCTTCTCATAATTAATTTCTCTTATTTGGGATAAATTGAGTTCCTTTTGGATGTTCTTTGTTCATTTTGGGATCAATAAGTGTTGTTTTTTCTTTTTTGATTCTTTATTTTTTTTTTGTTTTTTTGACTTATTATTACAAAGGAGTGCGCTTTGTAAATCATAACTACCAGATGTTAACAAGAGATGGCCTCTTCTATGAGCGTACATTCCCTAATTGATAGGTTTTCCGAGAACGATCCGTCTCTAAAGGGGAAACTGGACCACGAGGAAGACGCTGCAGAAAAGTCGAAGTCCGATTCCTTGTCTTCTAGTGCCTCTAAAGTTGACTTCAAAACGCCTACTTTACAACCTCCTACAACCCCTAAATTTCGTTTGCCACAACCCCATACGCCTACCCAGCCTATACGGCAGCCCAACTTATCCGTAAAACTTCAGCCGCCAGTGGGAATATCATATCCTGGTCAATATTGGCCGCCTGGATCCCTGCTGCAACAGCAACAACAGGCTCAGCAACAACAACAACAATTACAACAGCAACAATTACACCAGCAACAATTACACCAACAGCAATTACACCAACAACAGTTACACCAACAGGCTCAACAGCAGCAACCCCGTCAACAACAGGCCCAGCAGCAACAAGCTACGCCGCAACAAAGCAACCCGTCCGCTCCCGGATCAAATAATCCATCTATACAATCACTTTTGAAGCTTTTGGGCCCTGAAGTTACACAATTCCCTTTTTCTGAACAAGCCTATGTAGAAACAGTTCGTCTAAGGACAGAGCAAGAACGTGCCAAGCAAGAATACTACCGTTTGGAGCTAGCCAACAAGAATTTATACATTCTACAAATGGCTCTTCAAGCACATGTACCACCCCAAATGATCCCTCAAATGTGTGTAGGAGGAGTTTTGCCTGAAGATGTTAACTTTCCAAAATCAGAGTCAAGTCAAAATGATGATGGGCCACCCCAACTGTACAGATTCGGTGGAGGATCATCTACTTCATCAGGATCACCCATGAAACATAATAATCGACCCAATTCACCTGCGAAAATAGGAGCGCAAGCAGTTGCATCATTATCAACTCCAACGCAACCTTTCAGACGAAGACATTCAAGGCATTATTCTCTCCCTGCAGATGCTCTTCAAAGATCACCAGGGAAAAGTTCCAAGCATCACCAACAACTAAGTAATTTGAACTCACCTCAAGGCCTGACATCGCAAATATTTGTTAAACCATCACAAGCACAGCCTTTGAAACAACCCAAAGGTCCGCCTCCTAGTCAAGAACTGATGACTAGTTTACAGCATGTAATACAATTCCATCATTGGAAACCTGAGTACCCTGGTCAGCAACCTCCTCAAGGAATGCAACCTCTGCAACAGCCGCCGCTGCATCAACAGCTGCTGCATCAACAGCTGCTGGGGACTCCTCTGCATAAACGACACAAACTGCAGAGTGAAAACATATCTGTGGATTACGATGTGTCAATGGACACACTGATGAGCGAGAAAGAAATACGATACCCCAACGTATTAGAGGAAAATAAATAGATCGACATAAGGAAATTGTATAGAATTATAATTATTATATCATATTTAACACTTAAAATTGACAAACATTTGGTAATTTGAATCCGATGGACAATTTTTTGTAACTTTAGCCGCTTTCGCTAATTTTATCATTGAATTTAGCTCGCTACGCATTGTTGTTTCAATTCAAAGGTGCATCGACCTATTCATTACACCCAGACCTGGAGAAAAGAAGGGTTTTTTTTTTTTTTTCTTTCCTTTGTCAATCCTTATTATTTTTTAGGCGTTTTGTTTGATTAATTTGTGATTCACTTTTTTTGTTTATTTATTTTCTTATTTTTTTTTTGATTCTTTTTTTTTTACCTGCCATTCGATATATCCGTACCACCTCCTCGGCACCTCATCTCATCGCTCGTATTTGTCCACTATCGGGGGACATGGTCGCTCGGTGATGTGACATTGTGATCAATGCTTAACATCAGCTGAATATCTTGTATCTTTTTAAACCCATCACCTGCTCATTCACTAACTTTAATGAATTTATTTGAATCAATCTTTGAATCACTCCTGTATTTATGTATTTCGGTAGCATGTGAAATATTCAAGCATTAAAAATATGCAAACCATATAGCCGTTTTTTTAACAATTTCCAGTTGTAATTGATCAGGAAGAACAAATTTTGTTTTTCTTTCGTGGGTTCTAAATTTCACATCTAATTCATTGATCTATTTGTATCCACCGGTTTGTCAAGCAATCATTTGTCAATCATATTATTCAAGTCCTTCCAAAGAAGCTTTGATTATTTTTTATCATACAGTTTTCTTGACTACTTAACCATCGTACCTTGACGAAAAGCAAAAGAATTTTAAACTCTTTGGACGGTTTTTGTTTCTAATTAATTGTTTTAATTGATTGATTGTTATTGTGTTTCAATCAATTGGCCCCTTGTTAGTTGATTAAACCTTTTTTTCATCTTCACTTTCCCAAATACTTGATTGTAACTCTTAGTTTCACTCAATTAATATTAAAGTTTGTACCGAAAAATAAAATAAAATGCTGCTGTTACTGCTACTGAACCCTTCTTACCGTACCCTTTTAAAGCAAGTTCCGTACCGCTTTTTGGCTCCTCTGACCAGAAAAGCCTTTTTGTTTGCTTACCTTTACGTCGTTTTACCAAAGGTGGTCAAAAATGTGACCAAATCCATATCAAAAAAGGATCCATACATTTTCAATCAAGATTCTCTTCGAACCTTATTAAGAGCTATGCACCCAAATAAATTCCCATTCTTGATTGCAAGAATGATTGGATTTTCTAATGCTTTAATTCCTATAATGACCAAATTAACTAAAAATAAACTATACGGTTCTTTAATTGGTACCTTTTTGGGAGCTATTTTGAATTTCCCATCATTTCAACATCACGTAATTTCAAGAAACAGATATTATTCATTGGATTTTACGCTTATCATGTTTACTAGGGCTTTAGATACGGCAAGTACAGCTCTTTTCCCTTTACTTTTTAAAAAATCACCAGTTGCATTCAATAACGTTGGAGATGGTGCGTTATTTGTATTAAGTTCTTTCTTAATCATGCATAACTGGTTTTATCACCCAGCGAAGTTACCGCCTGCTTATCATAGATGGATCACTCTGGCTGCAGATGTTGATCCTGAAATAGTGGAGTTTTTCGTGGCTATTAAGAATGGAACAATTAAATATGGAGGGGAATCTTCAAGTAATGATATAACCGATAGATTTGCAGCCAAATATGGACATGATTCCAAAACAATTGATTTCTCTCAAAATGTGAAAGTTCCTTGCAAAGTCTTGCATTGTTTCAAGACAGATTCTTGTGAAATCAATAGTTTATGGAGATTTTCAAGAGGATTTAAATTTGCATTCAAACTTTATGCCACTATCAATTTAATTGTATTTTTAATTAGAAGGAAAGGAGGTTCAAAATTGATTATCAATACCTTAAGATCACTGACATTTTTGGCTACATTTATTGGATTGTATTGGTATGGTTTATGTACTTCTAGACGATTATTACCTCGTTTATTCCCCAATGTTCCTGCTACTCGTTGGGACGATACTATTGTTCCAGCTTCTGGAGCTGCTGCCTGTGGATTTAGTTGCTTTGTTGAAAACGCTCAAAGAAGAAAAGAATTATCATTATTTGTTGCTCCTAGAGCTTTAGGTACTCTTGTTCCAAATGAACCAACCAAAAGAAATCTTTTCATTGAAAAAATAGCATTTTCTCTTTCATTTATGGTGTTAGTTCTGTACGCCAAACTGGACCCTAAGAAAGTTAGAGGTATTATGGGTAAAGGTTTGAGCGCTATCTTCCATGAGTAGTGTTTTTATTAGTTAATTGCCATTTGCTATTTACTTTATTTATCCTCCAGTCTATTGACTATCTTTATATCATGCGTTTAATATTATACAGCAGTGTTTTGTTCGTTGTATTGCTGATACAGTTCTTCAGCCATAAAATCAAGCTCGTCTAATGAAATGGCCACAAGTCCATCTTCCTCTAAATTGAGATCCATATTATTAACATCTTCTTCGTTTCCTTCCTCTACTTCTTCTTCTTCTGCCTTTTCAAATACAATATCTTGTCTTCCCATATTATCATACTCTCGTTTAAGATCATGAGCCAAAGATCGAATCATATTTTCTGTCACCGAGTCGCTGATGACCCAACTGGTAAGATCGTCAAACCAGATTTTACTATACACATAATAAACGTCATGGTACCTAAATAATTCCCGAAGATCGAGTAATGCTCTCACCACCATTCGTTTTCCTCCTCGTAAATTATAGTATACGTCTTCCCATACTTTTTTTGAAAGGTTGAAGTTCCGATGTAATGGGTAACAAAGGGATCTTCGTATGCTGGTGATGATGGCGGATCTCAAGTAGTTGACATCTGGTTGAGCATCTGAATTGATTTGCAGATCCAACATGGCGATTTGCAGAGATAATTTCCCCACCGTCCATGCACTTTCTACATTATGTTCACCTTCAGTTTCTCTAAGATCAAAATTGTAGGCAAATAAAAACAGAATCAAAGCAATCAAGAGTGGTTTAGAGTCTACCAAATACGACTTTCTTGGTAAATCAAGCATTTTTTCTTGTTCTGATTTAGTAAATTCTACTTCTGGAATCGAATTCGATGGGTTTTCCTTATACCATTTCATAACTGCCTTAGTATATGGGTTTCTCCATTGTAAAAGATCTTTAAAACTTTTTTCATCATCAGGGGTTGGGTATTTTTCCATCAAGTAATCGGTAGCGTAATAATCAGCATCAAACTTGATATTCTCTTTAATAAGACGTTCTACAATTCTTTGTTCCGGTGAAGTTCCTTCCGGATCTCCCAATTCATTGATATCATTACCATTGGAAAGAGAAACTCCTATAAGACCTTTGAAAATGTTATCAAACCCATAATTGAATGTTTCTTGTCCCAAGCTAACTTCTGAGTCCTGGCCGGGTGCTTGTTGAGCACTATTTTGCTCAATTTCCCAGTTGAATTGATTTCCTTCTTCCTCAATTACAGCCGCGTCGGTCTTCTCACTCAACTGGTTCTCTACATCCAATTCTTCAATAAGAGGTTTGGTTTGTGTAGTTTTAGAGGCCTGTAACTCATTTTGTCGAGCTAACAACTTGCTGGTCAAGTCCAAGTCTGGAAAGAATTGACCCTTGGTCTCCTTGGGAATCTTTATATCGACACATTCATTTTTCAGATCGTATTCAGCGTGCAGCCTTTCGTCGTCCACACATGCAAAGGGAAGACGGATTCTCAAGTAGTATGGACTCAATGCAAACACAAACAACTCTCCTTGGACGACCATTTCAATGCCCTGGGCTGAGAATCGAATATGAGAGATCTTCACCTTGATGAATACGTACTCTTCATCTTGATCAATGGTGAAAAACGGCGTAATCATGACTTATCGGTGTGTTTTGTCAGTGTGATGATAATGATTTCTACAAATGCGATGAGCCTAGATAGTGAGAGGACAAGCGAAAAAAACAAAAAAAAAAAAAAGAATCCATCTTCAAATCATTGACTTGGGTATTTGTCATCTATTCAAGTGTGCACCATACCGTCTACAATGACTACCGAGAGACCCAAGCGTCGTTTCGTGGGTAAACCGTCCAAGAGCTCTTCTGCGGAGGAAGGAGCACTTGTCAAGCCCCGGAAACTGCATGTTTCTAGAGTGATGAACCAGATTCCTGATGAAATCTTGAATGACAAAGAACTCAATGCAGCCATCCTGCTTTTACCTTCCAATTACAACTTTGAGATCCATAAAACTATCTGGAATATCCGTAAGCATAACGCTAAGCGGGTGGCTCTTCAAATGCCCGAAGGGCTTCTTGTATATGCATGTGTTGTGTCCGATATTCTTGAAGAATTCTGTCTGGCAGAAACAATAGTGATGGGAGATGTGTCATATGGAGCCTGTTGTATAGACGATTACACTGCTCGGTCTTTAGACTGCGATTTTATTGTACATTATGCTCATCTGTGTCTTGTCCCCGTGGATGTGACCAAAATCAAGGTTCTATATGTTTTTGTCACAATCAACATTGATGAGCTGCATTTGATGGCTACTTTGAAACGAAATTTTGCCAAAAACACCCGATTATCTGCTGTCAGTACCATTCAATTTAACCCAAGCATTCATATGGTCAAATCTAAATTAGAACATGATCCAGATCATCCTATTTATATCTCTACACCACAATCAATGCCTCTTTCCAAAGGTGAGGTTTTGGGTTGCACTCTGGCCAGAATGTCCAGTGATGACACAGATGGCTTGTTATACATCGGGGATGGCCGTTTCCACATTGAGCTGGCCATGATCCATAATCCCGATATCCCAGCATATCGTTATGATCCATACCTGAGAAAATTGACTAGAGAACGTTATGATCAGAAGCAATTGCTTTCAGTCAGAGAAGATGCCCTTACACAAGCTCATGCAGCCAAAAAAGTGGGTCTTATCATAGGTGCTTTGGGGAGGCAAGGTAGCAATGCCACCGTGGCAAGATTGGATGAAAAACTAGCAAACAAGGGTTACGACGTAGTGAAGATCATACTATCGGAAATCTTCCCACAAAAACTTGCCATGTTTGATGATATCGATATTTTTATTCAAGTGGCATGTCCCCGGTTATCAATTGATTGGGGTTATGCATTCCCCAAGCCATTGTTGACTCCATATGAAGCTATGGTCATGATGGGGCATGATAAGAAATGGGATGATAAATCATACCCCATGGATTATTACTCCAAAGAGGGTTATGGTAGAGGGAAGGTACCAATCAGAGATTAAACAAAAGCAAATTAACGTCATATATATATATATCATTTTTAAATCGACACAGTATTTATATTTTGTATGTATTATAAAACCTCATTTTCCACTCCCAATAATGTTGCAACTTCAGTATCACTCCAACTGAGAACTTCTCCCAAATACTCTTGTGTCACTTGTCTAAAATACCTCCAGAATCTTACAAACTGGATCAGGGAATCCTTTATGACAGTATTAACAACAACTGGAGAGTTGACTCTCAAAAGTCCTTGTTGCATATCTAAAATGGCTGTGGGGAGAAACTGGTGAACTTTAGAGTTAACTGTGATCAAATTTTCTTGAGTAAATAACTTATTTTCCACTATTGGTTGATACAACAGTACATCAAAAAACTCATCATCAAAAGGAGATATCATATTAACCAAAGTCACATATTCATTTATACCACATCCTTCAAACAATTGAGTCAATTGATCTTGAACTAAATCTCGAGCCACTTCACCCTCTCTTTGAGAAAGCTCAAGCACCTTCTCATTAAGAACAGTAATTGGAGTTATTCTTGAAAGAACAAGATCATAATAATTTGCAAAAATGATTAAAGAATCCTTCTTTTCTAAGTCCGCTTTATTTACATGTTCAGTAAAAATATCAATTGGTTCATCAACCACAAGTTCAGCAAATTTTGAAGAATCTACTTGTTCAAGTCCCATAATAGTATCTTGAGTAACATCATCAATTAATGGTAAAACCAACGAATAAAATTCAATTATCCAATCTGGAGGTTGTAATCCCGTATCGATTTCAAGCTGAGCTTGATTCGAGTTTCTAATTGTATGTAATTTGTTTTTCAAAGTAGATTCAATTTTATCAACAGATGCTTTATTCAACATTTCAAGTGTGGGTAAAAGTGGATCAATATGTTGTCTTTTGAACATTACTAAATACAAAGCTATGATTTTTCTTATTGAATCTATAGTAGACAATTTAGACTCCACCACTATAATTTGATCAATACGAGAATTCAAAGGTTTAGCCAATGATTTCAATATAGGAGCAAGAACGGAATTTTGAGTATCGACTGAATTTTGGAATATTGTTTGAATGGTCTCCTTCTCATTGACAGCGACAGAATGAGTATATGCTAATAAATCACCCACAAATCGTACGGGATCATGAGCAGAAATACTTAAACTGTCTGAAGTATCATAATTACCAGAAACATGAGTCAAAAATTCATCTATGATTGTTTTAGAACGAGCTTCTGAATATTGAGATAGTGTGGAGGACAAATAAGAAGGTTTGGAAGCCAAATAATCCAAACTTTGATGCAAAGTCTTGAGACGATCTTTCGTACTAAGCAGATATAAATTACTCAACGTTTTAGCACAATAAGTGGTGACTCTATTTAACCCTTTCAGAATTAGATTGTTCATTTTGGCCATGATTTTCAACCCCAATTGGGGATTATCAGAAGAGAGTAAAACCAGACATTGTTCATGAATTTGTTCTGCTCTTTTTAGAGCAGTAAAGTAATCATCATTGATTTCTCCTCCAATAAGACAATGCTCCTCATATTCATTAAGAGTGAACTTATTTTTGAAAGTGGTTAAAAGGGCCTTTTTTAAATCAAGTTCATCTCTTTCTTTGGTTAATTCTTGAATTTGAGTCGTGAATTCCAGAGTATCTATTATGTCGTCATTGACCTTATTCAATATTTCTTTATGAATGTCATTTAATTTCTGCAATCGGGTATCAAACGCCGTTAAACTCTTATATATGCCATTATACTCTTTAAGTACAGCTCCTTGAGATTTGAGCAATTCAGATTCGATTTCAAATCGAAGATTCTTTCGAGACAATGAACCCAATGTTTCTGGTTCCACCAATTCGTCCACATTTGTTAATTTCTGCTCAAGAGCGGTAAAAATCTCTCTGATCTTATGGTCTGGTAAAGACTGTGTCAACACGCGCAGTAAACGGGTCGACAACTTGGAGTCTGACACTGAAGCTGAAGGCTTAGAGCTCTCATCATGCAATGTATCCACTGTTTCATCTGTTCCAATCATATTCAAAGAGAGATTGGCGTACTTTTCTGCCAATTGATCCTCTTTTGTGGAGGTGGTTTCTCGTTTAAGAAGTGATCGAGTGAAATTGTTCAAGTCGGTGAATTTCTTGCCGAAATCCTCCATGTTGGGCAAGGAGAGCGACGGCTGAGGATGAGGAAGGTCCCCCTCTATGTTCATCAGCTCGAAATCAATGAAGTCCATCTATACACCCTGGTTTCGCTGTTTAATTGACGGTTGTTTTGAACCAAAAGGAAGTTGATCAAAAATGAGATCCAAATAAAAAAAAATAATCACCTAAACGTCAAGCGACAAATAGTGATCAGTGTTGAATGACAGCATTTAGGAGAACAAGGATGTTTGGGACTCGGTTGAAGATGGGTCGTTCTACATAGATACTAGTCCCTTTATATCGATTGCTACATACCTTACATCTTAGCCTTGCAGCTTAATATATCCATTCACTACTCACATGATATCATCATGATATCGAACCGTGACCTCTACCTTGTCCAAGATATCAAATCATCAAACCTTGTCCTATGATATCAAATCATGGATCTTCAACAGGCTCCTCCTCGGAGGCTCCTCCTTGGTCACTCCAGCCGCCTCAAGAATAGACAGGATCCCACTACAGGCCTGCTGAGGGTATCCAGATCGTATTGATTGTAAACAGCGCAGCGCCGATACAAGATCATACATCTCGTTGTACGAAAGATTGTTTGCCGGTTGGAGAGGCACATAATATCCTTCTTGTTGTTGCAAGTTGGGAACTGCAGCCAAGGGCAGAACCTGCTCCTCCTCGGCTCGTTGGAATTGAAACGATTGTGATATGTGTGGGGTATGGGCAGTAATTTGAGGACTACTTTGTAGTTGAGGACTGGAAGGTTCCATATCTTTTGGAGAAGTTTGTATTGGAGAAATCATTTGATGTGTTTGTACAGGAGTTGACTCGATTGGTTCTTCCTCCTCTGTATCTACATCACTCAATTCGTCCAAACGTAATTTCCCAAAAGCTGGATCTTCAGGCTTCAAACATTGATCAGGAAACTCTTCTCCAAATAATGGTATCAAACTGTATCGTATATGATAACAGAATTTCTTAGCCACCAATTTACACATATCATAGGGTAACCAAGTGCCTTGGATTTTGAGGAACCCGCCCCTAATTCTTTTAATGTGTTGTTGATATTGTTTGGGTGTGGTTTCCAAAAGTTTTACAATATCTGCCTTGGTATTACTCTTGGGGGCCCCTTCTTGTTCTGCAAAAAGCAGAGCCTTCCAAATCCCAGTTAAATGAACAAATCCAGTTTCATAATCCCATATGACCCAATGCTTATTCACTGGATATTCAAAAACAGTCAAATAATTTCTCTTGGGATCAATTGCCAGGGTCAGATACTTCTTAACCGTCAAACTTTTGAATAATTCTTCAGTTTCTTGAGAGCACTCTTGTGGAATTGGTTTGACAGGGAATTTGACATTTTCTTGAACTACTTCTGCTATATGAGACTTACGAATAGGCCGAGCTTGAGATTTAATGGAACGCCTTCTTTTCGGAGAAGGAGGTGAATGATTAGCAGATGAATTGGAAGATTCAGACAGATCAGACATCCTATTGTATGCCACTTCTCTTTGGAATGGAGGCATGGGCAAAAGACCTCGACTCATGTGTTGATGGTGAAGTTGATGTTGATGTTGATGTTGCTGTTGCTGTTGCTGTTGAAGGAGCTGATGTGACGACAGTTGAAACGAGGGATGGCCCGAATATACCGCACTTGGTAAAGTTGCGGTGCCAAAATTGTAGTTTCCTAATTGACCATGACAATGACCAGCATTGTCCTTGATCAGATGATTGATTGATCTCATGTTTTGAGATTGGGATTGAGGAGAAGTGGTAGTTCTTTCGCCCCCAGAACTGCTATTGGAATTAGGAGGAACCATCATTTGATATGGAACATAGTAAACGGGATATTTGGAATAGAGTGACGGCAACTGGGCTCCCCTTGGTGTGGAAGATACCCCATTAGTATAATAGACGGGGTACATGATCTTTGAACAGTTTAAAGTATTAAATAGTGAATTTAGAAAGGTTGAAGTTGTATAAGTTGACACAATTTAAATCAATTTGGAAAAAAAACGGATCGATTCAAAAATAAATAATCAAATTTACTCTACATTATCAGTCCGCTCCCTGCGGATGGCAGCATGGGAGTACAGGATTCTCGGAGAAGTATAAGAAACAATAGACACCTCGGTAGCAAGAGGGAAAATAATAATAAAAAAATATAAATTGTGTAGCATTACAGATCTGGCTATGCATCCACTAGGTTTTGGGCTAGACTCGCAGCTTATCGGATGTTTGAGTAGGTAATTAAGAAAAGGGCTTTAGGTTGGAAAGGAGGGGGGTGGTGGTTTGTCAAAATAAAAAATAACCCTGACACAACGATAAGATTTCGAGTTCAAAAAATAACACCAACATGGTAATTTTGCAAATTAAAAATGAAGGTGACCGAAAGAAAGCTTAAATTAAATGAAACACA
This sequence comes from Kurtzmaniella fragi, assembly GCA_030581955.1. Lineage (NCBI taxonomy): Eukaryota > Fungi > Ascomycota > Pichiomycetes > Serinales > Debaryomycetaceae > Kurtzmaniella > Kurtzmaniella fragi. Next base: position 307,570 of record JAKTWE010000003.1, read on the forward strand.
TTTAAGAAAATTTAATTGTGGATAAAAGGAAAAATTAATTTCATTAATAATATCCCCCGATGAGCAATGAATAAGAGTTGATCAGTGTGTTTGAAAAAATGAATGAATTAATAACGATATTTATATAATGTATAATTCAAGTATATAGATTATTAACATATAAAATATTATGTATGATATATTATCATATCAATACTATTACCAATCAGTTTAAAGCAATTAATTGCAATATGCATCACTAAATTAAAATTCAATTCATATTCACTAATCTGAGCAAATGATCTAAGTATGCAATTACGAACCTGACATCTGCTTGTCTTTGTGATTCAAAATATTCTAATCTACGAGGCGAACTTGAGTGATTTATCAATTTTCATTTATTATTATAAGCAATCATATCTGTGGAACAATCGGAAACATCTTTACATTACCAAGACACAATAAGAATTTAACAAAGGGAATAAAATAAGGGGAACCTAAAATAAATTATAATACTTTAGAAAAGAATTAAGCAACAATAATCAAAATTTTAAACTTTTCATAGTTAACATTGTAGGTTAATAATATAATCAAAAATAAGTTTGTTAATTTGGTCTTAAATAACACATTCAAATTTTTGTTCCTGTTTTTTTTTGATGCAAATAAAATTAACGATTCTTGCTATTTATGCAAATGGGTTAATCTGAAATGGCTTAATGAAACAATTACTTAAGAATTGTATATATTAATTTGTTAAATTGAGTAATTGAAAAAAAAAATAATCCCGCCGCTTCCGTTTTAAACCTTTTCTAATTAACAAGAATTTTTGTTAATTAAACATTTATGTTTCAAATTACATGACGTAATTTAAGGGTGAAGTGGACTGCTTCATTTTCGGAATTTCAATTCGTTGATGATCGCTTAACCAATGATGGCTTTAATTCCATTTATTACTTTTCCCCGTCAATCGTACATAAGAAATCAAACAATAGTAGCGGTGAACTAAAATTTACTCGCACGATCATCGACTTGAACGTCTTTTTTTATTTTTTTTAAATCCTTCACGTACGTATTATTCTCGGTATAAGAATTCCTCTACATATCATCGCATCAGCCCTTTCATGAATATATATGATCACAATTGATTACAACATATTACTTCATCAGAATTGGAATCTCAATCGGCCAAAGCTTGGATCACAATGCAGATTTCATCTGGTTTATTATTTTTATTTTATAACTTCCCGTATTACTACAATGAAACTGACACAAGCTTATTATCATATACTCATTTCATCTCTTTCTCCACCCAATGGCCAATGCTGCATACCTTGCTTTCTGATGCATAACGTTACTAGTTTTTGAATTACTAAAACTATTCGAATTGTTTTTTTTTGTTTTTTTGTTTTTTTATTTTTTTTCGTTTTTGATTTTGATTTTGTTTTTGATTACTTTTACTCCAATTCTTTTCCTTCATATAATTTGTTCATTTTCTACACTATGTCTTCAGGTCCTAAACCAATTAGCCCTCACGTAAGTACACTCACAGTGGTGTTTTCGCATTATCTACTAACTTAGGCGGTTTTTTATCGTCAGTTCTCACGGCCGTTTGCCAAAATCTGCATGATTTCCATCGGTACGTACTATATATTGAGGGAGGTCAGAACGGTTTTAGATGGTACTGTAGTACATGATCAATAAACTGTCTATAATAGATAAATTTCATCAACTCATGTAGCGTATATATGTCAATGTTAAAAGAATTTCTTGTACATTATTTAGTGAGAGAGTATATAGTATGTATTATCTAATTGCTATTAAACTTGGGTCTTCAACTTATCTGCAACAGCGTCCAAAAATTCAGTGGTAGTAACGTAAGATTCTCTGTTGGTTTTACCTTGAGCTAAGGCTAAATCCTTGGTCATAATTCCACCCTTAACAGTATCAATAGTAGCTTTTTCTAAAGTGTTGGCAAAATCTACAACTGCTTGAGTTCCATCTAATCTACCACGTTGAGCAAGACCTCTAGTCCAAGCAAAAATCAGAGCAATAGAATTGGTGGAAGTTTCCTTTCCTTGTTGATGTTGTCTGTAATGTCTAGTGACAGTACCATGAGCAGCTTCAGATTCAAAAGCCTTTCCATCTGGAGTCATAAGAACAGAAGTCATTAAACCCAAAGATCCAAATCCTTGAGCAACAATATCAGATTGTACATCACCATCGTAATTCTTCAATGCCATGATGAATCCACCCTTGGATTTAATCATTTGAGCAACCATATCATCAATTAAACGATGTTCATACCATAAACCCTTGGATTCAAATTCAGTCTTATAATCTTTTTCATAAATTTCTTGGAAAATGTCTTTGAAACGACCATCATATCTCTTTAAAATGGTGTTTTTGGTAGAAAGATACAATGGTAAATTTTTAGTCAAAGCCATTTTGAAAGAAGAATGAGCGAATCCGATGATAGATTCATCAGTGTTGTACATGGCTAATCCAACACCAGGACCTTTGTAATTATAGATTTCTCTGGTTTCTGGAGCTCCTCCATTAGCTGGAGTGTATACCAATTCCAATTTACCTGGTTCAGAAATCACTAAATCAGAAGCCTTGTATTGATCTCCATGAGCATGTCTTCCAATTACAATAGGTTGTTCCCAGCCTGGGACCAATCTTGGAATGTTTGGAATAATAATCAGCTCTCTGAAAACGGTACCATTCAAGATATTTCTAATGGTTCCGTTTGGAGAAACCCACATTTTTTTCAAGTTGAACTCTTTGACTCTTTCTTCATCTGGAGTGATGGTGGCACATTTGACACCAACACCGTATTTCTTGATAGCATTAGCAGCATCCACGGTGATTTGATCATCAGTAGCATCTCTGGATTCGATTCCTAAATCGTAGTACTTAAGATCAACTTCGAGGTAAGGGTTAATAAGTTTGTCCTTGATTCTTTGCCAGATAATTCTGGTCATTTCATCACCGTCAAGTTCAACAATTGGATTTTGAACCTTAATCTTGTTCAAATAAGCATTAGAAGTGCTGAATTGTCTGTAGGCGAAAGCCTTTTTCAATGGAGTTGACTTAAACATGGTTAGCGGTGAAAAAAAGGTGGAGGTTGAAAAAAAGAATATTCATTTTTATATGACTCTACCGGATGGACTCCATGCGCGCGCCGGAAACGGCATGTAGTTTTTGGCACACTCATACACTGGATGAGACATTCTGAAGGGCACCGATGGATTGCTTGGTTTTGAATTGGGCTGGGATTTAATTTGGATTAGGATAGGATTAATTCGAGATTTGTCATTAAAACAGATGATTCCAAGATGATAAAGTCACTCTTTTGAATGCATTAGCCATTTTCCAGCCTGACTGGATGCTTTCTGTCCACCACTCTCGATCTTGTTTTTTTTTTTTTGTTTTTTTTTGCTTTGGCAGCCTTGTATTGTTGGTTGCAAGCAGTGGACTGATGTTGCAAAGCGGAGATTGGATGGTAAGGCGGAGGAGGGTTTGACGATTGATGAGTTTAAGATCGGGAATGAAAATTGGGCATTGGGCACTGGGCACTGGCTTGGTCTGTATCGTGGTTTGCTCACCATAAGCGTTGTAGAGTAGTCCTAATAAATTGGTGTGGTTGTTTCGTTTAATGCGTAAGTTATTAAATTTGGTAGCATTAAAGCGTGGTGAGTAAGATGTGTGGGTGTTATATATATATATATAGTTTCAAATGTGTATTGTGTGATTTTTCTATGGATAGTCGCCTACAAATGTTTGAATTCGGGTTTTCAAGTACCAATGGAGTTTTGATTAAAAGTATTTTCTGAGGTTGCAAAATTCACACTGAATTTAATTATTAACAGTAATGATTATATTCATAAAGGCCACATGTCTAAGCTCTGAGATTCTATAGCAACAAGGTTGATAGCCATACACATACACATCAACAACACCAACAACATCAATAACAATTCTATATCTCTGCATTTCAATATTTCAGCAACTCTACAACTCTACTCCCCAACGAACCCCACCAGTTGAACGCATGCATCACATCGGTGTCACAAAATCGCCCTAAAATCTGGGCCCAAATTGCACAAAGTTCACTAACGTTGATACGCACTGTACATAATCACAATAAAATTTCTACACAATTAATCATCGTCTCCATCACTGTCAATCTTGTTCACCACCCCCAGCCCAAGAAACGAACTCGTAACCTTCTCTTCATTCTTTCTAATATCTCTCTTCCTTCAAAACTCTCTTAATGGACCCAGAAGAACCTTTCAATCCAGAGTATTATCGGTTTGTTTTGCAATCTTTGACCCTCAATTCAAGGGCGATTATTACCGAACTTACCACCATTGCTGAAAGGTTTCCTGAACATGCAGAAGAGATCGTGGCTTCAATAGAAGAAAGAATCAAAAAGAGTTTACCTCAACATAAGCTTTTTGCCATATACTTACTAGATTCCATCTGTAAGAACATCGGGAACCCTTATAACTTACTATTTGGTTCCAACTTATATAAGGTATTTGCAGAGTCTTACCTAGTGGTCACCGATACACCTACCAGACAAGATCTAATTAATTTATTCAAAACTTGGCATGGAGCCAAAACCACGGCGGGGTCCGATTTGTTTCCATCTCAAGTAATCCTGAAAATAGAACAATTTATCATAAAAGCTACTTCAATACATCAAAATCAGAATCAATATCATCCCAATGTGGCTATAAATACAACCGGTATCCCCATACAACCTACCAGTGTTGGAGTTCAAACTTCCAATTTACAACAAGGTCCCTTTGTACCTCCAGATGCACTTTTAAGAGAATCCAACACTCAACTTCAATTCATCATAAAACTTAATGCAGAATTCGATAAATACGTTGCTAATAAGACTACGTCTAAAAGGGCCAAGAATAACGTGAAAACTCTTGAAAAATTTGAACAAGAAAGGAACGCTGTAGTTCTGGGACTTAATTTCATCAGTGAACTGATAATTTCAGGCAACAAACAGTTCTATGAAGCCAATTTTAATCAATATCAAAAGAAATTGGTGGATAGCAGAAAGGCATTAGAAGAGCAAGCTTCAATTCAAAGTAAGATACTTATAGACGTCGAAAGTGACAAAGCGGTAGAGATTGACAAAAATATAAAGCATGAATTTTTCACTAATTGGACCCTAGATGTTACTGAGGATGAACAAGTAATAGAGGTTTTGGCCAAGTGGGGAGAGCCACATAAGGTCTTATTGAGCCATAACAATCCGATCGAAATTCAAGCCATAAGTTATTCAAGCAAAGATCCAAGCATAATATCAAAGAGTACCCCAGACATTACTAGTATGGCCATAGATGAAGAAACAGACGTCGATGACGAGTTGTACGACCCGGGAATGAATTTTGAATCAGAAGAGGAAAAAGAAGAGCCGGTGATGAGCTTTTTGTTTACTGATGTCAACCGACAGTTGACATCTAATTTGAAAAAGAGAAAATTAGAAGGAATAGAGAAGCCCAAAAAGAGGGTAAGATTTGCAGATAATGTGTAAATAGAGTGGTAATATAAGAGTATAGAGGAAAGTGTAAGATGACTAGGTGTAAGATAGAAACTAGCAAAACAGAGAAGTAGCAAAACAGAGAAGTAGCAAAACAGAGAAGTAGCAAAACGGAGAAGTAGCAAAACAGAGAAGTAGCAAAACAGAGAAGTAGCAAAACAGAGAAGTAGTAAAACAGAGTAACTAGCAAAACAGAGAAGTAGCAAAACAGAGGAACTAGCAAAACAGACAAGTAGTAAGTGGTGGCAGCAAGAGATAACAATAAATGCATCACAATATGTGGTGAGGTCGATCCAGCTTTGTTCGAGTGATCCAAACAAAGTCCAGCAGTCTAATAGCTCGACAAAACAATCCTAGTCAACATATACCACTCTCGTGTTCAGGAAGAATGCGGACCCGTATCTGTCTCTAGTCATCTTCCCACTTTCGCCAGCCCTACACCAGTTCTCTACACAGTTTCAATCTAACATCATGTATGCCTATAAACCTATTGGTCAAATGAACCGGACTTCTTCATGTGAATGTAAGAAGCAATGAATGGGAAAGCAAAGAAGAATCCCATGGTACCGTAAAATGGAATGGCATATGGAATCTTTCTGTTCTTAATCTTGAATGGAATATTGGAGTATACACCTTCTTCAGCGTGGCCACTCAATCTCTTGGCAGAAGACAGGAAGTTTCTAGCACCCATACGCTTGGAAGCAGCCTTGGTAGTAGCAGCGAACATAATAATTATCAAGGATACAAGTTGGTGAATGTGAAAACCAAACAAAAAATCACAAAAAAAAATCACTCTGGATACATACAGGAACTCGGATTGCAAGTAGAGTGGTCTCACTTATTGGCGCGCTTTTACTAAAGCTTTCATTGGGTAAACCAAGGTGGTTGGTACGCGCACGTCAGAAAATCGGGTGATTTATAGTGACAGTATGGGTCAAAGTGGGACAATTTTGCACAACACTATTCTCAAATCGCTCGTTTTCACAAACTTTGACCATAATTTTTTGAAGTCACTTTTTTTTTTTTACAACCAAAACTAACAATTCATACAAAATGGCTATTGCTCCAATTACTGGTTCTTTAAGAAAGAAAATCATCACTGACATCACCGTTGGGTTTGGTGTTGGATTTGTCTGCGCCAGCATTTGGTGGTACGGAGAACACAAGCCTCAAGTTGCCAAGAGAGAAGCCTTCTACGCCAAATTAGCTGCTGAGAAGGAAGTTGAAAAGGAGGCATAATTAGAAATAAGATTTACATTTGAAACGCATTGTAGGCGGCCCAGGTCCGGGACAGATGGATGGGACCATAAGACAAGGGAGTGGAAATCAAGAAACAGTGAACAAAGAAGAGGAGAGATGACACAAGAAGAAATGGTTCAAAGAGTATATTACTGTGAACACCTGGCACGAGGTGTTAAAAAGAGCCTAAGAGATAGGTTTAATAAACAGAATAAGATGAAAATCAATAGATCAAACCAAGTGCAAAAGATGATAGCAACGAAAATCGAAATAATGACCCACTATGTTATCAGTGACTAACTAAGGTGCACCCGTCCAGCAAGTGAATTGTTTGACTAGCCTAATCAGCTTGAGACACTCAACTTCGCTAGTCAGATGGGTAGCTACAAGACTAATTTTATAACTCAGTCCGCTTTGCATGCCTTTGTTGATAGATAGTTAAAAAAGTTGATATCTATGTTGATGGCCAATGAAAATCAGGATCAAATCTCACGACTGTTCAGCACACATGTTCACGCTTCTGCTTCGTTGTTCCACTATTTCTTAATATCCCTATCATCCCACAATACCACTACATCCCATTACTCTCATATTCTCTATTCTCTATGTACTACACATTTTGATTAATTTCTCGTGATTCACCACCCCACTAGTGAGCACTATGATTTTGTTGTGAACGCTACTTTTCTCATTTAATTTCTTCTGCAAATACTTCAAACAACTGATTTCTCCACGAGTGATCCCCCCTATAACCACCACCATGATCAAATTCTCTTCTCTTATTTGTCCCTTGATTCCTCTATATTTCTTATCATCCAGAGTATCATTCAAGTTAATATCAGTGATTTTCCCTGCAAAAGAAGCTTCCAATTCGAGCCCGCTCCAATTTGGACGACGCGATAAGTTATTCACTGGTTTATAAACCAAAGATTCTCTCAGGTATAAAAGTTCGACCATTCGAATCAATAATGGTACCGTGGATCCAGGAAGTGAAAATGAAAGATTTCCATAAAGACTATCTGGGTCTTCTTCGCCGTTAGAATCAACACCAATGGGAGGATGAAGATTAAAGAATTTGTCTATAGAATGGTACAAAGTCTTGTGGGAATCAAAACTTCCTGCTGTTATACCCAATTGATTAATATTCTCATACCCTTGTAATGAGGAATTGGTAGTTGTAGTGATATTGTCAGTAGTTTGAGAATGATTCCCCAACGATAAAGATGCAAATGCTCCAAATATCTCAGATGTAGCTCCTGCTGAATAAACCACTTTAATAATATGATATTGGATTAAATTGGTTAATAAAGCCTTGACTTTAATTCCATAATTTTGAACAATTTCAGTACTTATAAGATCAAAATCTTTTTCCTTTATACCATCATGAACAAAAGAAATTAATATGATTGAAGATATAACTATCTCAATGGTGAAATCCCGAATAACAAATTCACGAAGTTTTTGGAAATTGGTTTTATAATCCTCTTCTAAAAGATCATTTTGAAACCCAAGAAATTGCTCATATTGATTGATATCTTTATATAGATTACCATCATCTTTATCATTATTATCATTTCTTATCTTATCCAATACAGATTCCAGAATATAAGTATGTTTTTTAATCAATTCTTGCTTATTGGACAAAGGTCCCAAATTCGACACAAGTTTTTTAATTTCACTTAAATCTGCACTTTCATTATGATTCATTAAACTATCTCTTTTCAGGTATTCAGTTTGAATTAATCTTGCCATTTGATTTAATTTCATTCCAATCGATGCAAAATTTAAATCTTTCAACTCTTCAAATAATTCATCATCTAATTGATTTTTGGTATCAGATATAGTTACTGAATCATATTCAATACCAAATAAATCATCAATTAAACCTTGATAATTCAATTGAGTAAATGCAACAGAACTATAATCTAAATTCCTTTCAAGAACAACCAAATCTGTATTTCCACGAGCCTTTTCTCGGTAGAATTGTTGTTCTAAAGAAGTTAAATTTTGTGATAAATAATCAGGTAATTTTTCATTCTCAATAATTTTAGCAAGCAACGATGAATTGTCCCCCAAGGCGTATATGTTTTTCAATTTAATCATCTTGTTATTAGGAGTATAGTTTTCAAGGATATCTACAAACAGATCGGACAATTTAGATATCACTTCAATGGGTAATTTGAAATATGATTCTAAACCTCCAAAGGGCATTTCTAAAGACAACACATTTTCATCTATGACTAATGGTTGCATTTTCCATGAGGAAACACTGATTTTTGAATTCAATCTAGTGAATCTATGCAGAAGGTTGCGATGTATTATAGCGTTGAAACTCAATATTCCATCTTTCAATTTACTATTCAAATGGTAAAGAAATGATTTGTTAAGATTACGGACAACGAGATACACCTTCTGGCTTATATTCTGAGCCAATTGTACCACTAGATCAACGTTGCGGTTCGTGGGCTCCACTATAACAATCACGCTGTTGTAATCACCTTGTAACTTATGACTTAGCTCGTTATCCAACCAAGTAATGCTGGTAAATTTGCCCACATCTTTAAGTTTTTTGAAAGGGGTCAAATAATTGATAAGAGTAGATAGATCTTTGTCCAACACCAAAAGGTTGTTCAGAGTACGGATTCCGGTACGGAATATGTCCAACAAGGAGTCTAACGACCGCGTGTTTAGTATAATTGGGTCATCTATGGTCATGAGGAGTGTTTGATGATAATATTTTTATAATGCGTGCGAATGTGGTCTAAATAAAGGAAAAGATAAAGGTAGATAAGTGTAAAAAGGTCTACCAACGATATAACAACGGTTTAAACACTTTAGAGACACTAATTAATCCACTTAAAATTCCTTGTTACTTGGAAAAGCTGCCTTATGTAGAGAAACATGAAATATTTCGAATATTTTGTATAAACCACCTACAATTGCACTCTATAATGTTTAAATCTATATTACTATAATTTGGCTTGCTTTTCAAGACCTCCAAACATCACCAACCCTTCTTGAATAACCGAGATCACATGTTTACCCTCTGCATTGAACATTTCTCCTTCTAATAAGACTCTACTATTCGACATGGTCACAGCATTGTATGCAAACCCCATCCATTTAGTCGGATCAAAATCAGTATCATGAAAATACATAATATGATCCAAGGAAATTGAAAAATAGTGACGAAGACTATAATGATCAACAGAAGGAATTCGAAGAATACGGGCCAATCGAGTAAGGAAAAGCGAGTCGGTAAGATATGCAACCGAACAAGCATTCATCTCCAATTGGTCCTGTTCATCTCCAAATGAATCATCTGAACATCGAACAAAAAATGAAAGTTGTCTTTCAGCAACGGGTTTTTGCTCTTCTTCCTTGGTCAACTCCAATTCATACATTTCTGGGGGTAACTTATGAAGAATGGGTCTTTTGTTCAAATCTTCATTGGTGGGGAGTTCCTCAGGACTGTAGGTATTGAGCCATTGCGGATAAGGTCTTCCAAAGCCAAAAGGTTTGGCCACATCGGAATCATTATCACTATCATCATCATCTTCTTCATCTTGCCCCTTCTTCTTTTGCAGCTCTTCGTATGCTTTGATTGTCTCTTTGACGGAGTTTTTGCGGGTCAACGAGATGTTGGCAATATACTTGAGCTGTCCGTCCTGAGAAGCGCGCACTACTCGGTTGCAAAAACTACGTCCATTACTCACTTCTTCCACCTCGTAACTAAACACCTTGGTATCGTCTCCTGCCTTGAGAAAATACGATTGCAAAGAGTGTGGGGTAAATCCTTTTGGGCACGATCTAATAGCAACAAGCAATGCCTGGGCAATTATCCATCCTCCAAACACCCCTCTAGCCTTAGGTTGAGGCTTGCCGAGCGGGAGAAGCCCTTTCCAAGTGTTTTGGCCCGTGCTTTCCACCTGTATTTTCTGTTTGAACGTCATAGGGAACAGGAAAAAAAATATAGCTCGGATTTAATTGCAATTGGGTCAAAGTTGAGTCGAGCGAATAAACTTACACGGTTGTTAATTGAAAACTCAGCGTGCGTCAATGTACTTAAGGGCAAATAAGATAGATTTAAAATATACTGTATAAGTAGATTAAAAGAACCGATTTTAGTTTGTTGACGATTTAGTTTGTTGACGATTTATGTCATAGATTTCCATGTAGAAGCATGAGCTTGAAATTTGAATTTTCCGTACTTTGCAGAGAGGGGTCTACAGCCGAGGCGATCTTGGGGTAAGAGAAAATTGATGAGTTGAGACCGAAGAATATTGGTACTGAGGTAAGTTGATACATCTATAGGGGTTAATATGTTTGTAAAGAGTAGAATATATTGGAATTTTGGTGGATCTCTGGTTGAGATCTTCGATTCGGTGTTAACGGTCAATCTATGCATATGAAACAAGATCTATGCGTGCGATATGATATGATATCTAAACGTCTATAAACATTTTGATTATTAATATCTGATTATTTTTCATTAATCAATTCTCTACTATTAGTAATAAATATATGCAATTAACTAACAGATTCATAACTTAGCTACCTTGGGTATCCTATCCACAGTCTCTTTCTTCAAAAACATAAGACCTTCTTGAGAAAATGATGCAACACATGTCCCATCAAGAGTATATGCCAGACCTACCGCCAATACTCTATCATTTTCTAACCGGAGAAATCTCCAATCCATAAACATCCATTGTGAACTATCAAAATCAGTGTCATGAAACCATACCGAATGATCTAAAGATACTCTAAAATAATTTAAATATTTAGGATTTAATGGTAAACCTAAAGCTCTAATCACAGTAGAAAGCCAAAAACTATCAGTAGCAAAAGCTAAAGAAGCAAAATTGGTCTTGGTAAAATCTTTAGCCACACTGAAATCATCATTAATTTTGAAAAATACTCCCAATTTCCTATCACCAGGTGCTAAAGAAAAAAATCGTTCATGAGTTTTCAATTCAACATATTCTTTTGGTACTATATGTCTTAAATTACCATTTGTATGTTCCCAAAACGGCATTTTATCTAAATGATCTTTATATTTATTAAAAAGACTTTGAGGAGCTGCTTGAAATCCAAATGGAGGCGCGATCTTACCCAGAGTATCCTGCTTATATAATTTTTGTTTCTCTTTTAAAGAATTTTTCTTTGTAAACAGAATAACCATTGAATAACATAATTGATTAGTAGATTTTTGATAACATTGAACTGTACGATGAGCAAAGTTTCTACCATTATTACTAACTAGGATTTCATATCTCATAACTGATTCTTGGTTTCCAGCCTTAATAAAATGAGAATGTAAAGAATTGGGACTGAATGTTTCTGAATCTTCAAGTGATAACCATGCTGCTAATAAAGTTTGAGATACAAATTCTCCTCCATAAGTGCCTCTACCTCCTTTCATAAATGGTTCAAGAGGGTATACTCCTTCATACGTAGTTTCTCCAGTCTTGATGAGTTTGAATTTCTCCTCCAAATGCGAAAGACCTTCCTTTCTTATATCTTCAAGATCCATTTTAGTTGATATAGTTCAATAGGCAAATGGGGTTTAATTTTTGACAAAACTTGCGGTTCTATTTAATATATAATCGATGAGTCTTATGCATGCGCGGTTCTCCCCACACAGAGAGTGCTTGCAAATTGGTGGGTGGTGTGGCAGCAACCGAGGAAATTTCACATGCAGGTTGTGTTTTCCATCGAACTAAAAATAAGAAAATTACCAAATGCTGTATACGGACTTACCACACAGCCAAACAAGGATTAGAAAAATAAGCGCGTGCTGATGAATCATGTGCTACAGTGGGAAAGAAGCACATGGGTTTACTTATATTGCTTATATTTCACTGTTCTATAGGTTTGTTCTATATAATTCAAAGTATAGTGCCTGTCAGTTGGGTTGAGTCCTGTATAATTAATTCTATTTAGTACCTATTTAGTACCATTTTCCTCTGATTACCTCGCTTAACTTAATTCACAATTTGGCTTTTAACTCAGATTCACTATGGAAAAATACCAATCCTTCTTGCACTATACTGGCAAATAATTTACCATTTTCATTGTAATAAGAACCTTGAATAAATACTCTATTATTTGAAAATCTTGGAGTTTTAAAATTGAAAAAAACCCACTTTGATGGATCAAATTCATCATCATGGAAATAAATACTGTGATCTAATGAAATTGAAAAAAAATGCTCTCCTTTTCCTCCACTAGCTAAAGCTTTCAGAATTGGTAAATGTAAAATTCTTGATAATGAAGATAAATGTAATGAATCAGATAATACTCCCATACCCGCGTATCTATATTTAGGATCAATATTCTTGGTCATATCATTCACTTTAAGCCAAAATGATACTTCTCTAGTAGCTGCAGGTTTTTGTAATTCTTCTCTCTCACCAAGTTTCAGGTTATAAAATTCAGGTCCAAATTTATGATGTAAAACGTTCGAATGATCATGATCTTTTCTAGTTTTTAAATTAGAATGTTTGTTTTGAAACATTTTCTTTGGTACCGGTACTTGATAATCAAGTGGTAAGTGCTTTAATTCTCCTTTTTCAAATTTTTCAACTGATTTCTTAAATGTGTTTTTCTTAGTTAATGAAATCATTACTAAATATTTCAATTCATTTTTTTGAACTACTCTTATCACTCTATTAGCAAAGTTTTTCCCATCACTGATTTTTTCAACTTCATATTGGCATGGAATTGAATCATCACCAGCTTTAACAAAATATGAATGTAATGAATGAGGTGTGAAATCTTTACCAACACTTTCCATTGCAACTACTATAGCTTGTCCACATAAATTTCCTCCATAAACACCACGAGAATTAGGTGAGGGTTTCCCTAAAGGAATTAATCCTTCATATTTTAAAGGCTCTATTTGACGAACTTTATAAGCTGACTCAAGGCGAGATTTAGATGTTTGGATTTCAACTGAATTCATTAAAATTAATTTAGATTGATATTTGAGTATAAAAAATTATCTAGAATATATTCAACTGTCTTTTTGGTATTGTTAAGTATCCTGAATCAATTCCAGACTCATGTACTATCGCATGCACTTGCGAAGACTTCCTTATGAAAATGCCCAAAAAAAAAAGTTGCAACCGAGGTACTGTACAGCCGATACTAGTAACCAACATATCTTGTTATCACTGTGGATAATTGTTTTTTTTTTTTTTTCTTCTTCTTAATTTACCCGATCTATTATTAGGGCTCAATATATCCACGGTTAATCCGAACGTTTAAACGTTATCGCAAATCAGGCTTCCGAACCCCTCATATGTCAAATTTTCGAAATGTAATTAGGTAGAACCACCAATTCTATGGTTTTAAATGGTTAATTTAAAGTTATTAGTAGTAGGTAGTGTTCTCTTTGCTATGAACAGTACTTACATACATCTATTAACTCATTTCCAGTTTTGAATGTGATGTACTATTCCCACCTTTTCATCTTCTCATATTCGAACTTGCTAATACATAACCGCACGTCTTAACTCGGATATTAAATTCTAATCAGATACTATTATAAAACCTAAATTGGTCAATCATTCGGGTATTTTATAATTTCTCCGCCACAGGCCCATGCATTAATGTTAAACCTTCTTGTACTATAGTAGCCACACATTCTCCATCAGGCTTATAAAAATGGCCTCTAACTAAAGTTCTACCATTGGAAAGAGTTTTCATCTGATATGCTAGTGTCAACCATTGTTTCACCACGTCAAACAGATTATAATCATCAGTATGAAAGTAAATATGGTGATCTAAAGACATGGCATTGTAATGATACAAATGAATGATATTTAAGGACAATTGCATCAATTTCTCAGCGTCTTTCTCATCATCAAATTCTTCTTCATTGAACATTTCAGTTGGATTCCATGGAATATGTAAAACACGAGCTAAAGTTGTAAGAATCGCAGAATCAGATATACATCCTAATCCCACATAGTTGAATTTGGGATCTTTAAACAGTTCAGTTTGATTGATACCACTGTATAAAGATATCCATCTTTCACTTGGGCTCAAATTCTTTTCCTGGGGGCATTTTTTGTAATCTTTAAGCTCTTCAGAATATGAATTTTTTACCCAATCTGTGTGTTTGATAACAGTCAAATCATCAGGATTAGGGTGCTTGATATGTATATCTGTAGGTAAATCTCTTTGAAAATTAACATTCAGCTTTCTAACCCCTGGTCGAACCATTGAAACCATACAAGTATAAGGAATACGATCTTTACCTCTTCTCAATTGTATTACCTTGATTTGCTTCCTAACAAAATTGGCACTTTCCACCAAAGTAAGCACTTCAAACCTACACACCACTCTGCTGTTACCAGGACCTATGAAATATGAGTGGAAAGATTCCATTACAAACCCAGGTGTTGATTCCAAGGCCACCAACAACGCTTGTGCACACATATGCCCACCATAAACACCTCTGGCTCCAGATATGGGGAGTCTCAAAGGATGTATGCCCTCCCAGTGGGTTTCATCCTTTTGCACCACTTTAAAAGCTTCTTCAAATGCCATAAATGGAGGCCCGTCCTCGCTGCCACCGCCCAATAAGTCTCTCATAGAAGAATTCGACATGTTGCCAATAGAAAGAAAAATATGTTGAGCGTACTTGTTTTGTACATGTACCCCACACTCTTAAGCATATGATGGACAGGAAAAAAAAAAAAACACCTCTATGAAAAATACTGATGAGCTATATAAAAAAGGCAGATAGGGCGCTTCTAGGAGCCAATGACGGCATGGATATCATGGTAAAGTTATGAAAGTAGCGCTATGACAGTAAAGCGGTTTATGTGGAGTGTATAAGGCGAATTTGACTTTAGTACGATAGTCTTGGGGGTCTATGGCCAATTGTCTACATATCTCAAGTGTAAACCTGTATGCTGTAAATATCTATTTAATCGGTGTTTATCTATGTTTTCTCCACCACCAATTGTTTAATCTTCCAATGCAAAATTGATGTCAAAAGTGTTTTTGAACTTTTCATTCAATTTAGCTATATCTTCTGCATTGTATTTTTTAGTCCCCATGTTTGAAAGAGGCCGTGGTACCGGTGCTGGAGTGTATGTAAGATCCACTACCAGCAGTTGTAATGGAACGAATTTTTCAAAATTGGGGGTCTCGGAAAAAATAGTAGGTTTGTATTTAGGTTTAGAAGGAATATCATGTTTCTGTTCGAAAAGTCTCTTTTGGGTCACGAAATCTGCCCTTTCATCCTCTGAATTAGAAACATTTGCAGCTTCTAATCCAAGCAGGAGTCTTTGTTCATTCGTCAATGGCAAATCAAAGCATTGATCCTGTTTTTTGAACCATCTATGCAATGAATAAACCACATTGAAGAGTAATAGCAAGTATACTCCTCTTACTACAAGGGTTACCCAATGGTTAGGATCAGATTCAGGTACATCAGGCAAAAAAGGATTTTGAAACGGTAATTTATGTTTCCTGTATAATTCTAGAAGCCATCTAAGGAAAGATCTTGAAAATTTCATCATCACTATAATCATAACGTTAGCTGTACAACGATACATTTCAGATGCTTTATTAATTTGTCTAGAAAGGGCTAATGACACCACTGGGTTCAACCAATCACCTGTAGGGAAGTTCGGCAGTACTTCATCATCATCTAGTTCTTCATCATTTTTGTTTTGAATTTGAGACACCTCATTTGTATCAATAATACCGTCACCTTTAATTCTATTATAAAACTGCATTCGTGAATTTACAGGAGGTGATGGAGTCTTTGTTTGTTCTCTGATACGCCTGTAGTTTGGAGGCAAAAATGATTCTATACCTGAATTTATAGACAGAGGAGTTTCATAGTACGTGGGCTGCTTTCTAGTTGTCTCCACTTCGTCAAGTGATAAATCCTTCTTGGATTTCATTCGTAACTTGGCTTGTTCAAGCTTAAAAGAAACGTCCGACATAGACTCCAATCTAACGGTTTGGATATGGTTTTTTTGCTCAAATGGCTCAGTAATCTTTTGATTCAAGTTCTGGGTCTGTATTTGCAGCCCACGGTTCTCGGATAATCGATGTAAACTAGGAAATGCTGATGCTTGATTAGCGTTGGCGCGATGGCCACTCAAAGAACCACTGGGGAACTTCTGCTGATTGATGCTGTCGCCCATTTTTTTAAGCGGAGTTGAATATTGACTGTATCCATCTCCCACAGAGTTCGAGCTTGTCATGATGGGTGAAAATGCAACTGTATGGACGTTTCAACTTAAACACACAAATTGAAAACAACTGAAAACGCTTGAACTTTAGACGCAGGAATTCTGAGATTTTGACTTGAAAAATGGTTCCGTTTCCTGCATGGTGTGTACTAATGGGATGATAGAAGGACGCCCATGGGCACATATGAAGGGCCTTTGACACTTGTAGAGATTGTAGACCAAGTATTCCATTTCATTCATAGTCAATTTGGTTCCAAAAAAAATCAGACTTCGACATGCTTTGGTATTTATGATATCTATGATAAATTTTGGTAGATGAGGCGCTATTGAGGTTCCAATTACTTGCATTGTAGACCTGATACGGGCCTTTAGATTCATATTGATGTCTTCTAAATGTTGTAGCATAACGTTCTTCCATGAAAAGTCTACTCCCAATAAAACTTTGGGTAAATGGGTTATGGTAACTGTGGTTTCCAGCGTTTCATAGTAAATCCCCCACATCAGGAAATCGGCTGTATTGGATGCAAATAAATTTAAATCATCATGAGTGACATAGAATGAAATTGGCTCATTCAATTTAATGGCTAGTTTATTATCAAATGCCATCTGTACAAATTCATTAAACAAGGCTTCCACCCTGATTCTTTCATCGCAAGCATGTTGATCGATCACATGTAGTTTGATAGGTGTATTTCTAGTAACAATAAGGATAAATTTATCTTCCAATTGTCTCAAGACTCTACAGTTGAGTAATTCGTTCTTGGTTATGCATGCTTCAGAGCTTTGGAGACTCAAATTTGAATTCAAACACGCTATAGCTCCTACTTTAAAAGTTCGTTTTGTAGGCAGCAGCAAGATATTCTCGGGCAATCTCTTGCGAGGCAGACTTCTAGGGGTTACCTTGGCAGGATGAATGTATCGGGACGTACTTTCTAGATGCCGCTTAATCATTGAATAAGATTTGTGGTATATATTTTGCATCCTCTTCTCGTTGAATTCCTCCAAATCTCGATCAAGCTTGCGCTGCTGAATAGATAGCAGATTCAACTGTTCTAATGGATCCAAACTGTCAAAAGTCACATATATCAACAACGTTATATCATTTAAAAGTGTTTTAATCTGTTCAAGTGGCATAGAAACCCCATTTACAAACAAAAAGCTGTCTCTCTGTCCATAAGTCCAAATATTCAACTCTATTTTGAAATTGGGATCCAGGTGATTTAAAGTTTTAAATATAGCATTTTCTCCAAAAACTCGATTGAATTGACTTTGATGGACCAATTCCATTGATTTCTCATAGATAGGGATTTTCAAATGATATTCGTCAACAGTCAAGTTGATTTCAATGTTGGGCCTAATCAGAATTAAGTTAAATAGCACTATTCTCAATTGTTTTAAAAATCTTGCCTTAGGTTGTGCATCCAAAAGTTTACGTTTGACTGGATATTTGTAAAAAACACTTGAACAGGTCACACATGTCCCAGAACAGTTGTAAGGGAACTTAGCATTGATGAAATCACTCTGGTACACCCGCCGCACACCGTCGTTCTCAACTATTTGATTATTAGATATAACAGAGAGAAAGGATACTTCTTTTAAAGAGTATAATGTCAACCCACGACATCCCAATGCTCGCATACCATCTTTAGAGCTATAATGGCTCTGGCCCACCTTCAAAAGCTCATTCTCTGCAATTCCATGTCCATTATCCGATACCTGCACACTCTTCGATGTGAAATCAATGATGACTTCAATCGAAGTGGCTCCAGCATCCACACAGTTATCCAACAAGGCTCTTGTCACCTCTTCCAAACTCCCCATATGTAAATTGGCCTCTAACTGGATTGCGACATGCTCTGTAAGGTTGTGTATACGCATGTTTAAGAGTTCCAGTCGAGTCGATTGACAGAAGCAGCGTAGAGCAACAACAAAAAAAAAAAAAAAAAACAGGTAGATTAGCTAAATAGTGGAGATAATCAATTTGATTAGTTTTGTTCTTACACTCAATGGAGCTTTCAGACGATCAATTGCATGAATTATACAAGTATGTCGTCACATTTGAGCATGTGGACAATATAGAAGAGCTTCTTCAAGTAATAGACTATCACCATGTCGAACAATTGGTGCATTCAAACGATAAATCCTTTATCAAAGACAAAGTGGAAGATGTGTTTGAGCAGCACAAAGTGGCGATTTACTCTATCCCTATCTTTTTTGAGGAGGACGTGAGGAAGGTACGGCATTTGGCCGCGTCTGTAGACAATCCTTTCCATCAAGAGGTGGCGGGCTTGATAGCAAAACTAGGGTTGCAAAAGATTGATTTGGACCACGGTAATGTGCACCAAAAGACGCTTCAATATACCGATTCAAATGGTCAAATCACGAGTAGCGAGTTTAAAAGCAGCACTGACAGTACTGGATCTTCTAGTTACAATTTTTCAGGTGGTAAAATGGATCTGCTGTCACTGCCAATGACCAAAAACCATACCAATATAGGGGGTCCTTCACAGTCTCAACAGGCCCTCGTGAAAGCAGACGTTCCTGCCTTGACTACAGTGGTGGAAGGCTTATCGATATCCAATGATAAGAAACACACAATCCCCAAACTGACCCTCACTTCTGAATTTAAACCAGGCCCACCACCTCGTCAAACGTCTTATTTTATAAACAAAAGCAGCAGTGTAAGTAGTCCTGCAGTTATAGATACCACTAATGTCAATGTGCTTACTAAAGCGGCAGCAAAACCATCAAAGAAAGTTAAACCACCATCATTGGTGCAGAAATTTAACATCATAAGAAAGAAAATGTCTGAACCGCCCAAAGAACCTTCTCAAAACTCACACCAAACGCCAGATATCACACCAAACGCCGCAGGCGGTGTTTTACAGAAAACAAGGCGAAGAACTTCAATGGTGAAAGACAATCTTCCTTTATACATTCGAAATCAGCTTCAAAAAAGCCCCGTAGAAGAAGCAGCGGCCATGCAAAACTCTCGCATCAAAAATATCCTTTCAAATTCCAATTCTTTATATGCTTTGAATAAGGATGCATCTCGAGATAACAGCCAAGGAAGTACTTCTGATTACATCTCAGATCGTAATCCCTCCGATGACGATAAGGAGTATATTCTGCCCACACTGGTGTCAAGATATATTGATTATGATGATGATGATTTGGCAGATATAGACTTTGTCAATTTAAGTGAAGAAGAAAACGAGGAGCATCATAATGATGAAGAAGATTACTTATTCAGATAATTATTAAGAGATTAATATATTAATATAAATATAGTCTATAAATCACCACCGTTTCATGCAAATCTATTCAGATGTGTAATACTTTGTCTCCTCTGATCATTCTTAAAGAATATTCATAAAAATATAATGATAATGCACTGGTAGGAGCCGTTTTCAACATACTGATTCCATACCCTTTATAGAATCCAAACATACCTTCTTTTTTCAAAATGTCGGAGCAAAGTTGAACCGTTGATTCAGCACGAAGCATTTGCATTCTTTTTCTTAATGTGTCCAATGGGAAGGTTATACCTTTAGCAATTGCGCCTGCTGAGAACCCACAGAACCCCTCAATAAATGGAATGTAATCATATTTTTGAGTGATTACTCTTGCCACTTCGTAGGCCCAGAACATTAAACCGGTTGTAGCAGTTACTGAAGTTGCAGCTGGGGCCAACCCTACAAAAAAGCCCTTTAATCCTTTTGTATTATGTATAGCCTTTATCGTTTTAGTCATAGACAAAAACTCTTTTTCATTATTAGCCACCAAACGAGTTCTGAGTAAATCAAATGGGTAAGTTGTTAGAGTACTGAAAAGTCCAGCTCCTGAACCTACCACTAGAGCGTGGATCGCAGGGCTAATTGAGACGTGGTAGCTGGATTCAACGTCGTTCAAGAACGTGCTCAATACTGAATAACTACCAAATTGTGCCGCTCCGTAGCATACGTACATCAATTCAGCAGGCACATTTCCCTTCCATAAAGCTCGGACTCCCTCCTTTTGAAGTATATCAGTTAATGCCTTCCAAGCAGTGTACCGGTGGCCAGAAGCGTGGGTCAGAAGCTGCAATCGGATCTTGATCGTATCCAAGGGTGCAGAGATGGCTCTGGAGTTAGTACCACTGATAACCATCAATCAAGTCATCGCGTGTTTTCAAGAACAAGAGCCGCGAATATGACGTCCGCGAATACATACCGTGATATTCCTCCCGATATCAGACCGGCCATGAGTGCCTCTACAGGTGTGACATTGTTTCCTTTCCTCAAATGGTCTTCCCTGGGCATGGCATTGTTTTCAAGTCGATGACCTGGAGTTAATCAAAAAGAACAAATAAATAATGATAACAATATTTACATGCAGAGAAAGCCCTATGATGCAGAGAAGTAATACAAAGTTCAAGATGGGATGGGATATATAATGTTTTTCAGTCTACTGCTTACTGCTTATGTTTCCCCTTATACATTAATACTCGTAAAAAATCAATTGACTATCTACCAACTCTATTTATCAATATTCTGCCAATACCTCTTTCAAAACGTCAGGATACCACCTTGCAGCCACATCTTGATGTGACTTGACTCTGTTTCTGAATACCGTGTACCCTACTGGATTTTTAGTGACATCTGGGACAAATTGGAACCCTACATCAACCGCCCAATTTTCAATCTTTTCATCTCTTTGGCGGGCCATTTTCGCTATTTCTGGCTTTATATCACTTACTGCCATTTTACGTGAGTCAAGATCAATTGTTTGGAAATAAGGTATGGAGATTCTGGTTCCAGTACCAGCTTGTGGAATCAAAACTCTATGAATGGTTGCTTTACAAACTCCTTGAGTGATGGCTTCTAAAGTTTGTCCCGCATTTACTACAAGAGTATTTGGAATATTGCTGACTGTAACCCATTGACCTTGGAAGTTTTGAACTTGTAATGAGTTTTCATGAGAAGTGGCTTGATATATAAATGTAATTAAATCAGAATCTCTATGTGGCCCACATCCTTGCCCTGTAGATGGATTATCATCTAAGGAAACCGATTTGGCTCCTTCATTAATTAATTCTTTTGAATCTGGATACGCTATTAGCTTCATTTTAGCCTGTTGATTGGGCTTGAAAAATGATTCAAAAGAATCAGGAGCCAACCCAATGGCTTCACACACAAATTGACGGAACACTTTAGCTAATTGCCCCATCTTTTGAATATGATTTTCAATCACTGGTCTGAATTTAGGTGCATACTTCTCATCTGGCCAAAGATTAGGTCCCTCGATGTTTTTATAAAGAGGTTCTTTCAATTTTGGAGCCGGTAATTCTGTACCAAGATCTATTTGTTCTCTCCAATCGGTATGTTTCGCAGTAATTTCATTAGCTAATCGAGTGTACCCCAAAAAATGCGGCGAATGAATCATTTCAATATCATCTTTGACCTTTTGAGGTAAATCAAAAAATTGGGTAGCTTCAACTTTGATGTTTTGTAATTCTTCCCTTGATGGACCATATGATTCATAATTTTTTAATAAAAGAAACCCTACTTCTATAACAGCATGACGCAATTCTTCAAGAAATTGTGGTTTGGTGGCAGGATCGAATCCTTTACTCAAATCAATGATAGGAATCTCTTGAAATGACATCTTTATCTATTGAAATTCTAGTTTCTGAGTGGAGTTGGATGGGTCATTTATAAACCAGATCAGCCACACTTTTTTCACGTGTGGAGCAAAAAATCGTCTTAGATTTTTCGCACTGGCACAGTAGACTAAATTGTTATTTGCTGATGCTAACTGGAGTGGGAATAAAGTTTGAAGTGTTATATTGAGTAATTAATAAAACTCCCTCAATGGAGAGAGTCTTAATTCTCAATAAAATACAGTATATGTGTAAAATAGTTGAAAATCACTGGGTTTGAAATTGGGTGGATTTGGATTTGAGCGTAAGTTGACTCTAAATATGGAGCCGCTTAAAATATAGAGTTCCGCATGTTTAAATCAACTACATTGGCTAGTATCGGATATTTGACTACTACTATTATAAATACTCAAGTCCTATTTTATCTTCATTACAAATTCATTATATTATAAATTTAAATTCTTTCCAATAAAAATACATCTTTCCAGCTTGTATATTCGTGCTTTCCTTGTAGTTGGGCAATAGTAAGGAAATTTATGCTGAAAATGGTAATTCTATCACCACTTAAAATTAGAAGATCAACTGTCTGCAGGATATTTATACAAAATTTAACTGCGTAGCATAATCCCTTTAGGTAATTTTTGTCAATTCAGATAACACTTGGATTGATTTTTAAGTGGCGGAAGTCATCGATGCTATCAAGTGAATAATTGATAGGTGGATAAGAGTTAAAGCATATACATTATCAAGCTTTGTATAAATAAATCAGGAATTTAAGCGATTCCAAACAGTATTTTAAATTCAGTAAATGTGAAAAAAAAACATATATTATTTAAATCTCTACTCTAGATATGCCAAGAAGAAGGTTGTAAAGTAAATTAAGTTAATTGATTCTGTATATGTAAAAGATCTCAGCTCAGCCAGGTATAAACGAAGAAAATATTGACCGAATTGCCGAAAACAGTTTAGTCTATTATTATTTGACACTATCAATAGTAAATTCCTGTTGTCTATGCTGCATGTCAAGAAACTGAATGCATAATCTAAGTGTCACCCGTAATTTGAAAGTGGTCGAGGGTTGTATAGAAGACTAAAAATACAAGAGTTTTAAAACAAGGGGATGCTAAAGATCATGGTGAATCCATAAAACAATCAGCTATAAGATTCACAATTAACCTAATGATCGTTGCATTCTTTATTGGAAACTTTATCAGTTGGCGCGTTTTTTGATTACAATTGTTTAAGTTGTGGTAGTTTAACAAGGTTTAGATAAACGTTGGCGCTTTTCGTATTTTTTGCATTAAAATGGGTCCCACTTTAAACCCCGAATCCTTCTGCTACATCTTAGAAAGTTTGTAGAGTCTTGTATTATATGAGTTTAAACTTGGACAGAGTTGGCCGATTCGCTTGGCAGTATAGTTAGAGTATCTTTGTATAAAGAATGGCGTATGACTGTGAAAGAATAGCCGATCTTTTGTATTTTGAAATTTAATTTCAAGTGTTTGTAAATGAAAAAGAGTGATTGTAGAAAGATAAATGAAAAAAACATCATCAAAGTAAAAGAAGCACCATCTAAAAACGTACTCGTAGTTTTACATCAAAAATCAAAAAAATCTATATCCAATCATTTCCGGCAATCATCAAACTATGATATTTACCGAACCGTTAATGGATGCATGGATTAAATTCCAAATTAGCCAGTTAAATAAAGTGAATTAATATTTCCAACTAAAGCAACAAATTCCTGACAATCATTCGTTTCTTTTCGTCTCTAGTTGTACCCCAATACAGGTATTACAGAGAAAAAGAAAAAATAAAAATAATAATCATAAACTTCTGAAATAAACTCTAACTCCAATCTCATCAGTGATCTGAGATTTAGTGATGTGGAATCCAATGATTCGAGGTCCTGGCGTTATGAACTAGCTCAAAATATACCCAGGTGGTAAAGATTTCCTAAACAGAATCCGAATCATGGCTTAAGCTATCCATATCCAATCAATCTGTGTTGTGATCTTGAAATAATCAATCTGCCTGGTGCTGAAACTTTGGTGAGATAAAGGTACTTCGAGGTCGTGCAATTGGGCGCAGATCGCCGCATGCTCACCCAAAATAGCAAGTATTTCTTCACGATAAGGTGCTTTCTGGCCTGTATATACCTAAGGACAAAGACATTTAGATTATCTGCATGGAGAATATATTTTTTAATACGATAAAAATTTCAGTTTTTACTGATAAGAATGTTTAATTGTCACATCTACCAAGCAATAAATAAAGGAAGAAATGGAGAAATATGAAAGCTTAAAAACTAGATCATTGAAAAACTTTTTTCAACAATCCAATATCGAATTTGAAAACCTTTCCTTTTCTTTGAATTCACTGTTCATCTAAATTAAAGAATATCAATTAATTCATTTATAATTTTTTTCTTTAATTGGAAGATAAAGAATTAAACGCCAACCAACAAAGAATAGTGTTATTGCCTCACACTTCAAAGCATTTAAATCTGAAGGGTTGTTTTTTTTTCAGTTTTATTCATCTTTGACTTTTACTTTCTATAAATCAGCTTCAGAATCCCTGTGGAACAGCTTTCTGATCTTTTATTTATTGGTCGTCAACATTAAAGTTTAATTTTATTTTTCGGTTGCAACTCTGTTGATCAGAGATAAGAAGTTGGCCCAAAATAATTTTTATTTTACTTCCACTCTAAGTTGTTTCTTTTAACCTAACAAATCCAACTTTCCAATATGTCTGTGTCTCTGACTGAAAAGGAGAAACACCACGTTTCTGTGGAACCAGTCAAATCTGTGGCTATGGGAGATATCTCCAGATATATTTCTCAAAAACCTGAAGGAGATTCCAGTGCCGCCAAACTTTTAGAAGAAGCACAAGCTAACTTGAAATTGGCTCAAGAAACTGGTTATGCTCCCGAATTACGTCGTAATTTTTCCATTTGGTCGGTTTTGGGTGTCGGTTTTGGTTTAACCAACTCTTGGTTCGGTATTTCTGCTTCTCTTATTACTGGTGTTTCCTCTGGTGGTCCAATGATGATTGTTTATGGTATTATTATTGTAGCAGTCATCTCCACTGCCATTGGAGCTACACTTTCTGAATTAACCAGTGCCATGCCTTCTGCTGGTGGTCAATATTACTGGACCATGAAGTTGGCTCCAAAGAAATATGCGCCTTTTGCTTCTTATATGTGTGGTGCCTTTGCATGGGCAGGCTCTGTCTTTACTTCTGCTTCCGTTACCATTTCCATTGCTACTTCTTTGGTAGGTATGTATGTTTTAGGATCTGGAGATCCAAACAAGACCGTGGAAACTTGGCAAGTGTTTGTTACTTATGAAATTGTCAATATTTTCATTTTTGTCTTCAATATCTGGGAAAAGCCTCTTCCAATGATTTCTCAAATCTCGTTATATGTTTCCTTGGCTTCTTTCATTATTATTACTATAGTTGTTTTAGCCAAATCTTCTGGTAACTATAATACTGCTCATTTTGTGTTCATTGAATTTAGTAATGGTACTGGATGGTCCTCATCAGGTATTGCATTTATTGTGGGTCTTATTAATCCTAATTGGTCTTTCTCTTGTTTGGATTGTGCTACTCATATGGCTGAAGAAATTCTTAACCCAGAAACTCAAATTCCTAAGTCTATTATGGGAACTGTGGCCTTGGGTTTTATTACTTCTTTCCCATATGCCATTGCTATGTTTTTCTGTATTAGAAACTTGGATGATATTTTGAATTCTAACACCGGTGTTCCAATCATGGATGTTTTCTACCAAGCTCTTGAATCCAGAGCAGGTGCTATTTGTTTACAAGTTTTAATTCTTTTAACTGCCATCGGATGTAATATTGCTTCTCATACTTGGCAAGCACGTTTGTGTTGGTCTTTTGCTAGAGATAATGGTTTACCAGGTTCCAAATACTGGGCACAAATCAACCCCAGAACTAAGCAACCAGTTAATGCTCATATTATGTCTTGTGTTTGGTGTGCTATTATTGGATGTATCTACATGGGTTCCACCACTGCTTATAACGCCATGGTCACTGGATGTATTGTTTTCTTATTACTTTCCTACGCTGTTCCAACTATTTGTCTTTTGATCAAGGGTAGAGATAACATCCCACACGGTCCATTCTGGTTAGGAAAATGGGGTCTTGTTTGCAATTATGTGTTGATTTTCTGGACCACTTTCACCACCATTTTCTATTCTTTCCCACCAGTGATGCCTGTCACTGCTGGTAATATGAATTATGTTTCCGCTGTTGTGGGTATCTTTGGAGGTTACTGCGTCATTTACTGGTTTGCCAGAGGTAAATATCATTTCAAGACCTTAGATGATCATGAAGCTGACAAGTTAGAGTTGACTCTGCAATTACTGAACCAAGTTGATGAACTTGAAGTGATTTTATCAAGACAAAAGCTGCCTTAAGAATAATATTAGTGTATAAAGATCTTATAAATAAACAAGTGATAATAATTTGAGTAGATAGACATGTGAAAGCGAGAGAAAGATAAGATAAATGAGACGAAATTAGCACTGGAAAGTTTACAGTTACAGAGTTATGGAACTGGTGCAAATATTATGTATATGAGGGCCAAATATAAGTGTAAATGCTCATATATGCCC
Source organism: Kurtzmaniella fragi (assembly GCA_030581955.1). Taxonomy (NCBI): domain Eukaryota; kingdom Fungi; phylum Ascomycota; class Pichiomycetes; order Serinales; family Debaryomycetaceae; genus Kurtzmaniella; species Kurtzmaniella fragi. The sequence continues at coordinate 334,858 of JAKTWE010000003.1, forward strand.
CCCAGTTTGTTTTTATACGTTACTTAATGTTTACAGGATTGGTATATAACCGTCTTATATCCATATAGATGCTTACAGATCAAAATTACACGAATCATAGATAGTTCCGCCTTAGGTTATCACACACCCTAAGTGAAAAATTATTGAGCCAAAGCGTAAAGCATGGAATATTCTATTTTCAAGCCCTAAAATCCATACTCAGTAGGATATCATGCAAAGTAATTTAACCATATTGTCTAAATTCCTATAAAAGCACATATTATTGATATTCACCCCCTTCGTTCCTTTCATCTCTGACATAGGTTCACTGATTTTTTACCCACTATCTTTTACGTCCACATGCAGTCTGGAAGCTCATAGAATAGTGCGCCCTCAAATCCACAGCGAGCGTTCAAATTTCTCTTTATCCTATCCACTGATATGAGCAATTTGGTTAACAACGCTGCCATTGCAGACGCCAGGTTGTTGGTTCCCAAGCCCTTGGTATTTAGGCCGTATGTTTGGCCCTTTACCATCGTCTACCCGGTGTTCTATCAAATCTACTCCAACCATTACGACAAGTATATCGTTGGAAGAGAATGGACCTTTGTCTATTTACTTACCATCGTGTCGATTAATCTTTTGATCTGGTTGATGCCTCACTGGAACATTGAAATCAACAAGAAGTTTAACTATGATGAGGTCAAAACTATCAAAGAAGCTCTCTATGTTAAGATCACCCCAGCCCCAAACTCAGGTATTGGAGAAATCTGTAAGATCAATCGTGAAATCTTCCACGATGGCGAATTACAAGTGTCTTTCTTATATCAAAAGAGACGTCATTTGTACCACGAAGAGCAAGGCAAGTTTGCTCCTCCTGAATTTTTATTTGATGAACATCCTCAACTCTCCGCTTACCAAGAAACCAAAGGTTTGTCCCACAATTTGGAAAAATTACAAAGAATTTATGGGCCAAATAAGTTTGATATTCCAGTACCAACTTTCATGGAATTATTCAAAGAACATGCTGTTGCTCCATTTTTTGTTTTTCAACTTTTTTCTTTATCCTTATGGTTAATGGATGAACAATGGTATTATTCTTTATTCTCTCTTTTCATGCTTGTTTCTTTTGAAATGACTACTGTTTTCCAAAGACGTGCTACTATGACTGAATTTCAATCCATGGGTATTAAGCCTTATACTATCTGGGTCCATAGAGACTTAAAGTGGATTGAATTACAAACTGATGAATTATTACCTGGTGATTTAGTTTCCATTACTAGAACTAACGATAGCAGTGCTGTTCCATGTGATTTGCTTTTGATCGATGGTTCTGCCATTGTTAATGAAGCTATGTTGTCTGGTGAGTCCACTCCTTTACTTAAAGAATCTATCAAACTTAGACCTTCTCATGAAAATCTCCTGCCTGAAACTTTCGACAAGAATTCTTTGTTACATGGTGGTACTACTGTTTTACAAGTTACCAAGCCTGAAAACAGTTCTGTTCCATCTGCTCCAGATGGAGGTGCCCTTGCTGTTGTCTCCAAAACTGGATTTGAAACCTCTCAAGGTTCTCTTGTCCGTATGATGATTTTCTCTTCTGAAAGAATTTCTGCTGGTAACAAGGAAGCATTTTTCTTTATATTATTCCTTTTAGTATTCGCAATCGTTGCATCCTGGTATGTTTGGGTTGAAGGTACCAAGATGGGCCGTATCCAATCCAAATTGATTCTTGATTGTATCATCGTTATTACTTCTGTCGTTCCTCCTGAACTTCCAATGGAATTGACCATGGCTGTCAACTCTTCCCTTACTTCTTTACTGAAGTTCTACATTTACTGTACTGAACCATTTAGAATTCCTCTTGCAGGTAGAATTGATGTTTGTTGCTTTGACAAAACTGGTACTTTGACTGCTGAAGATTTGGTATTCGAAGGTTTGGCTGGTTTAGATGAAGCTAAAGGTATCCATCATTTATCTAATTCTGAAGAAGCTCCTGAAACTACTTCGTATGTGTTAGGTTCTTGTCATGCTCTTGTTTTATTGGAAGATGGCGATGTTGTTGGTGATCCAATGGAAAAGGAAACTTTGAAAGCTTCTAACTGGACTGTTACTCCTAAAGATACTGTCGAACGTAAGAAGGCTTCTGGAAAGAGTGAGAAAATTAGAATTTTACGTCGTTTCCAATTTTCTTCTGCTTTGAAAAGATCTGCTGCAATTTCTTCCGTCTCTACTCTTCCAGGTAAGAATATTGTTTCTGTCAAAGGTGCTCCTGAAACCATTAAACAAATGGTAATTGATGCTCCTGAAACTTATGATGAAGTTTATAAGTCATTTACTAAAAATGGTTCCCGTGTTCTTGCCCTCGCCTACAAATACTTAGAACCTAACGTGAATGTTACTAAGGTTGCCCGTGAATCTGTTGAACTGAAATTACATTTTGCAGGTTTTATTGTTTTCCACTGTCCACTTAAGGAAGATGCCGTTGAATCTATTAAAATGTTGAATGAATCTTCCCATCGTTCTGTGATGATCACTGGTGATAATCCATTGACTGCTTGTCATGTTGCCAAAGAAGTCGCTATCACTACTAAAGAGGTTCTTATTCTTGATGCTCCTGAAGATCATCACTCTGTTGCCGCCGAACTTGTCTGGAGAAATGTCGAAGAAACTAAGATCATTCCTTTCAAGGCAACCGACAAGATCGATACTTCTTTGTTCAAATCCAATGATATTTGTATCACTGGTTATGCCTTAAAACATATCAGTGAACATCCTCAGATTCTTGATTTATTAAAGCACACTTGGATCTACGCTCGTGTTTCCCCAAACCAAAAGGAATTTATTTTGACTTCTCTTAAAGATGCTGGTTATAACACTTTGATGTGTGGTGATGGTACCAATGATGTTGGTGCTTTAAAGCAAGCTCATATTGGTGTTGCTCTTTTGAATGGTACTGAAGATGGTATGAAGAAAATGGCTGAAAACAGAAAAATGGACGCTACTAAAATGGTTTACGATAAACAAGTTTCTCTTTTTACCAACTGGGGTAAGCCTCCTCCACCGTGTCCTGTTATTATTGCTCATTTATATCCACCAGGTCCAAGTAACCCACATTATTTGAAAGCTATGGAAAAGAAGGGTATTGAAATTACTGACGATATGAAAGATGCTGTTAAGATTGCCAATGAAATTGGTTACGTTCCTGTTGTTCCAAAGAAGGGTGTTCCAAATGCTGACAACCTTGCGGACTCTCTTATGAGTGCTTTCAACAGTGCTGAAATGGAAGACGAAGTCCCAACTTTGAAGCTTGGTGATGCATCAGTTGCTGCTCCATTCACTTCCAAGTTGGCATCAGTTTCTGCTGTTACAAACATTATTAGAGAAGGTCGTTGTGCTCTTGTGCTGACCATTCAAATGTACAAGATTTTAGCTCTTAACTGTTTGATTTCCGCCTACTCTTTATCTGTTTTATATCTTGCGGGTATGAAGTTTGGTGATGGACAAGCCACTGTTTCTGGTATCTTATTATCTGTTTGTTTCTTATCTATTTCCCGTGGTAAACCAATTCAAAAATTACTGAAGGAAAGACCTCAAGATGGTATTTTTAACACTTACATCATGGGATCTATTTTGGGTCAATTTGCAATTCACATTATCACCCTTGTTTATATCACTCGTGAAATCTATATCTTAGAGCCTCAAGAACCTCTGATCGATTTAGAAAAGGAATTCAAACCTTCGTTGTTAAACACTGGTATGTTCTTATTACAATTGGCACAACAAGTGTCTACTTTTGCTGTGAATTATCAAGGTTTGCCATTCCGTGAAAGTATCAGATCCAACAAGGGTATGTACTATGGATTATTAGGAGTTGCTGGGTTGGCACTTTCAGGTTCCACTGAATTTTTCCCTGAATTGAATGAAGCAATGAAATTTGTTCCAATGGACTCTGTTTTCAAGACTAAGTTAACTGGTTGTATTTTGGCAGATCTTAGTGTCACCTGGGCCATTGAACTCTTTTTCAAGTATAATTTTATGGATTCTAAGGCTGCAGATATTGCATTAAGAGATGATTAGTTATAGAATAATATAAATGCCTTTTAAATTAAATCAATATCTTATATATACATACTATTGTAGACGGCTGACTATGTACATTTTAATTTTGGAATATCTACTTCTCGATCCAAGTTACTTACTCGAAGCACAGACATACTTGAAGAAGAAATTACCTTAATTTTGTCTTGCAAAACTTGTTGTAAGTTTTTCAAAATATCCACTACTTCATCCTTGTGTATTGGATAATTCAAACTATCGATGATAGTTTCTATGTATTTTGGCAAAGGGAATGACTTGGTTAGAATAGTATCAGTCGAATAAGTTTGGAAAATGATGTTATACACTGGTTCTAATTTTCCCTTAATATACTTTATATAATCTTCCTTAGGATCCTTTTTAACTTTTTCATTTAATTGTTCCTTCATTCGAATTCTTTCAAGTAAAGTCATTCCATTATTTTTTGATTGTTGAGTTTCTTCATCTTTGACTTTGAATTTAAATTTAGAAGAATCGTTTTTTAAAGACTTGGTAACTTTAGTGGGCGATGACTTGGGTTGTTTAGTTTTAGATCCAAGCCTATTGGAGACTTCATTGTTAAATATAGGTTCATCACTTGGTATTTCAGTATATGTGGGGTTTTCAATGCACCATTGATTAAGAATGTCAGCAAAATCGATGCCTACGCTTTTATGCATATCAACAAACGAGATATACATACCTCCATTCCCAGTTAACTGATGCAGGTTTGGTTTGACTTTAAATATATCAGGAGTTATTGCAATGATCTGCCATATCCTGGAAATACTGATACGATGATTTACCAAATTAGATGCAGATTGTAGAACATTGTGTACTGTAGGATCGTTGGAATGACTGGTATGATACAACCTTAAAGCATTCACCAATGCATTACAGTCATCTACACAAGTGGTTAAAGTCTCATTAGAAATATGTTCATGACCTTGTATGCGTGGATTACCCATTTAAACCTCACTTCGAAGCAGTGGATGAATGTAAAAGTGGTAGAGAGCGGTGTATATATTTTTTTTTTTTTCATTGTAATTCTTCATATCGATTTTAATTTTCCATGTGTAAATTGCACTGTCATGTAGATTAATCTTATGCACCTGAATGGTACTTCCCCTTTGGTCGTATAATATAATCATAAGGTCGAATAGAAGATTGTTAGAATAAAAAATATTATGCATGCATTCCCCATCCAAGTCAGGACACGTAGTAAGAGTTGATAATAGTTAATTACGCCGATACAAGGATTACTTAATTGCAATTCTGGGTGTTAAAGTTACAATTCAACTATTGTGCTGATTTGAACGCCAGGTCAGTCAATTGTTACACATCTACAAATTTGATACTCGTAAAGATCTTATATTATAAATCTACTTCTTTTCTTCAGACTTGGCTTCAGACTTGGCTTCAGACTTAACATCGTTGTTGGTGAATTCACCGAAAGCAGCCTTACCCTTGTCCAAGTTAGAACCAGTGGTCTTACCGAAGGTGGAGTAAGCATCCTTAGCATCGGTTTGGAATTGCTTACCCTTGTCAGAAGAGGCGTAAGTCTTAGCTTCATTAATTAAATCTCCGAATCCCATTGTGTGTATATTTGTTTCTAGTGTATAGATGAAGTTCGAAATGGAGGATTTAGTGCTCCTTTTATATCTTATCGAATGGAATTATAGTTTCTATTGTGCCCCTAATAGAGAGAATTTGAAAAAAAAAAAAATAATAATATTAATTAATAAGAAAATAAAATATTACCTAAGAAGATTATCTTTTACAGGAGGTACTAGCTATCTCCTAAATAAATTAGTTCTCTGTGAGGAACGCGATTGAAACATGAAAGTGAGGTACATATTGAGGCATTGTTGTACATTATGCAGTTCTATTGACTGGAGAGACGGCTTAAATCCCGGGCTTGAAAGAAGTACCTAGCTTGCAGAATGTCAAAATTGGAACTGGGTTCTTAGTCTTTTTGTTGAAGAACCGAGGGAAGGTCTAACATTTTTAATTGATGTTCATCATTAGTACTAGTTTAGTTAAAAAACAATCAAATATCATTCATTAATTTGATTAACTAAATGAGAACAATTTTCAACAAGAATGCTTACAATAACCCACCAAGAGAGTACCTATTTTAGAAAGCACACCCTCGTTTTAGTAATTACTGTGTAAATTTATCGAACAATAGTGGCAAAATCGACGGGGAATGAAATTCATTGGTGTAATTAACAATTTAAATCACTTATAAACAAAATGACGAAATGCCACATGCGGTACATTTCTTCAATTGGTTTTCAGCCCTTGGAGAAGCAAGAAGCTTATTTTCAGAAACTGTTTAACGTCATTCCTGTTTCTTTTTCCATCTACAAAGTCTAATGTGTCAAATTACGGTTCAATCTTAATTAATTGTATCATCTTACTTTATTTCAATTAGAAAAGATATTGAGCAATTAATATCATTTTCGTTGAATTATTTTTTTGATTCTAAGTTGTCCATGTAGCTATTCACAATTCTTTGTCATTCTTTTCCCTAATTAAATAGTTTGTTTTTCTTCAACTTCGGGTTTAATGTACTATTTGTTTTTTTTTTTAGAGGAGTTTGAATTTTGTTCACTTTCTCCTTCTTCCTGAATATTTTTTTAGTTATATTTTTGTTTTCTCTGCGTTATGCCCTCGTTTCATTCGCCGGCAGATTCAACTGTTGATCGTTCTCTGCAAGTTTCAGACCCAAAGTACCACAATATATTTTATTATTTACAAATTGATTTAAACATTTAAATATTATATTTATCTGAACATATTTACAACTTCAATTTCTCAAGAATGGTAATGGTTTGCTCATATCCTTCAATTTCAGCCTTGTAGGTGTCTTGTCTTTTAAAAGCAGCATCTTTAGCAGCTTGCTTAGTTCTCTCATTAAATTTAGAAATCAGCTCGGTATTCTTCTTTTGGAATTCTTTAGCAGCTTCCAACTTCTTATTGACCTTAGCAATTTCTGAATCTAAATCAATTTGTCCCTTAACTAAAACATGAACGGTAACTTCTGGGTTAATGGCAGTTAATGCACATCCCAGTGGGACGTCCAGTGTCTTAGAAACAATACCAATCTTATCAACACCCTTTGTTAAAGAAACAACAGAATCTTGTTGTGCTTCAACAATTGCTCTGATGTCTTCATTGGCCAGTTCAACGTAAACAGATCCATTTTTTAAAATGTTATATTGTGACAATAAAGAACGAGCACCCTTGGTAATATCCAAAACCAATTCATAAGCTTCAAGCAGTTTAACATCATCAAATTTCTTTTCATATACTGGGTATGGAGCAATGACAATAGATTCGGCTGATTCTCCAGAACGACGTGGTAATCTTTGCCACATTTCTTCAGTGACAAATGGCATAAATGGATGAATCATTTCTAAAGCGCCATTAATAGTTGTGTACAAAGTATCTTGAGCAGATTTCTTTTGAGCTTCAGATCCATCTTGAATTAACAGCTTAGAGTTTTCAATATAAACATCACATAAATCGTACCAGAAATTGTAAATCGCATTGGTGGAACCAGCAAAATCTCTGGCATCTAAGGCACGGTTCATTTCCTTTGCAGTGTTATTCATTTTATGAAGAATCCATTTTTCAACTAATGAAGCTTCAGAACTCAAAGTGGAAGAAGCTGGTGGAAGATAATCATCACCTAAACGACCCAAAACAAATTTGGTAGCTTGATAAATCTTATTACAGAACTTTCTGTAACCTTCAACTCTTAAAATATCCAAATTGATATCTCTACCACCAGTAGTGTAAGCACACAAGGCAAATCTCAAAGCGTCAGTACCACATTCTGGAATACCATTTGGATAAGAAACCTTTTGGCCTTCTTGTGCTTTTTTCAATTCACGTGGATCCAAGTTACCTTGTAAAAGTTTTTCATGAAGTCCCTCTAATGGAATACCAGCAATAACATCCAATGGATCAATGACATTACCCAAAGATTTAGACATTTTACGTCCTTGGGCATCACGGACAAGAGAATGACAGAAAACTTCTTTAAAGGGGACATCTCCAGTAAGCTTCAAACCAAGTAAGATCATTCTACTGACCCAGAAGAAAAGAATATCCCAGCCGGTTTCTAACATCAGCATTGGATAGAATTTTTCCATGTCAGTAGTCTTATTTGGCCATCCAAGAGTGGAAAATGGCCATAAACCAGAAGAGAACCAGGTGTCCAAAACATCTTCATCTTGTTCTAAAGTGAATTTCTTATCAGCAAACTTCTTGTTTGCTTTTTCAAGAGCTTCCTCGTAAGTTCGACCAGCAACCCAGTAATCATTGTTCAAACGATCACCTTCTTCACCTTCGATAACAACGAAATAAACTGGACAACGATGACCCCACCATAATTGACGAGAAATACACCAATCTTGAATGTTTTCAAGCCAGTGGAAGTATTCACTTTCTGAGGTCTTTGGAGTGATGGTAATTCTACCGTCCTTAACAGCCTTGATAGCTTCGCTGGCCATATCCTTTTGTTGGACCCACCATTGAGGTTTTAACAATGGTTCGATTATATCACCAGAACGAGAACAGATAGGAATGGTCATTTCGTTTTCCTTTTGGTCGACAAATAATCCCTTTTGTTTCAATTGTTCAATAACCTTTGATCTAGCGTCAAATCTTTTGACACCTTCCCATTCAGAGCCACAAGCTTCGTTCAACAAACCATCATCAGTAAAAATGTTGATAAATTCTAAATTGTGACGCTTACCAGTGTTATAATCGTTTTGGTCATGAGCTGGAGTAATTTTCACTGCACCAGTACCGAATTCCATGTCTACAGCTTCATCGTCAAGAACAATTGGAATTTTCTTGTCAAGGAAAGGATGTTGCACAAACTTACCATGAAGATGAGTATATCTGGTATCCTTTGGATGTACAGCAACACCGGTATCACCGAAGATAGTTTCAGGACGAGTGGTTGCAACGGTCAAACTTTCATCAGAGCCAATGACCTTATAGGAGAAAGAAGTCAAAACACCAAACTCAATTTTGTCATCATAGTTAGGAACAGAAAGTAAAGTTTTACCTGGAACTTCCTTGTTATCAACTTCAAGATTAGAGATAGCAGTGTTCAATTTAACAGACCAATTAACAAGACGAGTGGCTCTATAAATAGTACCATCTTCATGTAATCTAACGAACGCTTCGGTGACAGATTCACTTAATTCTGGAGATAAAGTGAAAGCTTCACGAGACCAATCGTAAGAAGCACCCAATTTTTTAACTTGGTTCTTAATTCTTGAGTGATAATCTTCTTTCCATTCCCAAACTTTTTCAATGAACTTTTCTCTACCATAGTCATGACGAGTCTTTTTCTCCTTTTGCCATAATTGCTTTTCAACAACGGATTGAGTGGCAATACCGGCGTGATCAAACCCTGGTAAAAACAAAGTAGTCTTACCCTTCATACGATTGTAACGAATTAAAGAATCTTGAATAGAGATGGTTAAAGCATGTCCAATATGAAGAGCACCAGTGACGTTTGGAGGAGGGGCAGGAATAGTGAAAAGACCTTCTGGTTTAATCTCACCATCTTTGGTTAATTGGGGCTCAAAAAGTCCTTGGTTTTCCCACCATGAGTACCAAGATGATTCAACGTTCTTTGGAACATAAGCCTTAAAAGCGGGTTCTTCTAAAGAGGCCAAAGTCTTCTTTTCACCGGCCTTGGTTGGATCATTGTATTCTGGAACAGGTTCGGCAACCTTCTTTTCCTTCTTAGGCTTTGGGGCAGCCACTGGAGCAGAAGCCTTCATGGCTTGTTTGGCTTGAAATTTAGCTAATTTTTCGGCCTTCTTACGTTCTTTTTCAAGTTCCTTGGGGGTCTTTTCCCTTGGAGGAGCAGCTTCTGGGGCGCCTTGAGGGGCGGAAGCCGGAGTCTCAGGGTTACTCATGCTGTAAGTTCTTAAATATAAGGAATAAGGGGTTTTATAGTTCGATATTCCTCTAAAGAGTTTTAGCATAAACTGCAAAAAATTTGTTAGCACAAAGTTGGAAAGTTGAAAAAAAATTAAATTGAAAAATAATAATAAAAAAAAAGATTTAATGCTCCAAAATAAATGGCTGTTTATATATTACAGTGTGATGAGTCAACAGAGAGATAAAGTTTGGTGACTTGATGTGTATATACAAGATAATAAAGATAACAGACGGTTTAATCGCGTTTTCGTTTCATTCCGGAAATCCATTTCAGTTCAGAAGACAGTTGCGGCTTTTTCTGATCAATATGAGTCTTATTGTGAGTCTTATGTGGTAATGTTTGAATCACTATTTGGTCTATATCTTGCGACTCATTTTTTTGCTTTAACCTTTGTGTCATAGATTTTGATAATTTGGCAGTGGTATTTTTACTTGTTGGAGCAAACAATTTCCCATTAGATCGACTCATTCCTAATCCTATTTCTTCACCAAATGAATCCATGATAGATTCTTCTTGTTTACCAAATTCCATTTTATTTTGAGCTTTCCTCAATTCACTCATTTGGAATTTTTCCTTCATTTTCCTAAATCGTTTACCTGCCCTTTTCTTTGATTTTTGTTCTATCGGAGCTGGTAATGCTTTATCTCCAGAATTTTCAGGAGGACTTAATAATTTTTCAATTTTGTTATTAATGTCTTTTAAAAATCTTTCTCCCAATTCTCCTTCTGGCTCAGATTGTGCAAGATCAATTCGTGCCGCTAGCACTACTTTCCCACTTATAATTCTAATAGCTTGTCTCATAATATCCACAGGTAAATATCTTACCAATTCAGAATGGAAAATGTATCCTGTCTGTCTTACATTCTTCAGCGTGGCTAGAACACTTTGTCCTTGTGAAGACATATCATTTTTCCCTAACGCAGGTACATTACATGCTGGCATACTTGATAATTGCTTAAGTGAACCGGCACTAGCAAGTAATTGAGATGCAGTGATTTGGCCCACAATTGCTGTGACATTGGGGGCAAACTTAGAAAGCTTCTTGGCAATAAACTGGGTGATTTCATGATGTATCCCATATAATTCAATAACTACTCCACAAGCTTCCAAAATGACATTGAAATCTTCGTCATTCAATTTGAATTGCAGCTTTTGTTGTTGTGTGGCTGACATGGTTACAAGTAAAACCTGTTCACTTGATATTACATGTTTCAATTCTGAAGCCAACTCATTAATTTGTCCTAAATCTTGCTTTATCATTAGGATAATACTAGCATAATCTGGCGCTTTGGTGACCAAAGTTTCTAATTCCGGGAAAACAACCTTGTATCTCAGCTTGATAAATGTATGGAATTGAATTATTTCTTCATTTATCCATTGTGAAAGTTCATTTGTAAGAATAATGAATTTATACTCTTCGTGATCATCAGTTGAACCATCTCTAAGAGAAGAAAGTAACTTGAAGTAGTCGTCAGACTGTTCATCGGAGTATCTTGAAAGTTGTTCTTTCAACCGTGGAACCAAGGGGTATACTGCACTCAACTTACTCACATCATATGTCTCTGAAACGTCATATTGTTCTATAATCGATTGAATACTCTTCTGAGTAGGCAGTTGTAAAAGTTGTTGCAAAGTATCAACCAAAGACTGTTCATTGGACGCAGAGGGTACCGAGTGACCATTTTGATGTTCTGACTTCTTTTCTGTATGCATCACATCGTCTTCACTTTCTATATCAGTCCCCAAGTCTGCTAAAAGCTCGTTGTCTAGGTCCTCCATGCTGGTCAGGTGTTATGAAGAAGCGAAAAATAAATAGGGAGTGCATAAAACCAGAAAACTGCAACAGGAAGAGATGATGCGAATTCAAAGAGTAAAAGTTCATCACAACTTTACTTCATTTTATTAAATACAGGCCAAACATGTCATTTGAAGCATCTACTTCCCTTCTCAGTCGTGTGGATGGGTCTTCTCAGCTTCAGCAGGGACCCATCAAAGTTATGGCCTCTGTAACAGGGCCTATTGAGGCCAAACCCAGACAAGAACTTCCAAGAATGGCAGCACTTGAAATCATCGTTAGACCAACTACTGGAGTGTCTCTGACTAGAGAAAAACTCCTTGAGGATAAACTTAGATCTCTTTTCCAATCAGTTATTGTTGCTCATAAATATCCAAGACAACTCATTCAGGTTGTGGTACAATTCTTAACCAATGATCAAGATTTTTCCAGTGATGACAAGGCAAAGGATTTTACATCCAATGAGCTTAGTAGTGCGATAAACTGTTGTTATTTTGCACTTGTTGACGCCAATATTGCTCTCGATAGTTCATTTGCGTCCGTATCCTTATGCATACCCAACGATACCAACGATATTGTTGTGGGACCTTCTGCTAAAGACCTTATAACCAGTGCTTCTCATCATGTCGTCGCGTACAGCATTAAAAATCAACAAATAGATAAATTGTTAATGGTAGAATCTTTTGGTTCTTTCACAGAAGAACAACTTTTGTTGGTCCTTGATGAAGCTGCCATTAAATGTCAACATTTGCATACTACTTATCAAAGAAAGACCATTATTGAGAAGGTAAGTAGAGATTACGTTTGGAAATTTTAGTGTACTATAGACATAAAAGAAATAAATCTAATAATTGAGATTACAAGTAGTGGTTTATTTTTACTATGGGTGGACTTCATTTCTTGTTATATTTAATATGTATTTCACTTGTTTGTTTTGTTTTGTTTGCTATTTTTCTCTTCTTCGTTTTCAATTATGAGTTTCTTCTTCTATTTAAATTAATCAATATAAAGTTGCTAAAGGATCTAATCTATTTGATCCTTGATGCAACAAATTAATTTCTCCTTGAAGCTTATTATTTGGATTCAATTTATGTTTAAATGTAAATCCAATAAAATTATTAGCTGCTCTTACCTTATTTCCTTTTTCTAAAAGCTGTTCATTATGCTCTTGTCTGGCGAATACATCCTTATATTTCTTCATACTTTCTTCATCTTCAAAATCATCAAAATATCCAGCATCCTCTTCATTATCTAATTGAGGAGTGAAAGGTGGTGCCTTTTCACGTAATGTATCCCAATCATTTATATCACCAAAATATGGTTGATTTTGAATTTGTCTGAATGATCTTAATCTTGAAGTTGGAGAAGCAATTAATTTAGTTATTAATTGCCAAGTACGATCACTAAATACGAATCTACCATCTTTAGTTTGCGGTCTTCTTAAAGCAGTTTTCCAATTCTTTAAATTATGATAAGTTTCATCTTGTTTAGATCCTGAAAATGGTGGATATCCACATAATGCTTCAAATAACATACATCCAAGAGACCAATAATCAATGGTATAATCATAATTTTTACCTTCCAAAACTTCTAATGCCATATAGTCAGGAGATCCAACAATAGAGTTGGCCAAATTTCTATGACCTCCAGCTTGAGCTTGTTGTTGTCTATACATTTTTTGTCTTTCAACCATTGAAATAGAAGGAACTTTATAATTATCCAAATCTTCCAAATTTTGTAACTTAATTCTCATACTTTCAATTCTATCATTACTAACGGTACCAGCCGCTAAACCAAAATCAGTTAACTTTATATGACCTTTGGAATCAATAAGAAAATTTTCTGGTTTCAAATCTCTATGAGTAAACCCTAATTCATGTAAAGAATTAACAGATGCAAACATTTCAGAAATATAAAATCTTGCATGAGGAGGGATTAAATAACCAGTATTATTTAAAAGAGTTCTAAAATCACCACCTGGGACAAATTCCATAGCTAAAAAGACTTTTTCAGGATCTTGGAAAGCATATAATAATTTAACAAGCCATTCCAGTCTTGTATTAGTCAAAATATCTCTTTCAGTTAAAACATGTCTAGTTTCATCTAATTTCATTAATAGTTTTTTATTTAAAACTTTTAAAGCACAGATTTCTCTCGTATCTTTTTTTCTTGCCAAAAACACTTGACCATAACCACCTTGACCTACTTGAGTAATCATTTGGAAATCTTTATGTTTAGGCTTTAATCTTCTTTTTCTAAGTAAAGCTCTTTCTCTACCAATGTAATTTCTCCATTCCATTTGTTGCTTTTGAGGATTATTAACAAAATCCTGATCCGTCATAAGTTGACTTTGAACATGTTTATTTCTTTCACGACGACTAATCACGTAATCAAACATATCACAATAATAATCTAAAAAATATAATTGAGCCACTGAAGCCAATCTTTTCGTTTTAGGATCATTAGCCTTTCTATAAAATTCATCATTGAATTTCCGAGCCAGTGATACAGGGGGAGGTGGAGGAGGGGCATTTTGTCCCAAAAAATTGTTTTGATGATACGGAGATCTTGGTGTGGTAGGTTGTTGAGAAGGGGTGTTGTAAAGAATCAGCTTTGTAGGAGAGTTTCCAGGAGTAATATTCTCCTTATTGTTCCGATGGTCGTACTGTCTTAGTGGAGGCATGGCTGGATACCCTGAATCTCTAATTGAATCGATTTCCATGGCACTCAGATTAAGAGAGATATTCTCCATCGATTGGGAGACATCTGCAAGATCCATGTCTGTTCTGTTGTGCTTGGGTGAGCGATTGAAAAAGTTGGTCATTGCCTTGAAGTTTGGGAGGCTACTGTGGATCTCTGGGATCTAAATGGATGTCTTAAAGAGTGAAGAAAAAAAATCAAGTCGATTTGTTTGTTTTAAGAGGGCCTGTAATGAGAGATGTTTACGTTTGGGCCGAAAAGAGTAAATTGATGTAGAAGGGGGTGCTATGCAGGCGAAGAAGGGAACATAGAAGTATGTGGGCCTGTGCGCAGGAAAGTAGACATAGACAATATCAGACAACATGAGAAAATTGAGTGAAAGGGAATAAAAAAGGAGGACAAGTGTGATGAAATGTAGGGGCCACTTGGCAATTATGAGTATTTTTTAGTGTGCATGTCTGTATGTCTGTATGTTGTTCTTTTATCTTTAATTTCATCTTTTTGTCTTTTTGTCTTTTTGTCTTTTTGTCTTTTTGTCTTCATGTTATTTTAGCGTTTATTAGTACCATTTTGTCAATTCCATTTTCTCACTATTCTGGGGTTATGCAAACATATTACCGCTGAGCACTATTCATGTTCCGAATTGCCATAGAAGGCAGCACGGATGCCTTAGAAACCAGGTATTGTACTAATGCTTAAATAGTTATTGTGATGATGTTTCCTGAATTAAAATTACACCCATCCATATGGATCCAGAGCCTCGGACACACACGGATTGGAGCCTAGCATTGTACGTGCGCAGCCAACGGCCGGAAAGGATTCTGCAGTACCGTACTTGAGCCATGTATTACAGTGCGAAATAGCGTCAAATAGCGATTTGACAGCGGTAATTAAACCACCTCTAGCGTTGATCTTAGTGGCTTTGACATATACCGTTGTCCCCATTAGTGTAAATAGAAAACAAGATAGACACAGAGTGTATAGGTCTGTAATCGCTTCAATTCGCCATTTTGGCATGCATTTGTTTTATCCCTGTTCTGCTTTATTCAGCCTATCCGGAGTTTGAATAATACGGCAGTTGATTGTTCTGTCTTATCGGTTTGACTGCTAATAATAAGTCCACTGTAATAGCTGATGTATTGCTCAAATCTTATGTTTCGTTATTCAAAAAGTACCTCCTACTCTATCTTACCTTAATTAGATTTTCCGGTCCCCATTTAAGCCCATATGAGCCACTTTACATCAACTCTAATGATCTCATACTAACAAACCAAAAGGCTGGCTACTGCATGTTTCGCATTCCACCCAAACACAGTTTTTTTCTTTTTTTTTTGATTTTTCATGCCTCTTTTTTTTAATTCTTCTCATTAATCCTTTTTTGTTTTGTTCCTTTTAAACTTCTATTTAACCGCTCCATTATCCTTGAGAACAAGGCACCGACCATGTTACACGACATCTACGAGAAGGCCGGTCCTTCTAAAGTACGTAGAGTCATGCATTATGGCCATTTCGTGTTTGTTGCAACCGTTATTGCCATTCTTTTGTATGGTTCTTCCACCCTTATTGCTGCTATTGCCTACCTTCGTCAAACTGAATCCGCTGAGTCTTTAAAATCCTTCTTGCAGCTGCAAGCTCCTCCCTTGTTGGGCCCAAAGATACATGAAACCCCTGGTTTCATTAACGGGAAGCAGGTGTTGGATTTGGACACTCTTAGACTGGGTACTCTTTCCGCTCATTACAAACAATTACAATGGATTCAAGAACCACAATCGATAGTAAATGATAAAGGTACATACGTTCTTCAAACTGAATCTGACGAAGGTGACTCTCTGTATGTCATCAAATCCATAGCGAACAGTACCTATGAATATACTTTATTCAATGATACTTCGTTTTTATACGGTGAAACCGAGTATTTTATTGACGCTTTGGTAGCCTCTCCAAATCTTTCTAAAGCCGTTTTAAAAACTAATTCTACTCATAACTGGAGGCATTCTACTTTCGCTCTTTACTGGGTCTTGGACGTTCAAAAAAACACTATTATCCCCTTCCGTAAAGATTTAACTGAGAAAGTAGCCACTTTCAAATGGGCACCAACATCTACTGATATTGCCTATGTTTATGAAAATAACTTATACATTAAAAACATCGAGCTGGAAGACACTACTCAAGTTACATTTGATGGTGGCCCAGAGCTCTTCTACGGGAAACCAGATTGGGTTTATGAAGAAGAAGTCTTCGGTTCAGATATTGCTCTCTGGTGGGCTCCAACTGGTGATAAAGTAGCGTTTTTAAAAACGAATGATACTTTTGTACCAGAATATTCTATTCCTTACTTTGTACAGGATGAAGATCAATACCAAGACTATCCTGAGGTTAGAAATATCAAGTATCCTAAAGCTGGTTACCCAAATCCTATAGTGGATGTTCTTGTTTATTCAATTCATGATGATGTCAAAACCTTGTCAGTTCCAGATTTCTCAATCAGCGAAATAAAGGAGAAACTTATCACTGAAATCGTTTGGGTTTCCAATGACCATTTATTAGTCAAATCTTCTAACCGTGCCAGTGATTTATTAGATATTTTCTTGATTGACGCCAACACTAACGATGTTGAACTTGTCAGACAACACTCTGCAAAGAACTCATGGTTTGAAGTCACTTCTAACACAGTCTATGTGCCTAAAAATGAACTGAATGGACGTCCTCAAGATGGTTACATAGATACTGTAGTGATTGATGGCTATGAACATTTAGCTTACTTTAGTCCTCCTACACTGTCTGAAGGGATAGTATTAACCAAGGGTCGTTGGGAAGTTGTAAGTGGAGTTGAATCTTTGGATCTTGTTAATAATGATGTGTACTTTATTGGTACTAAAAAATCATCAGTGGAAAGACATTTATATTCAGTCAAACTTACTGAAGCTACAAAATCTAAAGCTCCAAAAATCACCAATATCACTGATATTTCAAAAGACGGATGGTATTCCAGTTCCTTTTCATCAGGATCGCGTTACCTTTTATTGACTTATAGAGGACCTCAAGTTCCATATCAAAAACTTATCGACTTACATAATCTGGATAAGGCATCGGTTACGATTATTGAAGAAAACAAACAATTAATTGCTAATATGAAAGATTACATAATTCCAGAAACCAAGTTTGAAGTGGTAACTATTGGTCAAGATGAAGAAGGGAACGATATTACAGTAAATGCTATGGAAACTTTACCTCCTAATTTTGACCGCACCAAGAAATATCCATTATTATTTTTCATGTATGGAGGACCTGGATCTCAATTGGTACAAAAATCATTTGCAATTCTGTTCAGTGCAGTTGTTTCTTCTCAATTGGATGCTGTTGTTCTTACAGTCGATGGAAGAGGTACTGGTTTTAATAATTACAACAAAAATGGAGCCGATTTCAAGTTTTGTGTGAGAGATCAATTGGGATATTTTGAACCAAGAGATCAGATTTCAGCTGCCAAAGTGTGGAGACAAAGAGAATACATTGATGAGGAACGAATTGCTATTTGGGGTTGGTCATATGGAGGATTTTTAACTTTGAAAACACTTGAAACAGACCTGGAAGAACATGTGTTTTCATATGGTATGGCAGTTGCTCCAGTTACCAAATGGAGATTATATGATTCAATTTATACAGAAAGATATATGAGAACTCCTCAAGAAAACCCTTCAGGATATGAAACAGCTTCAATTCATAATGTTTCTAACTTCGCCAACGTAACAAGGTTTATGCTTGCACATGGCACAGGAGACGATAATGTACATTTCCAGAACACTTTAAAGTTGGTAGATGAGCTCAATATGGCTACTATCGAAAACTTTGACTTTTATTTATTTCCCGACTCAGATCACTCAATAAGATTTCATAACGGCGGAACCGTTATATATGATAGGTTATTGAACTGGTTGAGAAAGGCGTTTAATGGGGAATATTTGTAATACTAAGTAATATAATACAGTTAAAATAGATCAAACAGAATAGAAAAGTAGAAGAGATTGTGCAACCTTCCGGCCAGACCAGATCAGACCAGACCAAAACAGACTCTATATTGCAAAGCACATTCATTTCCCAATCCGGAAGTCAACATTTTTCTTGCGTATCCGGGTAAGCTCACGTTGGCATCAAAATATTTCAACCCATCTCAGAAAAAAAAAACCCTTCATCTTCATTATCCCATCCTAGCACTATGATTATTTACAAAGACGTTTTCTCTGGTGACGAATTGTTATCTGACGCTTATGACGCCAAGCTTGTTGACGGTGTTGTCTACGAAGCCGACTGTGCTATGATCAGAGTCGGTGGTGACAACGTTGACATTGGAGCCAACCCTTCTGCTGAAGACGCTGAAGAAGCCGCTGAAGATGGTACTATTACCGTTAACAACGTTGTTTACTCTTTCAGATTACAAGAAACCATGTTTGACAAGAAGTCTTTCATGATCTACTTGAAGGATTACATGAAGAGAGTCAAGGCTCACTTGGCCGAAAAGAAGCCAGAAGAACTTGAAGCTTTCGAAAAGGGAGCCCAAGTTTACGCCAAGAAGGTTCTTAGTACTTTCAAGGACTGGGAATTCTACACCGGTGAAACCATGGACCCAGAAGGTATGGTCGTTTTGTTGAACTACCGTGAAGATGGTACCACTCCATACGTTGTCATCTGGAAGCACGGTTCCGACGCTACCAAGATCTAAGTTTATTAGATATAAAACTGATTTTGTTTTGTAGAATAGAACGCTTACAGAAAACGATTAATGTAGGTTTATAATAACTTTTATTTATCTTGGTTTGGAACAAGTGCTTCTCTTTAATTAATTGTCTTAAATCTTCCTGGTTATGGTTAAAAACACATTTTCTAATGTGATATCTTTTGGTACATACCATTGAATACTTACTTCATAATCTGCTTGAAGTAATTGTTTTAATGCATAAACTCTACTTTCATCTATCACTCTTCTAGCCACAAGTCCCAATTTTTCTCTTTCTAAATATGTTAATTTGGTAACATGATCCGTTGTATCATTGTCATTTGCTCCTTCTCTTCTTCCACAGACTGCCCAAGAAGCTATCTTTTTGAGACTACTGAATTGAACTTGATTTTCAATCCCCAATGTCGTTTGAATGTATTCTCTTGATAATGGGAGTAATTGTTCATAATCACACACATGCCTGCAACACATGGCCACCACTAAACCTTTAAGTTTGTTTTCTTGCACCAATTGAGAGTTCAAAATCAGTTTGAGGGTCAAATCAGTGGCAGCCCCACATAAATGCTTGGATATACATACAAACAGCTTTTGTTCGAATTGTCGCAGAAAGACATTCAAATCAAGATCTTTGATATCCATTCTAGTACGAAGAATCTTGGGTTGGATAGGGAATTTGACTGTATCTATGTCTTTGGAGATCTTGGTATCCATTTTCATTCTGTTCTTACCTCTATCTATGAAGCCAAATGCATAGGAACCGCTTGTTTCCCTTTTATGATCTTCCATAAGACAGAAGTTTAAATATCGAGACAATTCTCCTCGACCGCATCCAAATTCCAAGAAACAATGGTCTAATTCCAACAAACCCAAGTCCCGTAAGTTCCCGATCAATGATGACTGTTGAATGGCATGCTTTTGTTGTTGTACTTCACTCATTCGGTTATTCAATCCTTCATGTGTGGTTTGCTTGAGTTGAAGTTCATCATATTGCAACTCTTGGAGTCTGGGAATCAATTCTTGGTAGAATGCATCACCATCTTTGTCTTTGTGATGTAAAGCAAAGTTTCCCGTAGTCTTTTCCTCTACTGATTGCTCTATTGGCTGTATATTGACATCTTGGGTCTCAATTGATCCATGCTTGACCACCCCGTTTTTTAAATGCACGTTTATATCCTCTGTGAACCAAGGCTCGACTTCAACTTTGGTCACATTACACTTGCTCAAATGTTTATCCATCATCGTACTCCAAACAGTGTGTTTGGGGTCCTTGGGACACGGTACTCTTTCTCCTTTACTATCGTCACCTTGAACAGTCCCATGGTCTGCACAGAACCGGGTGCCCTTTTGTTTCTCCATCCGGCAATTTCTCCTCTTTTTCTCGAGAAAAAACTCACATTGACGGCCAGTATCAAGCTTTTGTTTCTTACTAGGATTCAGCGATTCAGTCATATTGCTTATTCACGTAATATCACTCAATCAGACGGCAGTTTCCCCCACTAAACCGATTTTCAACAAGTGTAAATTGAGGAAAAAAAAAATTAAATTTCAGATCATCGCGACCTCATCGCAAATTTCACTCTATCTTACTATTGAAGCTCTTTATTGTATAAGGTGGTGTTGTAAGCTTAGTGGATCTCTAAACCATATATAACATATTAGAGAATAATTGGATAAAGATGAAGTCAAACGAAATGTGGAAACTTGACTTAATAGAGTCCAAGTTCACCAAAGCCACCCCTCGTTTCTCATACACCAAAAGATTATTGACTGCTAAGAACAACAGTAAACTTTTGAAGAAACTTCCTAATTCTCAACGAGAAGCTATTGAACAGATACAAGCGTTGAAGCTGGATTTTTTTGCCAAAAAATATTATAATGCCCACAAGAAATTAACCAAAGAAGTCACCAAGTTGGTGAGTACAGTCAAAAGTCAAGAAATGAAAGATTTCATAAACAATCAAGACAATTTGAATAATTTAATCACTTCTAGAATCATCAAGTGTATTGTTCAGACAGTATTGCTTACCAAGGAATTAAAAGAATCTCCTCCACAGTATTTAAGTCAGGATATCATAGATATAATCATTGATAAAGAAAATCCTGCTCATCCTTCCAAATTTTTCAAAGAAAATTGTCAGAATAATAAAGAATTGAATAAGGTCATTTCCAACATATGGAACAATAAGGGGGTTAAGAGTATAATTGGTGAAGTTGAATGGTCATTTAAGGTTGTCAGAGGAGAATTGACTACCAAAGACAAAGATATTAGAAAGAAAGAAACTGGTAAAGACCAAGATGAACCCGATAATATCGATTCTGAATCTGATGATAGTTCTGAAGATGATTCCGATGATAATTCTAATGCTAACGATCCAGAAAATTTAGATCCAGAAGAACTTGAGAAATTGGCTGAAAAATTCGCTGTTTATGAAGGTTCTGGAGATGAAGAAGCTTTCCAGCCAGATCTGAACATCGATTATAATCAAGTTACTGATGAAGAAGAAATGGAAGATTCTCCATCATCGTCAGATGATAATGATGAATTTTTTGACACCGAAAAGGACAAATCCAATAAAGGATTGCCTCAGTTGGCCACAGGTTATTTTTCAGGAGGAGAATCGGATTCTGATGTAGAAGATGATGAGGTAGTGAAAGAAGCTACCACACAAAGAAAGAATAGAAGAGGACAAAGAGCCAGACAAAAGATATGGGCTCAGAAGTATGGTAAAGAAGCTTCACATGTCAAAAAACAACAAATGGAGTATCAAACTGATAGAGATAGAAGACAAAGAGAATTCGAAGAAAGAGAAAAGAAAAGAGCAGAAAAGGCTCGCAATGCTCCTTCTGGTTCCAATGTAGCACCTCTTGGAGAGAGGAAACCAAGAAAGGAAGGACAAGTATCCACCAGTTCAGCTCCTGTTGCTGTAGTAGCGCCTGTTGAAAGAGCTGAACATCCTTCATGGCAAGCCAAAAGAGATGCCGAAGAAAAGCTTAAAAATGTTAAGTTTACTGGTAAAAAGATCAAATTTGATTAGTTTATTACTTGGATTCATCATTTCATATTTTAATATTCATACTCATACACTTCTTAGATAAATACATAATCCATTTTAAATTTGTTATTTAAAGTTCATCGTGATCAATTGTAAAATGAGTTTTCATCTCTTCCTCTGATAATTCTTTGCATGCAGCAGGAGTACTCAATTCTATCAAGTATTGACATTTCTCTGCCTCACTAACACTTAAAATTTTGGTTTCTTCACCACAAATAAGTTGAACAATAGCAGATCTAGGAGGTCCATTCCAACATCTATCTCCCTTCAGATAAAACAATTGATTTCCTTCAAAAGATTCATAAGAACCAATCAATATCTTGTTACCATTACCCTCTTGATAAACGGAATCAAAAAATCCAAAATTATAGTTATATTCACCCACTTTATTTGATATCCAATTCCCTTTTAAAGATCTTAAGATATCATTTTCACCGTATTGAACTCCCAAAGTTTGTCTGACCACTTTCAATTCATCTGATTGGGCCTTTAATTTCTGTTCAGCATAAGATATCTTCATTTCAAGCTCTTTCATTGTTTTAGAAGTGAAAGGAACATCTGGATGAGGAGTGGTGATTTTCATACTAGCCCACCATTTTTCATTGAGTAAATCAACATAATAGAGAAGCATATTGATGAAAGTTGGAGCAGGAGCTTCCACAATAGGTTTGGAGGTGACTGGCTTGGGTTTTCGAGAAGAAACAACCGGATTTTTATCCAATCTGGCAATCGTTTCTTCAATAGAGCTTAATGGTTCGAGAGGATCGTACACAACTCCTGGTTTGTAATTGGAGATGAAGTTTTGATAAGATTGAACTGCTTCCTTGACCGCAGGATCATTGAAGTTGGGATTATAATCATTGGCCAAGTTTATTAATATCATAAGTAATTGTTCAAAGGACTTTGAATTGTATTCAACCATACCTGATTGCCATTTGATGTCCTTCTTGAGTTTTTCAAGATCGTCCTTAATGGCTTCAGAAATAGATTCCGAAGTCAATTGCTCTGCAATCGGATCTTCTTCCTCTGGATCTTCAATTATAACGGCATCCTTGAGTTGTTGTTTAAGTACTCCTACGTGTAATTGTTGCATTTTGAATTGATCCAAAGTGAGTTTTTGAGCCACTTCAAACTCCTTTTTAGCTTCAAATGAAGCCTTTTCAATTTCGTCTCTTTTTACCAACGCAGCAGCAAGATTGTTAGAGAACTTCTCTTTAAACCCTTGGTACTGAGAGTTGATCTCTTTACATTTATTAGGACATTTACCTGAAATATACTCGTCTGACCCATCACAACAAATGTCGTAGTCACACACTCCATCATTGAGTTTATGATGATCAATATATCCTGGAAGAAAGCCCTCATTAGCACAATAAAACTTGGGTCTTTTGGCGTCGTAAGGACAAGCATTGGTGCCAGGTTCGTCGGATCCATCAGGACAATCACAATAGTCGTCATTTACTTGGTCGTAGTTTAAAACTATGGAAGGATCGCTCAAACACTTCCACAATTGCTTTCCATTCTTAGTATAGGGCTGGTAAAGATGCTGCCTATCAGGATCTACACCTTTCACGTCTACTGCTGCTACTGCTGTCAATATAAGCGCAGGAATTAACAACTTCATCTGGTATTGTGGGGATGAAAAAAATGGTCGATATTTTCACAAATACGTGTTTTAATACACACGCTAATATTAGTGATAAAATAATGATCTCATACTGATTTCAAACAAAATAAAAGATTGAATTTCACGTGTGGATCACTAATTAAAGTAAGTCTGCTTGGATTTATACAATTATAGAACATTTCGTGTCTGATATGTTATTTGAAATGATTCGAAATGATTTAAAATGCTTAAACTGAATGTTTATTGTATGTAGCTTCGTTGTATGTCTCTATTTAACTTCATTTTGTTGCTCTACTTTTATGCGCGTATTTAGTGATTGATTTGTATTTGTTTATGCGTATATTTGCGGTTGATCTATTTTGTTGACAGTGTTTATGCTCAGATGAGCCATGTATGGACCATTTCCAAGTGCAAGAGGACCTTAAGACCGTTTCTTACCAAGATACATGCTCTTAATGAGCTCCATGAAAGTTATCCCATCAATTGCCAGTTCGATTTGGACCAGTTTGCCTTGTATGCTTCGTCTTCTTTCACCAAACAATCAATTCTCAACCCAGTTGATTCGATAGGGCGCCTCAATACTTTAAAGTCATTTATTACCCTGGAACTCTTTGAATTATATAAGGAAATCTATATCAGTTTAAAAGCATCATTAGTCTCCATTTCATCCCTTCAAGAAACCACTCAGGAACTGCAAATACCCAAGTTATCAACACTTTGCTGTTTCCTGATGGGACACTCCATTGCAAAATATTCTCAAACTTCATACTACAAATTGAACAATTCTATTTTATTTGAAAATATGGAAAATGATGGTCAAGAACCGGATTTTCAAAAAGATATAGATGTATGGTTAGAAATGGAGCCGAAATATCTTTTGGAACCTCAAAGATCGAGTTTATTGGTGGGTTATATCATTCATTTGATAGTGCTACATCTGCGTCAATTATATCCATTGATCCCGGTGTTAATTCATATGATTCACGAACTAACTCCATATTGTATTAATAAATCAATAGCTAGAAATCTATTTAATGAGTTTTGGTACTCAGACAATCATTCTGAAATGTTTCAGGTCTTTTTGTCTGCTAATTATTGGCAACCTTTCATCGATTCATTGGGATTCTGCTCTTCAACATATTCCACCCCAAACAAGTGTCAGTTTCCAACTTTAGTACTCGATGTTATACCCCTAACATCCCTCGATATATACTCTACATTCAAATTGATCAAGAGATGTCCTGGCCACCCCAGATTGAACAAAATCTTGATTTCCATTCTCGCAGACATAATTCAGACTTTTCATATTGAAGTAAAGAAACCTTTCCCCACAAACACTCCTAATGAACAATTAATTAGTACTATTGGACATTTCTTACAATCCTGGTTAATCAGGACTGAGCAGGGACAAATTTATAATTCGTTATTACCGGGAAATGACGAGATTTTTCAAGGGGTGGTGAAAATAGTCAAATATGCTAAAATTAAAGCCAAGTATAACACCACCAAAGTTTCCCTCACTTGTACTTATCAAACGGTGTTAATGCTTAAAGATTTTTACCTTTTCAGACCTTTCAGAGGTTATGATATCGACGACATGATATCAACAGCTCGAATGATTATTTTCGTACATGGCGGGTCCAAGAGCGAATCTAATCTTGAAATAGATGACTTTTTACATTGGTTGCTAGATTCACAGGGGCTCATTTATGCCTCTCTTGCAATTACAATCTTCAAATTGCAGTACGGTCACGATTCGTCGTTGTGGAGTGAATCTGTAACCCATATATTTGATCGCTTGAACTCTCTGCATAAGCAAATTATAGATCAAATGTACGACGACCATGAATCAGTGGACATGGACATTGTTTTTGATGACAGTATTATTAATGATGATAAAGATGATGAATATGTACTCCCTTAATGGGCTCCAAAGATCCGCAGTCCATTTTGATCTACGATCACAGCTTGGCCATTTGCAGACTCATTTCCAATGAGATCAATCACCGCTTGAGAGGCCTCTTTCAAGGATACTGGCTCTATATGCATGTTGGTATTGGCTTTCTCACCCATATCTGTTTCACCTATTAAACCTGGCATCACTGCACTCACCAATACCTTACCCTTGAGTTCGTGAGCTAACAGTTTGGTAAATCCAAGAATTCCTGCCTTCAGTGCAGCGTATACAGACGTTCCTGGTAATACTTGGTCCGTTAATGATAATACGGACGAGATGTTCACTATGGACGGTTTAAAATCCAATTTCTGCCTCAAAAACTGTCGATATGCAAGCTGACTCAATAGAATGGGTGCAATTAGATTTAATTGTATCAATGCTTCAATGTTGGTCGTTGAGAGACGCGGTAAGAGAGAATGCGAGGTCATGCCGGCACAATTGACGAGCGTGTTGGTTTGTGTAAACGTGGCTGCTAGTCTCTTGTATTGAGAGCTGTTCCCATACGCCGAATCAGCCGTCAAGTCGGTCAAGTCATAGGCGATGTACTTGTGGGGTTGTTGACCATGATCTGCAGGTAAGAGCGCCACTTTCTGCCTTAATAGCTGCTCGTTTCGAGCTACTAATGTGATGCTTGCGCCCAAGCGAGCCATCTCGTGTGCTATTGCATAGCCAAGGCCCTTGGATCCGCCTGTTATCAACGCCTTTCTTCCTAGCATTAGCGTACCTTAGAGATTTAGAGTATGCGAAATGTGTACAGGAAAATGGAAAAAAAAACATCGATAAACCAGGTTTACCTCAGCTACGCACAGCAGTCAAAAAAGGTCAAAAGAGGCTAAAAAGAAGTCAATTGAGTCATCATATAAACGCTGATGTTTCTATCTATAAAACGGTGAAGACTGGAAAAATCTCGTGGTCTCAACTACAATTCTCCATCCAAAGACATGTACATTTGAAAATCTTGACGTTTACTAATAGCTGCAAAAATGAAACAAAACAGTCAAATTTTGTATCTATATAGATCCAAACAATGGATCGGCATATGGGATATATTGGCTACACTTGAAAGAGTTTTATTGAAACCTGAAGCTTGTAAAAGCTATAATTTTTGGCGTAGTTATGCTTGATATCTCTTTTCTGCCTCTGCCCAATTAATGACGTTCCAAATGGCTTTGAAATAGTCAAGTTTGGCGTTTTGGTATTGCAAGTAATATGCGTGCTCCCAAGCATCAATTGCAAGTAACGGAATCACATCTCCAAGGACAGTATCTTGATTATACGTCGTAACAACGTCCAAGGCACCTCCATTCAGATTATTCTTCACGAGAAAAGCCCATCCAGAACCTTGAATAGAAGCCAATTTAGCGTTGATGACTGTTATTAACTTATCAACCGATCCATACTGTTCCTTGATTTTTTCCCCTAATAAAGAGTCATCTTTTGGGTGTTTTCCTCCTCCTTGTGAGACAGGAGCCAAGGATTTCCAGAATAGAACGTGGTTGGTGTGACCACCTCCGTGAAATTTAATGTTTTGTTGAATTTCAATGGTTTTCTTGACATCTGCTTTTCTCTCCGCAACAATCAATTGCTCAATGGCTGTATTATAACCAGTAACATATGCCTGGTGGTGCTTAGAATGATGAATTTCATTAATTTTTCCAGAAATATATGGTTCCAACGCATCGTAAGACCAATCTAATTTGGGTAATTCAATCTTTTGTTCTCCGAAATTGGACATTCTGGTTTAATCTATTAATTTCGGTTAATAATCAACTATAATAAATGCTAAATTGAGCTGTTTTTTATGAGTTACTTTTTTTCAATTTCCATTGAGGTGACCGCTTTTTATACCTTAATAGTTATGAGATAAATCTCCTTAATTTTTTGAAACCACAGTTGTGGTTATAGCAAATTAAAATGAAGTGTCCTGGCTTGCCCATAGTGCATACTTTGTTTCCAACTAACGTTGACCCGGGGCCAAAAGTGCTCAAGTAATTTGCTCATTTGCTAATTAGCGCATTATAGATGTACACGAGACACTGGTAATTTAATATATACAATTATAATCACTTTTACACAGTAGAGATCCCAATTACTAAGCAGAGATCTTATTTTGAATTCTTCATAAGTTTTTGGATCTTAATTTGATCATTCAGTGATTCTATGATGTATTAACTACCAATGTGTGGAGTGTGGTTGCAGCCATAATTGGCAAACCGCAGTGAGATTTGAAAATGCTGGTTCTTGGTACTGGTTACAAATAATAATTTTAAGCAATAAGTATTAGACTTCGTGGCCAAGTTGGCTAAGGCGTAAGACTGTTAATCTTAAGATCGTGAGTTCGACCCTCACCGAGGTCGGTTGTTTTTTTTAAGTTTTTTGACAATTTCAATAGCATAAACTCAACGAGTTCCTGCATGTCTAGGTTGCACATCAGAAAAGACTTCGTGGCCAAGTTGGCTAAGGCGTAAGACTGTTAATCTTAAGATCGTGAGTTCGACCCTCACCGAGGTCGGTATACTGTAGCCTTTATGGCCAAGTTGGTAAGGCACCTCACTAGTAATGAGGAGATCGTCAGTTCGAATCTGGCTGAAGGCATTTTAATTTTTTTTGTTTCCAATTCAATCAACGTTGGTGTCATTTTTGGTACCTCCTCTTTCTTACACTACATAAGTTGCGATGTATCAATCTATAACATTAATCATTACTTAATAAACTAGATAATCCCAAAAACCCTAATAAGCCGTATTTGAAGTAGTTGTTTTCAGTGATCAAAATAGTCACATATCCAACAATAGGTAAGTACCCTTTAACGGTCCCTACTAAATCAGTTTTTTGATTCAAATATGGTTGTTTTTTGGCATATAATCCTAAATCATCCACTGGATTATTGTCACCTTTGGTTAATAACAACTGTTTAGCATCATTATGATGTTCACGCAATACACGATGCACAATAGGAATTGATTTTCCTTGAATTTCGTAAACCACTATATCCCCAACTTTAGCCTGATTATCTCTATTCCATAAAAACAATATATCTCCTCTTTGGAAAGCTGGTTCCATGGATCCTGATAATACCACTACAATAGGAGAATGTGAATTAGCTACTATGGAAAGTCCCTTCCAAAGCATAAATGCTGACGTAAGAGCGTATGCTGTGGCCAAAAACTGAGCCAATTGCTGACGAATGTTCATGATTATTGAATGATTTAGACGTGAGTGTTTGGTGTTGAGTTGTTCTTTTCAAATTCACAAATTTTGAGATGGTGAGTATAGAGTGTATATAGAGATATTGGAGAAGTGAGCTCTGTACAGTACAGATCTGGAGACACTCATTGAAGTGGAAACATTCCAAATAATGCAACATACGATAAATATATACTAGTCAGCATTTAAAGTTGATTAAAACAAAAGTTAATTTGAGTTCACCAAGACGATTTTAATAAATTAGGCAGTCTGAATATTTGAGGGGGCTGGGGGGGGTGGAAATAAATTAACGGCGGTTAATAATAAAATGTAAAGTAACCGTATAAATGGTGAATAGTAGCGCGTACACATGATACCAAGAGGGTAATAGATATTCTAATAAATAAACAATTATAGATACTATAATAGATTCAAGAATGATAGAAGATGATATAAAAAATAAGTAATAGATCTATGTGTTTTTGTCTATACTCTAAATTCTATTACCTAATCTCTTTTTTCTAATCTATTCTATTTTTCACTTAATGTAGAACGTTTAACTTGTCATAGTTACCCCAAATATATGCAGATTATATACCTCATATATCGACCTTATTTAAAGAAAATTGCAACATTATGAACCTAATCTAATCTACTTAATATCACTCCCCTAATTTGCAATCTATTGTACCTGAAATACCCCCTACTATTCTTGGCTAATGTGAAACCTTACTTACTCAGGGACCCATTCGCATAAACAATCAATTTTACACTCCTGAAGTGATATTACATCAGCAAAATAATTTTAAAAGCTTATATTTTAATAAACAAGCTTGATTATATAATATAATTCAAGCTTGGTGTGAACCCCCTACTAGTTTCTATTTCTGGTAATTCATGAATTCTATGATTTTCCCTTCTCCATGACATTCATTCTTCTTCTTCTTTACGCCTTATTCATATCTCAAGTTTTTACTGTCTATTATATTTCCTATTGTTTCATTCTATCTCTATACTAAGAGGCTTATTATTATATAGCCCGTACATTATTTTTCTCGACTGATTAAACCAATGAATAGATCAGGATTCTTCCTGTATCCAGATAAACACTGTGCGTATTTATGTTTTTTTGTGGAAAAAACAAAAATAAATTTAAATCACTGATTACACTACTTGTGTTTCAAAACCCTCCACTTACTTGAGGATCTTTTTCTGTGCATCTGGCTTGTATTTCTTATCAGGTATTGGAAAGTTGGGATATTTTGTGGTTCAACCTATCATTCTGGAACCCCTGCAAATTACTTTGAGTTCTCAAATATTGTTTTTTATCCATTTATTCCTATTTCTTATTCTTTGTGTGTTGGTGTGAGTTTTTTTTTTACACCATAAAATCATTAAAAATATTGATATCAAACCGAAATCATTTTTATCGCCCCCGCAAAAGCATATCTTATAGATGAACGAACGCTCTCGCCTGCTGCAGCAAGTGTCTTTTGGAGATCTCGATGGACAAGAAAGAGCCCGTCGGTTCACTATTTCATCCCAGCCGTCGGCAGTCAATTTGACTCGAAAATCAAGCACTACATCCAACTCTGGTCACTCACAAAGCGTTTCAGCAGGAAGTTCGGGTCCTAATATTGCTGGAACCCCAAATACATCAGGGATTAGAAAGAATTCATCTGCTGTGGGTGATGTTTTGTCATTTTATCCCACCAACCCGCATCATCCAAGATCTACTTTGCAAACAGACTTGAATAATTCAAGAAATTCATCTCGCGTGGCATCTCCTGTTAATGATCAAACCCATCAACATCATTTAACTCATCAAGGTAATTTTAAGGCTTCTTATCAGATGAACAACGACCCCTCGTTTGTCAGAGATGTTATCACCCCTCCACCTCCCCCTGCTGGATCCACCATTCAACATTTGAATTTAAATATATCTCCAACTCAACCAATTAGTATTCAACATAAACAATTGATTGAACCTGGATATACCATAGACATAATTGGTGATTCACATATTGTAGAAGGATCCAAAAAGGCTAAAAAGCAATTGGTCTCTTCTCCAGTTGGCCCTCCTGTACCTTTTCAACAATACTTGACAATGCAAGATGATGGGAAATTTCATATTCTTTTAGCTGCTAGTGGATCTGTTGCTACCATCAAAGTTCCTTTAATTATTGATAAATTATTTCAACTCTTTGGAAGAACCAAAATTTCAATTCAATTGGTAGTTACTAAAGCTGCCACTCATTTTCTTAAAGGTTTAAAAATTCATCCTGATGTCAAAATTTGGAGAGATGAAGATGAATGGGCCAATTTTAATGATCCAAATAGTTTGAATTATTCAACTTCTACTGCTTCTACTAGTCAGTTAAATTCTACAAATAAAAAGGCTAAAACCCCATATGATAAATTAATATTACATAATGAATTAAGAAGATGGGCCGATATTTTGGTAATAGCCCCATTATCAGCAAACACTTTGGCTAAAATTGCTAATGGTATTGCTGATAATCTTCTTTTATCAATTGTTCGTTCTTGGGGTCCTTCTTCATCTAATATTAAAAAGCCTATTTTGGTTGCTCCTGCCATGAACACTTATATGTATACTCATCCTTTAACCTCAAAACAATTGCAATTGATTCTGTCTCCTGAATATGGGGTAGAAGTCCTTAAACCTGTGGAAAAGGTCCTTGCTTGTGGAGATATAGGTATGGGTGGCATGAGAGAATGGGTGGAAATAGTAGATATCGTCCGTAAGAGAATCACAACATTGAGCAAGGAACAACAAGAATCTGGTCAAAGGAATAATATTTCTAACGTGACCGCCAAGTTGTTGGAAGATGATGAAGATGATGATGATAATAGTGACAACAGTGATAACAGTGATAATAGTGATAATAGCGATAACAGTGATAATAGTGATAACAGTGATAACAGTAACAGTGACAATAGTGATGACGACGATGATGAAAATAGTGCCAACGAAGTTGAAGATAACGATGATGAAAACATTAAAACTGACAAGGTCAAGGATGTTAAAAATGTTGATTTAGATACTGAAAATAAATCCAAACAAGATAAGAAGGAAGCCAAATCTAGCCGCAAGAGCTCATATGGAAAAAAGGAAGATGAAGAAATGATCTTTCATATTACCGATGACCAAGCAAGCACTTTATCAATTCCGCGGGAAACGCAGAACATTATATAGTATCCTTATTTTTAAAATTGCAGAATAAAATTAAAACAGAAAGAAGTTTATTATGTCTTTTTGATAAGTATAGTCTATTCCTCTGGTAAAATTCCACGAATTAATTCCAATTGATCGTCTTTTGTAGATTCAATGAAATTAGAAATGATCTCTTTTGTTTTCTCTTCATATTCGACACATTCTTGGATAGCTTTGGATAAAGCGTCTTGATTGTCGTAATATTTAACGTACGCAAGAGCATGTAATAAGGAATCAATTAAATCGTCTGCTTTAAAATTAGATATATTTGACTCATCAAGGTTTAAAATCTGCAACAATTTTTTCGGTTTGTTTTTAACATTGTTAAAAGATTTAGTTTCTAAATCAGAATCTGCAAGTATCGACCTTATCAGATGTGGATTTAATGTAAATGGTACTGGGAGACCTTTATAATTGCTTCTCAACTCCAGCTCTATTGTTTGGTCTATCCATTTATAAACTAGCTTGACACGTAAAGATTTAACATGTTTAGCAAGGGTCTTTTTATCAAAGTTCAATTCTCTAGTATATCTATGAATCCAAAAGAAAGCCATTGTATTGGCAAAAGCTGGAATCACCATGCTTTTTTTCAAAGAAGGATCTTCTTTTAAGTCCTGTATAGCATAAAAGCTTGAATATAGCATGTTTTCAAGTATCACATTCTTCATTACATTAGGAAGAGTGGATGATCTAGTTTGAGATCTTGTTCGTTGATGTTCCACCACCACCATGGTAGGGAATTTGTTTGTAGAGTTGAAAATATGTTTATTTAGGATTCGGCTCGATAAAAAACTTAGATATCTAGTTGAATCTATTAAATTCCCATTAACATAGTCTAAATCATCCTTCTCAGATGTTCCTAATGGTATGTATTCTTTGGAATACACTCTATGTAAATCCATTTTAGACCATTCCAAAAGCTTTGGAATACTGTTTTTTTTCAGTCGATCAACTTCAAACTTGCAGTATGCAAAGTTTTTAAGTCCAACATCTACACCTACTACATTCAACTTCTTTGGAAGCTTTGAAAACAAATTGAGGCCTGTGATGATCGATTGAACTCGATCTGTTTTCTTCACTTGTGCTAAATTGTTAGTAAATATTGATATAAGTATGTTTTCCTCGCACTTTCATACTAACCTTGATATCCACATATCATTATAACCTTACTTAGCTGGTCGCTAGTGCATTTTCCAAGGATTTCAGTGCATAAGCGTGGGGTTATCATTATGGATATGTGTACTATGGGTGTAAATTTTGTGCGACACGTCAAACTTGCATAAAGGTATGGTGATGATTACACTGAGAGAGTGACAAGAATTGACAAGAATGGAGGGTTGGTTATTCAATTGGTTGAGAAGACCTGTCGGTATATATATTTTAATAAGCAGGTTTTTCATTCTGTATGACCAAAGGTAAAAAGGTCTGATTGCCAATATACATCTTGCAAAAGTTGGAATCTTAATTTATGCGTAGTTAACAATTTTTGCACCCAATATAGTTTTCATTTTGCTACAAAAATTTCACAGCAGAACAAACGTAAATACAAAGTATCAAACTGAATTCTAGGATAAGCTACAATCCAGGTTCTATGAAAGACAAGACAAAAGGTTCAGCACATTACTTGGGCTCAAACACTGGTCTCAGAGTCTACATTTGATAAAAAGTAGTGAAAAAATAGAAGAAAATTAGTAGGAAAATAATAGAAAAAAGCTAAATTTAAATCGAAATAGAAATTTAGTGGAGGAAATGCAACCTGGTGGGGCAGAACCATTCTATTGAGGGGGTTCTCCAGCATCCAACAAGGATTGAATTGCATTTAAGCACGGCCCGCAGAAATAAGACTTGCTTTGGATACTTTAATTGGTGGGGATGAAGACCGCTGACTGATTTCCAGCCATACAAATACAAAAACATTAATTGTGTTTACCAGTATTCAAGAAGTCTTGCAGAAGGATGAGAAGAGTATGATTTTCTAAAAGTAGAAGAGTATCCATTTAAATCCACTGAATTTTTCCATATTGGTTTAAAAAATTAAACAGGAATATTAATAATCCGACAATTGAATCGTAAGAACAAAATTGTCTTGGATCAAGAATTTTTATTGTTGTATTGAAACCAAGATTATGAACGTTTCTGAATCAAAACATCGCATTCTATATCTATTGTAGTCTTTTCTATCAGTATCAACATGTTTTAGTCGAGTGAATTGTTACAACATAGACGGATGACAAAATATCACGCCTCGAGGTTCACGATGGAAAGAAAAAAAAAAAATGAATAGCTTATTTGGGTAAAATAGATCCAAAACTGGATCAATGCGCAGAAAAAAAAAAAAGAAGCGTGTGTCACTCGAAAATCAACTGCTGTGCCACCATTAGTGGTGTTAAGGGATATGGACGGGACCAGAAAAAAAAAAAAAAAACCTACTCACACACAGATTTATGGAAAAACCCGCACCACTTTTAATGTAATCTAATTTTTAAGCCTTTCGAAGATCCTCAAAGAGAAGAACACTCAGATAGAAGTTATTGTTCAAACCTGCCCTTAGCCGATTGAATCAAAACCGGCTTACATCGTTTTTCTTATATCCCAAAAGAGACACCCCTATACTCGTTTTTTAATTTGGATTAATTGCATTAATTAAGGCATCCACTATTTTCAATTATAGTTATTTTCGTTTTTCATTAATAAAATAAAAAAAAAACAATTTATCCAAGTGAACCGGACTAAAAATAGTGAATATATGTGTTGATCGCGGTAATTAGCACCACAAATATGCATACGCGTTTTAGTATTTTTTAAGATTTGTTCTATTTTTATTTTTTTTTAATTTCTTTCTTTATTCCCAAGTTACAGATCTCCTAATATTTTATTGTATACTGAATTAATGTTACATGTCTTGGTAGATATAAGAAACTGATTTATGCACCACGCAAGGGCCCGTCTGAATTAACAATTAATTGTAATAATTAACCATGAATTAATCCTTATTTTCCCAATTTACGGTTATCGAAAAGGGTTAAACTTTGAATTTTATGCTCGACCTTCTACAACTTGTAAAAATGAATGAGCTTTATTTCTGAAAGAAACTACAGCAATACCAATTATTTACGTTAATAATATCTAATTCCAACTCTGCTGCAATTGACTAATTTTGAATACTCATCCGTATTGTAACTTAACCGGTACTATTACAGTAACTTTTGTTCGTATTGTAAAACACATTCCAGCTTTTTGTTATGGTTTTAAGTAAATTAGTTTTTTTTTTTTTTACTATTAATTTTTTTTATTAATTTTTAATTTTTTTTTTCCCTCTAATTTTTGACTCATTCATGCAAAATTTTCCTAATGGCCCGCCCGAGATCTAACATATAAATAGTGGTCCTCGCCACCTCCAGTTGTATTTTTCTCTTCATCAGATAATTCTAATCATACACACATAATGCAAGCTCAACAAGTCCTCATTGCCTTAACTGCCGCCACCGCCGTCTCCGCTGCTAACGCTACCAACGGTACTAACTCTACCAACGGTTCCAACTCTTCCACCAAGTCTGACTCTGGTGCTTCCCAAGCTGTCTCTGCTGGTATCTTCGGTGCCGCTGCCGCTGCTGGTGTTGCTTTATTATTGTAAGTTAACTAGAAATTATAGAGTGCTTCTGAGCACATTAATTAAGATTTTATAAGAATATGTATTTTTAGTTGGTTAATAATAATAAGTAATAAATACTTGGTTGGATATCCAATATCGTGTAGAACTACAATAGTAATTCTTTAATATATATCTTGTGATTTTTGAATTAAAAATTTTCTCAACTCTATCTCTCGTCTCTTTCAGACGCCATTAAAAATTTTCCTGTCCATATTAGTCTTTTTTTTTGTATGTACATCATGTTATGATGCTTTCTTATTGTTAATTTTCGGGTATTTTTGAGAGATTATTTCAATTGATAAGGGGTGAATCTTAATGCTTGTGCATTGTAAACAACTATTGGGCGTTTCAGTTATCATTTATTTTAAAACTAACTTATCCGTCAAATTCTACACTCTATAGCTTGCAAATTATTTTCCCAACGTCTTTCTCTATTGCCTAACAAATAAGCTATTTGAACCTAAGATTTGCATATATGTAAGATTGATGCAAATTGATTATTTTTAGCTTTTTTTTTACTTTGAGACAAAATATTTCGGCTCTTTTTTTTGTAAGGAGATTTATTTTTTGAATATATTAAATTTGTGAATTTAATAAATTTGATAGTTTCCAGGTTAGGAATGTTATATTAAACGGATTGGAATCGTAGTTGTAGACGATCACTTTAAATGGGCATGCTAAGTGGGCT
Organism: Kurtzmaniella fragi; assembly: GCA_030581955.1. Taxonomy (NCBI): domain Eukaryota; kingdom Fungi; phylum Ascomycota; class Pichiomycetes; order Serinales; family Debaryomycetaceae; genus Kurtzmaniella; species Kurtzmaniella fragi. The sequence continues at coordinate 371,516 of JAKTWE010000003.1, forward strand.
TTTTAAAGGTTAGAGAATTGATGATTTCATTCATGAGGATCAAGATTCCACGGAATAACTCTTAGAAGTCGAATTAAATTGTTTTGGTGCAGAATGATCACACCATAAAAGTGAGTAAATTAAGAGTATAATAAAAAAATCTTCACCCACCACAACATAAGGAACACACGGAACTGTTATAATTAGCACTGATAATGTGGATATGATATTTCAAAACAAACAAATTTTTCATTTTACTGGGTGTTTGATGTTATGATCCAGTCAATTGTTTACTATCTTACGTAATAAGGTCCAATGCGTGCTATTTATGTACAATGTCTTGAGTAAAAAATGTGTAAGATATGGACATAAAGGTACTATATTGAAATAAGGTTGTTAAAATAAGGTCCTAGAAATAAGGTAGTTCAAATGAGGTACTGTAATAATATAAAAGCGATTTTAGAGTGAATATTCTAGATTCATTGTGTTATCTTTATTACTTCTTATCGGTGTTACTATGTTAATTATATCTATACCAATATATTTGTTCATTGAGGTCTAGACTTTGGCCCCCAATTCTTGGTAGGATTTTCTTGATATCTTACCAACTTCAATCTTCTTAAACTACGAATTTTGTCACTAGCTTCGGAATTTTTGTCAAAATCAATTTCTAATTTAGGAAGTGTCTCTTGTGCTTTAGTCAAAATTTTATAGCCAACTTGCTTATCATTCAAATTGACACTCATAGCAATATTCTCTTTTAAAGAATTCAATTTCTGTTCAAGAGCATTAAGTTTCTTTTGATATTTTTCTTCATCTTCTCCCTTGTTGACTTTTAAATCTTGTATAAGCTTTTCAGATTTAATTAATTCTTCCTTATTACATTTAATTAACCATTGCATATTAATTGCCAAAATGACTTCCCATGGAGCATCAGTTTTTAAACAGTTTTTCTGAGCATGAGTAAGAGACATTTTATAACCCAAATTTCCAATAGCATTACATATATCATTAATTGGAATAGGAGGAGTTTTCAATAAGGAACTCACGGAATTTAAATTGAAATAAAAAGGTTGTTCAATTTCATTTTTAGCCACGGTTAACATTCCTTTAATTCTATCGATGGTTCCGTAAACATTAGGATCATTTTCAGCATTAACGGATAACATTTGATCAATGAATTCAGAATTATGTAATGAACCCCCCCACATTGGGCCGGCCAAATGATGTGTAGAAGTACAATAATGACATTTCATCCCAACTGGAGGTCCAGAAGATATCAGAAATTTTTCCAGTCCATTTTTCTTTGTTTCACAACGTCCCATGAATTGATTCAGTTTATTCCCACATCCTGAACAATGATAAGTAAGCATAGTATTCAGAGCCAAATGTTTGACTGCCATTGGACTGGTGGTGACTCGAATGAATACTCTCATATAAAAATCAATTGATAAACTCACCAAAGGTTCAATTGTTTTCTTATATTTGGCAGCTTGAGTAGATATCATATGAAGCATTAATCTTAGACCGGCTTCATGGTTACTTTCTCCACTAACATAAGAATTACCAAAATTATGACCTCCGTAAAGAGCAAAACATTTCTCGGGATACCCAGATCCTGCCAATACTCCAGCATCAGTACATGTAACCAATAATAAACCTTCATCTTGAATTGATTGAATAGCTCCATCTATAAAAGGAGTGGCAGTTCCATAAGGATCCAAATCAATAACGTGAAATTTATTGGATCCATTTGACATATAATGAATGGCATCTCCTTTATTAGATTTGACAACCGAGCCCAAATCATTGTATTCAATATTTCTATCAATAGCTAACACTGCATCTTGAATCAAATCATTAGCGACGATAGTTTTCACTTTTGGAATCTCATGTCCGTACCTTAAAGCCCTTAAACCAGTGGCAGAAAGGGCTTCTAAGATGGTGATGTATGGCTGGGGTTCCACAACTTCACCTTCCATTTGGTCAATCTTCCGTTTCCTTAATTCTCTTTTCCCGGCCTTGCTGTTCTCATAGAGTTTCAGCCATGCCTTAATTGCAGTCACTGATATGTCACGATTGAACTGTTGAATAGGATTGTAGAAAACCTTGTATTCCTTGGTCAGAAGAATGCTGGCTTTCCCCTCGGTGATGACATCGTATGCATCTCCGTTGTCACGCATGCTGTCTGGTGACTTGGAAGTGGTATCGGCGGACTTTGGGGACATTGATGAGCAAGCGACAGGAAGCGATGCGATGTTGCATTAAATTTTTCGCACTCAATGAAAGTTGGAGCTTAGAGCTTTTTAAGAGCTTAGCAAAAAGCGACCAAAGCCAATAATTAGTAAAAAAAAAAAATAAATTAGTTTAACTCACATTGATCAAAGTTATGACTGAGGCCGATACACCGTTACGGGGCCTTCAAGACGTATTGGAGTCGATTCAGGTGGGGTATGACTCCGACCATGATACCGAAATCGACTCGGATGACTCTGAATACGACGTATTGAGTGCCCAGCAACAATGGGAGCAAAGCGTGGGGCAAATCAGATTGCTCATAAATCAGGTGTTGTTCCCCTTGATGGGAAAGGTGATAGGTAGACGTTGTGCTCATACTATATGGGCCATGGTGGCAGAATGGGTATATAAATGATGAAATAATGAGATCTATAGATTAATAATAAAAGAAACAATACATTTAATGAATTTATAGTGTACATTGAATTAGATTTGATTGAAACTTTTAAGTTTCTAAAGTCTTTAATAAATCCAGGAATTTCTCATTAATTCCCCTTTCTGCTACAGATGTCACTATAACTTGCATAAAAGGATCTATTATCCCTCCTGCAATTCGATGAACAATCTGTTTTAATAATTGTAAATATTCATCTACTGCCATGGTAGAATCAGTTGAACTATAAGACGCAGTTGAAAAAATTGACAGTGAAGAAGATGCAACATCTTTGACAGCTCCTGTACTAATTTGATATTGTCCATTACCTGAACCATCCAATTGAGATAATATAATTTCATAAATTCTTTGAACAAGTTTTAAAACTATTTTATAAGTAAATAAATTATCTAAATCAATATTGATTTCTAATTTTTCAATCAAAAGTTGTTTTGAAGATAATTTAATTGGTGATGAATTCACTTGACCTGAAAGAGTCAGAGATGAACTTGTAGCCAGCGTAGGAGGTGCAAAATCAGTAGGACCGACCCCTGAAGAAATAGAGCCTCCATTATTGTTTGTAAGGGATGTACGGAATTGATAAGCTATAGCATTTGTCCCAATATCGTAATTTTTTAAAACTTTTAGTAAGTTATGTACAAATTTTGTTTGATAACCTGGGAGAGGAGTTAAGACAGATGTCGAAGCGTTGGTAACGTTAGACAGTGACGATACTCTTCTATCAAAGAAAGAACCTTCAAGTGCCTGGGGTTTATCTGATGCCGGTGGTGGTGGTGGTGGGGGCAAAGGATGATTATTTCCTCCTTGAAGTGGTCCTCCTACACTTTTGTTAAATTGTTGTTGCTTTCTTTGTTGTTCAAGATATTGTTCTTCATCTTGTTGTAAAGATTTGAGTAAATTACCCAAAGAAATCCCTAATTTTAGAAATTTAGATGTGTCTAATGGGAATAAACCTCCATCTTCATTCAAATGAAGGAACTCTGACCGATGGACTTTATACACGTCCAAGAAATACGGGGATTTCTCATGAGTCTCAGTTCGGTCAAAGGGGAGGGATTCAAACATATGTTTGATATTATTGACCTCCCCTGTTATTAATTCATGATAGTTGGACATGGTAATTGGGCCTGCCAGTATCCACGAGTCTGTTTATGGGAGAAAAGGTTTTTTTGTTGTTCACAAAAAAATCTGGGATTTACAAATGTACCAAAACGCCAATATGAGGAAAATTACTCCAAACAATAGATGAATAGGCACAAGCGAGGAAATGCTCAAGAAGCTATATGGCAGTTACCAAAAAATAAAAAATAGGCAGCTAAAACAGAAGGTGGGAGAAGGCAAAACAGCAAAAATAATAGCAAAATCAAAAAATAAAAAAGAAGGCAAAAAATAGTACAAAAAGACCAGAGGGCCAAAGGGCCAAAAGGCCAAAAGGCCAAAAGGCCAAAGGGCCAAAAAAAAAAAAAAATTTTGAATCACAGCTAACCGACTAAATATAAGTACAACAATACCACAGTAGATCTTGGGATTCATGAACTCTATATATTAGTGAATTGCAATTGTAAGCTAGAAATTGATTAATCAAATTCCAAGTACGGTGAGGATTGAAATTTGACCCATTCAGATGATTGCATACTTGGCTGTGGCCATATTATCTCTTTCAATACTAACAGCTTTGGCTTTATTTGGAGATTCACCTTCTTTAAGAGGTACTCCTCTAGCTAAAGCTAGATTAATGATGATTCAAAACCTCAATAAATTAAATAAATATTATGACAAAATTGATAACAAATGTGCAGGCAAACTAACTTGGTATTTGGGTTGGACAGTACCTGGCTTTTACTTTATATTAGTAACAGGATGCTTATATTTCTTCTTTGGTGAAACTTATGATATTTTACCTCAAAAGGTTCAAGATTCATATTGGCATTATTGTTGCATTCGTTTGACTATTCTATTATTATACACATCTTTTATATTGGCTACATTTACTGATCCTGGGGTAATTAAATCTGATTTAATAGCTGAAAAAGCTTGTCAATTATCTCCCAATAATAATTTAATCTTCTTTGATAATAAAAATTGTTATACTTGTCATAGAATAAAACCGGCTAGATCCAAACATTGTCTGACTTGTGGATCTTGTGTAGCCATTTGGGATCATCATTGTATTTGGATTAATAATTGTGTGGGTTATTATAACTATAGATGGTTTTTATTATATTTATTCAGTAATATTTGGTTTTTGGGTTATGGAGCAATATTATGTTATTGGACTTTAAAACAACAAGCTCAATATGGTAACTGGTGGACAAGAATAGTTTCATCTACTGATGCCAATAAAACCACAGGGATCTTTTTAATCTTGTGTAGTATATTTGTGATGGTGGTAACGCTATTTGCCATGTTTCACATAAGATATCTTTATCTTGGAGTTACTACAAATGAATGTGAGAAATGGTCAGAGATAGAATATTTGGTACAAATGGGTACTTTATATCGAATTCAAAATCCTTCTTTATTAACTAATGAATCTTATGTTGAAAAGGGATTAATCAATGATCAAACTCAATATTCCAGTGCTTTTATTAGTTTAAAAGATGAAAGAATAATAACTATAGATGAGGCTGGATTGCAAAAAGTACAATCAGTTGAAACCGATTTGATAAATATATATGATAAAGGGTTTTGGGCCAATATTAAAGAAAGGGTGTTAGACGTACATACATTATTATAGAGTGTAATATAGTTCATTTAAAACACATTGATAAATCAGTAAATAAACCAATTAATGATATCTATTAAAGAATGCTATGCTGTTTATTATATACTATTATCCAACCACAATTCGTTACTTCTATTCAACCCACTATTCGATAATTCTATCAACCACTATTTATTAGTTCTATCTAACACATTAAATCCTCTTACTTTCAATGCTTTAACAACGTTCAGAGGGAACTTTGAAGCTTCTATTCCCACTCCTAAACTTTTATAAACTGACGAATTTGGTTCAAAATTTTTAGTAATTCTACTAACCTTTGATTCTTTATTGATCCTTTTAGTAGATTGATCAACCAATACGCTAATCATGGCATTGAATCGCTTTTTATATTTTTTCCTCCCTGAAATTTTCCAAAATACAGCCCCCTCTTGATATTTACTGGTATATATGAATAAACGAAATAAATTTATCTCTAATTCTTGTTTTATTTGCTTTTTGATAATAGGTAAATTTTTTTCAAAATCTTCTATCACTGGTTGGTAATCTACCTTTTTCGACTGAACTAGAACCGATGGTTTTTTGACGAGAACTGGGGTTGACGTTAATTCCTCTTCCAAAACGTGATCCTGAAATGACAATTTAGTTCTACGTTTCGGTATTTTCATTAGATCATAAATAGATTAGACGGTATTGATGATATTTAAAGCTAATTAAAGATAATTAAAGATTTTAAAGATTACTGTGATTATCATATTACTTTAAATTTTTTTTTTTTTTTCCTTCCTATGTACCGTTATCACTAAATTATAAAATCCGCCCTTGGCACACTGGGAAAGCAGATGATCAATACACCAAATAACAACGACTTATAGTAAATGCACCAATCATTAGAAGGATTTTAACATATTTAAACTGAAATTTGAATTCGGACATTTCGAGCCGTAATTGGGCCGGCTCTAACTGCTGTCTATTCTCATACATCACATTTGACATTAAATTACATATTTGTCTTTGATTACGGCGGTCGGGCTTAGCGAGAAATGTCCAGGATCTGATTCCTAGACATTTTCAAATACAGAAAATGCCAAATTTTAATCCAGACATATGTATCGTAGATACCTCTTTATTAAACCTTCCATCGCTCTTTTACCTTTCATTTTCTTCTCCTTTTACTCATCCCTACCTTCCCCACTATCTACTTATTTGCGTGTAGCAGAGAAAAAATTGAGGTGGGTTCATTAGAAGCAAAAAAAAAAAAAACAAAGAAAAGCCATATATCACATTTTTCATAGACTTAATACCTATTAGATGTCCTCAAGGAACTCTGGCGACCTGGGGAGTGGCACAGACTACAAGTCTGGAGACGCAGAACCTCAGGGGTCTTCTAATAACAAGAACATAGCCGTGCATCAGCAACTGGCCCAATCCCACCAACAACTTCCTCCTGGTTCTGATTTTGATACATCTCCATACAATTTAGAGCAGAGCTGGCATGGGTTATTGATGGATTCCAACCCGGAATTCTATAATTTTGACTTTGGAATCAATGCCCAAGGTCAACCAGCTCAGAACAGACAGCATCCTTCGGCTCTCCAGAACATGGGGATGCCGCAAAACCCATCCGAAAATCAGCATCAAGAAGACCAACAACAACAACAACAGCAGCAACAACTGCCGCCTCTAAACATGCCCGATTTGAAAAAGACCAGTTTATCGGCCACTCTGACACCTCAAAACATCGTACCCAAACCACAAGGGTACTCTAATTCGTCGATAACCAACCCATCAGCCCAGCCGGTAAACAATCCAAGGGGTTCCAACCAAACTCCAGGAAATCAGTCTTTTGAAGAGAATATATCTGCTAGAGGCTCGAAGGCTAGACGTCCATGTGATCACTGTAGAAGAAGGAAAACGAAATGTGTAATAATACCGAATACAAACAATTGTGCCCAATGTGAGTCCAAATCTCTTGTTTGTACTTATATCGATCAACCTATGAGAAGAGGCGCTTCAGGTCTTAATCTTGAAGATTATAATGGTCCCAACAATGCCAAAAGAGCAAAAGTGGGGTCTGCTTCAAACACTAACACTGAATTGTTCAGAGGAGCAAACGCATCAACCGGTGCATCAAGTGGTAATCCAAATTCAATAGTTCCACCCAATGTTCAAATAAGAGAGGTCCCGCCGGTTCAGGACTATCTGATGGTTAACAATTCTTTATTGAAGAAGACTTTGTCCTTGCAATTTCCGCGGTCCTCTTTTTATGTGGGTCCTACGTCATATTTATACGATGTTAATTTGTTAAATCTTATCATAGATTCTCAAAATAAGGCTAATAATGCAAAGAACTCTACCAATGGGAGTGGCAGTGGGAATGGTGGAAAAATTGAACAAGTTAATCTTAGTGATACTATATCATTAAGAAAAGTAAGCGATAAAGCTCTGTTTGTTTTAAAAGATGATCAATCTCCTCAATCATACCTGGCCATGCTGCAAGACGTCGATACTATTGAAAGATTTATTGCCCCTCATGGCCAAATTTTAATTGACTTATACTTTAGAATAATTCATCCATCATATCCAATATTGCATAAAAAAGTGTTTTTAGAAAAATATTCTAGAACTCATAGAGAATTTCTGGCTCCATTATTGGCTGCCGTTTATGTTTTGGCTATTCAATGGTGGGATTATGATCCTCAATTAAATCGATATCCTAAACCAAATTCAGAATTAATCTTGAAAATAGCTCTCAACAATTACGTTTTGGAGATTTTGAAAAGGCCCAAATTAAGTGCTGTTCAAGCAGGTTTATTATTACTTCAATGTAAGCATATTTTACAAGTATCTCATTTGAATCAAAATGCAAACAATACCACTGCCAACATAACAGATCCTCAATCATGGAGTTCGAGTGGAGATACTGATTATAATGAATGGGTCTTATGCTCTCAAATAGTAGCATTAGCAGAAGAACTTGGTTTAGGATTGGATTGTCATGGATGGAAATTACCAAAATGGGAAAGAGGTTTACGTAAAAGGTTAGCTTGGGCAGTTTATATGGAAGACAAATGGCTTGCTTTGAAAAACGCACGTCCTTCTCATATCCATGAACGAAATTGGGTTGTTTTACCACTTGCTGACGAAGATTTTCCTGAAAAACATGGAGATGGTGATCTTAAGGAAGGTTCATCAGATATTGACAACGGGAAAAAGATTTTCCGCAACTTGATCGAACTTTCAATGATTCTATCTGATATTATGGATCAATTATACTCTATGAAAGCTTTAAATGAAGTGGCTGAAATGAGTCAAGTTTTGAAACTTGCAAAGCCAATTCAATTAAGACTTAGAAATTGGTATCATTCATTACCGGTTGAACTTCAAATGAGTTCCGTTCAACCCCGTAAACTTTGTTCAAATGGATATTTACAATTGGCATACTTTGCGACCGAATTAACATTACATAGAAAGATCGTTTCTACCATTTTCCAACAACAACAAACAAACAGTCCTCCTCAAGCTGAGTTGGTTAACGTTTGTCGTGCTGCAGCTAAAACTAGATTGTTGGCTTCGATCGATTTTGTCCGGGATTTGAAACCCGAACACATCCATTCATTCTGGCATTCAAGTTCTTCATCTAGTTTTACATTAATTGGTATATTTGCTGCTATTTTATTTGTTCTGGCATCTTCCAAAGAAGAGGAAGATTTTTACAAAGATCAAGTGTTCAATTATAGATGGATTCTTAAGATTTCGTCTAAAGGGTTTGATCAAGTTGGAGCTGCTTTACTGAAATTAGATTTGATATTTTATCATATTCCTGGGTTATTGACTGATAAAGTAGGTTTACCTATGGTAGTTCCAAACGTTCCAACTATTGATTATAAGAAAAAGCATCAACAACATCAGCAAAACCAGCAAAATCAAAATCAACTTCTTCCACAGCACCAACAACAACAACAACAACAACACCAGCCACAAACACAAATTCCTCTGCAACAACAGAAACAGCAGAGACCTCCCATGTCCCACACATCTAGTCACAACGTCCACCAGCAAAACCAGTTGAATCAATCGCAGGCAATGAACGGACCAAGCGGAACGTCTCAATTCAAACGTAAGAACGAGGGCATGCGTGGGCGTCCTCCGCAACCAAGGTCAGGAAACCTGCCATTCATGTCATCTCCTCAAAACTTTGGATCTCCTTACTCAGCTCAAGGAATGTCGCAGACAATGTCTCGTGGCGGTGCCTTGTTTGTAAACTCTCCGCAATCTTCATCTGGACTCTCTCCTAAAGAGACGGTGAAACAACAAAGATCAGTCACCGGGGGAAGTATTTCCAATACTGCACTGGCGCATGAAGGGGACGAAGACACCTTGTATGATCAAAAGAGCCCAGCTCTTTCACAACATTCAAATGGGCAGGTGCATCCCAGTGATGATAATGCATCTGTACATTCTAAGAATTAATGTATTATAGGTATAGTAATCCAAATTCTATATATACTATTGTAGCTACATAGACATGAAAAAAAATTAAGTATCATTTTGTGTATTCATTTTTCATTCCTTACATACATTTTATGGGATCAAGATCCTTCTAATCAAATGGAGTAAGATATGCCTCAGCAATTACTCTTGCCCTGGCGTTCAAGAATAATTTCATTTCACTAATTTCTTTATCAACGTCTTCCATAAATTCTATAATGAAATCTACCAATTTATCTTTAAGCATTTGTTCGGTGTGATAATTGGTGATCAAGAATGATATATCATAACCTTTAATAGGTACTCGTCTTAAAATAAAGAAGTTTTCAGCTCTGGAAGTTAAAAATCTTGTAAATTTATGGACTAAAATCTGTTCGATTTCATCTGCTTGTTTGATCTTGATCAGAACTCGAACCGAGTTAATCAGCGGTTCAATAAGAGTCTTTTCGTTTTCATTTCTAGCTATTATCATTGGATTAAGAATCAATTCAGGCGTGTGGATGTTATCCACTTCTATTTCTGGTCGATTGTGTCTTTCCACAAGTTGAGAAGAGAAGTCTTCAAGGCATATTGCCGCAGTTAAAGAAGTTCTTACTGCTGTCAAGTATGGCTTCAATGACTGTGACTGCGTATGTTAGTAATTGCGAATGAATTGACCACGAATTGGCTCGGTTTACATACCATTTTGTTGAAGTTTGAATTTTCGAAAATGCTTTGATTTTAAGGAGTGGGCAGTGTGCACGCAAACCTCAATATCTACAACTGAGCAAAAGCAAAAAAAAAAAAAAAAAAGATTAATAAGAAGCTGTCGCTAGAGGTGGAGACGGCGCAGTTCAAAGTAAATACACATTAATGATCAAAGGTATCGATGTACATGTTTAATTATATAAATGCTTAATAGTTTAATAATACAGATTTCTTCTTCTTGATATCTCTTTCCTCTTGGTCGTTCCTGTAGTGGTCGTCGTTAGTTCTCTTTCTAGTGCTTGAAGTATTCAAGATCTCAATTAATTGTTCAACACTTGAAAGCACACTATGTTTGTATTCAAGATCAACGTCTATATCACTTATTTTGAGTTTAGAATTTTGATAATTCGATATTGTTGCGAATAATTTTTGTCCCAATGGACTACTTTTTATATCTTGTAAGATTGGAGTCACGTCCTGATCTTGAGGAATATAATGTTGAGTAGCCAGCTTCTGGATTATAAAATCCAATTTTTCCTTCTCCACATTATCAATTTTTTCAACTTCTTCATCGATGCGTATCTTACTAGTATCCTGTTTTATGTATTCGCGGAATAACCAATTAGCCAATTCACTTATTATACTTTTTATACAACTATCATATTTATGTTTTTTATCTTGACCATCTCTCATGATACTTTCATAAATGTCATTTAATTCTTCTTGAGTAAAATTATATGACAGTCCGAGATTTTGCTTGATTAAATGTATAAAATTATCTTTGGAATTCAAAGTTTCAACATCAATATTTTTGATTGAATTGAGAACCATATCTTTAGAGACTTTTAATTTCTGATATTTTTCATATACTACATCCCAGAAAAGTTCAAGCGGACTTGACCCGTTACGCCCACAAATTTCAAAGTAACAATCTTCATTTTCAATTTGAGGTAAGATATCTTCAAACTCTGTATGAGCAGTGATGTTCAATTTGGACAATAAAGATTTGAATTGATCTCTAGCCTTTCTATCCAGTCTATAATTGTTATTTTCCACTGTTGAGACTTCTTTCTTAATTCGTTCAATAATTTGGGGATATATCTTTGCTTGATACATTTGTAAGATGTCCAGAGAATGTAAAACAGAAAAATGTTTATTGGCTTTAAATCTTTCATCTGTTTTTAACTTATTATACAACTGGTCCCAAGTTTCACTTTCTTCCACTAATATAGGGTTTATATCTACCAAATAAGATTCCAATTCTTTTAAAGCTTGTAGACGTTGAGTTTCTAGTATTTCTTGGTTATATTCAACCAATTTTGTTCTATAATTATGATAAAATTGTGCAATTTTCAGGTCTGGTAAAACTGAATGCTTAAAAATAGAATTTTCTTCATCGATAAGTCTTTGCTTAACACTCAGCCATCTTGTTGTATAATCTATATGACCCTTTTCTTGATATTTATCTAATACCAGCTCAAAATTCACCTCAAAGTTTCTTTCTATTTCTGCTTTATTCAGTAATTGCAGTTTGATTTTTTCTAACAAATAATTTTCGTACAACTCTTTTCTACGAAGAGCATCAGAAACTGCCCAGTACTGAGGAGTTTTGATAAATTTGGACATCACTGCGTGAAATGACCACGTAGAATCAACGTTGTTGCTCTTAAGTAATTGCATAAAGTCTTGTTCCGCTTGTATATCTCCTTCCTTTGGTTCATTAGATGGTCGTATTTCAATCTGTTTCAATTGGGCATCTAGCTCGGATTCCTTTTCAGCGTTCGATTCTAAGGACTCTTGTTGCACAGCAGATGAATTTGGATCTGATACTTCTATTTTGGGCTCTGCTACTTGATCCAAATCCTTAGGTTTTTCCCATGTAGTCTCCCCCGTGCTTTCATTGTAATAATATTCTTTTCCATCTTCTGTTTGATAAACCTTCCATATACTCTCTGGATTGGCCCAGCTTGTCTCTTGAGTTTCGGTATTATAGTAATAGGTCCTGCCTTGGTCGTCCACCACGGCTTCCCACTTTCCCATGATGTTGTACAGTGGTTTTACCGAGGGTTGAATTTTAAGTCTTGCGCTAACTAAACTGTTTAAAGTTTATCTGTGTACACGCCGGACACTCACAATAAATTTGCGATGCTCGTTTGCAACCGCCAGTCACAAAAACCGCTTGTGGATAAATAGGGTCTATTTACTTCCATATATCTGAACAGAAAAAGGTAAGATGATTTACTCGGCTAAAGAGCTTTTGAGTTTAAGACACAATGAGAAGATATCGCTGCCCAAAATTATAGAATTGAAAACTGTAATGGTTTCATCGGTTTTACAACTGGAGAGACCGCGGAAATGGAAATCGGTACTAGAAGAAACGAAAGGACTCAATAAACAGCGCACGCAAAGGCAATTGAACAAGAATATAATGGGAGACCATCGGCCCGATGAGAGCGGAGATATTTATAACCAATCATTGAGTCTAAAACATAGAAAAGATCAATTTGCGGTCTCTGATACCCGTGTTTCCAGTTTTTGTGTGGGTACTCGAATTCATACAAATTTCGATTACCAGGGGGATGAAATCGGGGTATGTAACAACCAGAATTTGTTTCCATCACCACATCCAATTAATTATGATGTTCCATGTTATAAGTTAGGTGGATCTTTGCTTTATTCTCAAGTCCAATACCCACAACATCAAAATTTACATCATCCAATGTATGCACATGGCATAGAAAATCAAGCTCATTTGAAATCATATAACCAAGTTTCCACAGAGCCTACGATTGTGATAATAAAACGAGGTGAGCCACTACCGAAAGGAGCCATCCCATTTGGGTATTTCTACCATTATCCTACATTAAATGACCGATTTAACAGCAAGGATACTTTTAAGCCAAATGAAACTTCTTGCGAGGATCAATTGACCAACAGTTCATCTGATAGCAACAGTATTACAATCAAGTTACCGCCAATATAATTGTAGTTGCAGCCAAAGAAAAAAAGCAGAGAAGCAAAAAATAATAATCCATAGTAAATAATTATAATTATAACAATCAAAAAAACATTAAAAATAAAATATGAAAGAAAGATCATGATGAAAAAAAAAGTATAAACCAAAATTATAAAATCCGTACACTCACTTCATTTTGCATCATTATACCACCAAATGTCCCAATGGCATTATTTTAACTTGGAATTGTAAGTATTTATAACAATATCGTGGATTATGAATTCAAAATTTACAGCTAACAATGAATGAACAGCCTGTTTTGTACATTTTTGGAAGCATTTTCACCACATCTCGAATATTAACATTCAGGGTATTGGACCCCCAGTATTTACAGTCAAACCCCAATTATATACCTACTTTGGATCCACTTTCATGGAAATCGATTCTAGTAGCTAGTTTGGGGAAGCTTTATGGCATCATAGGTGAAGCCACGCATGTAGATATACTCGATATACTGAGAAGTAATCCATTGAAATGTTTGGTAAGAATTCAAAATGAGGACAAGGAAAAATTCATCAACAGTTTATTTGCATTTACTTTTAAATTAAATAAGTATGCGGGAGGTGAAGATGTGGCATGCACCGTACGTTCAATCAAAGAAGCTGAGTATATAGGTTTGGTAATCGATGAAGATTTTAAATAGGTAATGGTATGGAAAACATGGTGAAAATTGTAGGTTGCATTAAAAAATAAGAAGCAGTTTTAAAAAACAAACTAAAAATTAACCGCCTCACACCACTGGACCCTCTTGTTTTGACAAAACCAAAGTAAGCAAATATATATTATGTATAATACACACACATTTACAAGTGAACATCCAGTGATCTCAACAGGATGATACAAAATTTTTCCAAATTTTTCAAAATGAAAAAAAAAGAATGCTCCACGGCAGGATCGAACTGTCGACCTTCAGATAACTACAAGAAACAAGTTCCTTATGAGACTGACGCTCTACCGGCTGAGCTAGTGAAGCATTTCTTAATGGCATAAAAATTTTAGTGCACTGGTAGACGGATTAGACTCAGCTATTAGATATTATATTAATGGGGGGCATACTTTTGATACAATTTGGTTTACATGTTAAATCAGTCATAAATAGTAGGCTTTTTATTATTTTAATACTCTATTGAAGAATTTAACAATTTTTACAGTGGAAAAGAATTCAGATTCATCAAAATCAGCCAAAGAAAGAATCTTACCCTTATTTTCAGCAGCTTGAATCTTTCTCAACAGGTGATTTTCAAAGAAAAAGAAAGAATCATGAACACCCCATGGTTCCACGTAAAGTTCAACTCCAGCCTTTCCTGGACTAGGTTTTCTAATATATTTATGAATTTTTTCGTTATAATTATTGTTGGAACGTCCATAAACGGTAGTTTCATTCAATTTACAATCAAGAGCATAATTGGCAAATTCCATAACATCATCTCTGAAAGATTCATCCTCACCACAGATCACAAAAATGTTACTATCTTCACTAGAATAAGTGGGTATATCATTCCAGTCATCATTGGTTTGAGGTTGTTTAGAATTGGGGGATATAACCAAAGAATGTAAATCACTTTGTCCTATAAGATCTGACAACAGATAATGGTCTTGGAAGCACTGAAATCGGATATAATCATAAGTATCATTGTCATAATAAGATTTTCCTGGTACAAACTGGTTAGCTTCTGGTACTAATTTTGTCCAAGGAGAGACCAAGACCATATTTTTAGGATAAACTGGGTTAATCACTGTATTTTCTTTTTCTTGTTCTTTCAAAGATTGAGTGAAAGCAATGGCCAAGTTCCCACCTGCAGAATCTCCAATAAAAGAGATATTAGTGTTTTTATCTCTCAAAGTTAAGTTTCGGTACACCAGGGTCAATTCTTTCAATTGAGTTGGTAAGGGATAACCCCAGGAAACCAAACTATAATCCAATAATAAAATCGAAGTTTTACTTCTGACCTGTGGATCTAAAAGCTTGTAAGCAGCCAACATGGATTCCACTTGTTCCGGCGAAGTTTGTAAGAAGTATCCTCCTCCATGTAAGAACAAGATAATAGGATCATCTTGATGTCTGCCCGGTTGTTTAACCAACCAGTACGAGAGTTTATCATACTGAGTTCCATAACCGGGGAAGTTTTTGACAATATTAGGAAACCTTTTCCCGATGATTTTCTTAATGATATATTCGTTTGTATCCATGGCAATAATCTTGGTATCTGTAGCCTTTAAAGAAACTGCCGCACGATAGACGGAATGCTTCAATGATTTCCATAAATCATTCTTGTACTTTCTACTTCTAACCCCTATGGTGAAATAACGGATTACTGTGAGTAAAAGATCAAAGGGCAAGCCAATTAATTTGCAGACACCCTTGAGGGTGATAAACGGATTTTTACCCATGCTCAAATAATTATTTAACGATGAAATCCGGGACTTGGCGGCCTTTTATGATAATTCAAATCCATGTGAGTATGGTTTAATTTGGTGGGGTAATTTCCATGTGAAGAGACAAAAGTGAATGTATTTAAATATTTACAAAAAAGAAAAAAAAAAAATCAAATCAAACATTAAAGACATTAAAAGGGTAATAATATATAATTCATTGATTAATGGAGAAATAGATAACTAGCTTAAATAATTGTCAATTGAGATATAACGTTTCTGTTTGATACCTTATTTCAATACCTTGTTCAAAAACTTGACAATTCTTCTTGTATGGAAGTATTCAGTATCATCAAAATCATCCAAACTAAGAGTTTTTCCTGCATTTTCAGCCTTCTGGAGTTTCCTTAACAGGTGGTTTTCATAAAAGAAGTAAGCGTCATGAACTCCCCATGGTTCGATATAGAGCTCTAAAGATGGTTTTCCAACAGATCCTTTTCTGATATAAACGTGTTTGGTAGTATCAAGTTTATTGTCGGAGTCACCGTAACGATATTTATGATAATAGTCACAATCAAGTGCATAACTGGCGAATTGCAAAATATCATCTCTGAAAACTTCATCTTCACCTGCTAAGATCAAAATATTGGAATCCTTTTCACTATAAGTAGGAATTTTTTCCCAATCATCCTTGGTTTGAGGTGATTTGGAGTTAGGGGAAACAATTATTTGTTCTAAAGTGCCTCTTTCATTACCAATAAGTTCTTGAACAACTTCCGATTTACCGAATGAGTTATAATTGAGAAAATCATTAATATGGTTATCGTAGTAAGAGCGACCAGGAACAAATTGAGTAACTAATGGAATCAATCTAGTCCAAGGAGAAATCAAAACCAAATTTTTAGGGAAAACGGGGTTTTTTACTTCCCCATTTTCAACCTTAGATTGTAAATATTGACTATAAGTAATAGCAAGGTTTCCTCCAGCAGAGTCACCTAAAAATGTAATATTGGTATAGTTGTCCAATCTCGAGGTCAAATTAAGGTAACTTTCGTGTAATTCTTTAACTTGTTCGGGAACTTTATGGCCCCAACTAGCTAAACTATAATCCAACAATAAAATTGAAGTTTTACTTCTAACTTGAGGATCTAAAAGCTTGTAGGTGGATACAAGAGATTCAATTTGATTAGGGAAAGTTGGCAAATAGTAAGCACCCCCATGTAAATATACAATTAATGGGTCATTTGGCTTTCTATCAGGCTGCTTTACAATCCATAAAGTTTTTTCATCGTATCTAGTACCATATCCTGGCAAATCATCCAAAAGTTTTCCAAATCTACCTTTAACGATATTATTCAAAACTTTATCACTTGAATTTAAAGCAAGAAGCCTGGTATCCAAGGGCCTAAGCTGAAGAAATCTTCTATAAGTGGTGAATTTGATTGCCTGCCATAAATTGTTGCGGTACTTTCTTTGAGCAGTACCGATGGTAAAGTATGCAACCACAGTACAGAGGACTTCAAAAGGTAAGCCCAATAAAGAGAGGAATCCTGGGATAGAAATCATATTTGAGAAATGAATTCAAGTTAATGAAGAAGAATTTTTTGAAGGTATCAGGGGGTTTTTATAATAAAGTCTGTACAATCATGGGTGGATGCCGGAGTTTTTGAAATTATTTTTGATGCGTTAAGATTTTGTGGGGAAGTTGCGCATTAAGCTACACATAAGATACAAAGGTCAAACTTTAATTAACGTAGGACAAAAATAAATCAAGTATCCAATGAGGATACTAGTAGCAGAAGTATTTAATTATCACAAAGAAATAGAGAAAGAAAAAGGTTATTAGTCAAAGTTGAGTATTATTTAAATCATAGTATTGAAGATTGAAAAACATTACATTGCATTAATCCAAGTAATTTTTACTCAAACATACCGCCGTCGATGCTGAAAAATAGTGTTCCAATCATTAAACAATAGCAGGTGCCATATTGCTGATTATAACAATAACTGACAAATCATAGTTATTAAAAAAAAACTTCCACATCATGAACATCACCACGGGTGTCGCATGTACGTCTCCCGTTATGCCTATCACTAATCAATCTCTACAGGTATAAACCTTAAATAGCACAATTTAAAGTCCGAGCCCCGCAATAGTGGGGAATACCAGTATGTTTTTTTTTGAATCCCCGGGATTTTCCTGCTCATCATAAAAATAAATGAAACTAAAATGTAACTGGCCACATTCAGATCCACGTCGAAATCGTGACAAATTGGTTCAATGCACCACCTTCCCACTGAAACTAGCAAATTCAATTAAAAGTTTTTTTTTTTGTTTTTTTTTTGTTTAATTCGATTATTTTCTTCTATTTATTTCTTGTTTAACACAAAACCAATCCAACAAATTAAATCGTTTCCTCTCTCCAACATTCTCAAATTGAAAAATTATCTGTTTGTATTACCGAATCAATAACGACCATGACTATCGAAGAAACCGTACAAAAACTTCAAGACAGAATTGCCCAATTAGAAAAGAAGGCAGGAATCATTCCAGATGTTCCAAAGTCCATCCGAATGGTCTTAATTGGTCCTCCAGGTGCTGGTAAAGGTACTCAAGCACCAAACTTGAAGGAAAAGTATTGTGCTTGTCACTTGGCTACTGGAGATATGTTGAGAGCACAAGTTGGAGCCAAGACTCAATTGGGACTTGAAGCCAAAAAGATCATGGACCAAGGTGGTCTTGTTTCTGACGAAATCATGGTTAACATGATTAAATCTGAATTGGAAAACAACAATGAATGTAAGAATGGTTTCATTTTAGATGGTTTCCCAAGAACCATTCCTCAAGCTGAAAAATTGGATTCTATGTTGGAAAACAGAAAGACTCCATTACAATCTGCTATTGAATTGAAGATTGATGATGAATTATTGGTTGCTAGAATTACTGGTAGATTGGTTCATCCAAAATCTGGTAGATCTTACCATAAGATTTTCAACCCTCCAAAGAAGGAAATGACTGATGATCTCACTGGTGAGCCATTAGTCCAAAGATCTGATGACAACGAAGCTGCTTTAAAGAACAGATTGAACTCTTACCATAAGCAAACTGAACCTATTGTTGCTTACTATGAAAAAGCTGGTATCTGGAAAGGTGTTGATGCTTCTCAAAAGCCTGGAAAGGTTTGGACTGATATCTTAAAATGTCTCGGCCAATAGACTTGTAAGTAGATATGCTAAAATAAAAGGCATGTACAAAAATTTTAATCCTCTTTAATAATTCACTACATTAATTGTATCTTTTCATATATTCAAATCTAACATTTCCTTTTATTCACTTTATAAAAAGTGTTGTTGTTTTATTGTTATAATCCATATTCTCATAGTATTGTTAATAATTACCTTAATACTATATGCATGTCTATATCTATACTCTCTCTCTTTTAGCACCTCCATTCAATTCATCTTCAGCACCTCTTTTCTTGTGAGTTTCATTATAACAAGTGGCATGAAAAATCTTACGACTATTAGCAGGTTCGCCAGGTGCTCTTATACAATTCACCCATCTCCATTCTCCAGAATCATCGTCATAAGTAGCATTGATTTGATCATGACAAATTTGACATTTATTAATCATATTAGTTTCATTTGTAGGAATCACTACGTAAGGAATTTCTCGAATTATAGTTGATTCTAAATCTTTATTATCAAGACCTGCTGAATAAGTAGCATATTCTAAAAGATTTTCATCTTTAAATTCAACCCAATCAAAATCATCAAGGTACCAATTTCTTGATTGAACTATTGTAGCGGATCCATTACCCAATTTCTTATTAATACGGAAATGCCAATCTAAATGTAATCTTCTTCTTTCAATTCCTTCTGTATCATTAGAGAATCTTTTACCACATGTACCACATTTAGAAGGTTTAGCATTATAAAGAAGTGATAAAGATGATTCAGAAGCACTATTAGAGGAAACGAATTTCTGTAAATCATCGGATTCCAATGAAATATTAGTCAATTCTACATGTTTTAATGATTCATATTCTGATGTTCTGATGTTTGAATTCCCATTGTATTGCAAAGGTTGATTCAATAATGCATTTTTTTGATATTTCAACTTTGGAATTATCACTGAATAACTAGGCTTGGATCCTGGGACTAAAGATTGATCAATTTGTACTAATCCACTGGATATAAGTAAATTAAAAATTTCGGCACCTTTCATTGGCCTAGGTTGTTGAGGAATATGAGGTAAAGGTGGTAACGACGAAGGGGGTTTTTGAGGAATAGATGGAATATGATTTTGTTGATGTTGCTGCTGTTGTTGTTGTTGTTGTTGTTGTTGTTGGTGTTGTTGTTGTTGTTGTTGTTGTGGAACTTGTTGATGCAGTCTATGCAAATGTTGATTCTGATTCCTTGGCAGCTTATTTGGAAGCTGTTGTCTAAGACCATCCAATTGAGTTTGAACTGCTTGTAACTCATGAACACTCAAAGTTCGGCTTGAAAGTAAAAGTCTTAAATCTTTCAAAGCATTCATTCTTTGATGCAGTTTATTATCATTTTGAGATTGGAAACCTGGAATAAGAGTATCAACTTCTTGAATTAAACGTGCATTAGTTAAAGTTTGTCTATCTACTGAAGGTTTTAAAGGTAATGACAGAATTTTTGGAGAATTTAAACTATTCCCACCATTTGAAGCCA
The DNA here is from genome assembly GCA_030581955.1 of Kurtzmaniella fragi. NCBI lineage: Eukaryota > Fungi > Ascomycota > Pichiomycetes > Serinales > Debaryomycetaceae > Kurtzmaniella > Kurtzmaniella fragi. The sequence continues at coordinate 392,180 of JAKTWE010000003.1, forward strand.
TTTGAAGAAAATTTCCAATTTTATCCATTTGTTCACGAGGGAAAAGTGGTAAATTACTACCTTTTGTATTAGTAGTTTTCCAAGTTTCGAACATTCCTTTTAATTTTTGTCTAACTTTATCGTTGACCAAAACGTACACATTTGAAAATATATGAAAGATTTCATCACCCACAAGGATATTGTAAGGATTTCCAACCGTTTTACAAATGGAATCCAAAAGAAATAACGCTGGAAGTTTATGATCAGGAATACTTTTATTGATTCGATTTTTAATCACGCCAACGATCCCATCTGCAACATCGGTATTTTCCTTTGCTATGGCCGTCAAGGCATCTATGGTGTGTTTGGCAGAAAACTTGAGCTCCTCCAAGCTCAGCGCGTAGTCCTGGAGTATGACTTCACTAACTTCACCCACCATTTGATTGATTGATTGCTTTTGGTCGAGAATAGAAATGTGAATGGAAATTGAAATGGTTGAAATGAGAGTGGTGTATGTAGGAAAAGAAGAGGCGAAAAGAGAGAAAGATAAAAAAGGGAAAAGGGAAAAAGAGAAAAATAAAAGTGGAAAAAAAAAAGTGAGAAAAATAGAAAGGAAAAAAAAAAAGTCAGAGAGTGAGAGAAAGTGAGTGAAAGAGTTAAAAGGAGGTGGGTATCAGTAAATAAAATATGGGTAACTTATTGGATATGCAATTTGATGGGTTCAAATCAACACATGTTTAACAATAATAAACCAGTATTAAGAGGGTATGTTCAAAAATTTATTGCACCTTCCGCTGCACCGATTGACTGACTTTTTATTGTGTTTCAGAGTCATAGACCAAATGATTTTTTTTTTTTCCTTTTTTTTTTTTTTTTTTGTATGTCTCTTATATCTCCCTTAGTCCTGAAAATTTTTCATTCGTTTTTGGAAATTCTCAAATTAAGCGCGGTAAATCTCATTCAATTCATTTATTCATTAGCTAATTCTTATTGATTCAATCCTTGTTAGCTTCATTTGATCTATTGACCATCCCACACACCGTAGTTGGGAATTGAATTTGAAGAATCGAAACTCAACCTATCTGATACAATGTCTCCAACTGCCCCAGCTGATAAGAAACAATCAGTAATGGCCAGAGTGCTTGGTTCAGCTTCGGCTGGTATCTGTGAGATTGGAGTTTTCCATCCTGTTGATACCATTTCTAAAAGATTGATGTCTAATCAAGGTAAAATTAGTTCTGCTACTCAATTAAACTCAGTTATTTTTAGACAGCATGCTCAAGAAGCTTTTGGTAAAAGAATATTCACTCTTTTCCCTGGTTTAGGTTACGCTGCTGTTTATAAAATTCTTCAAAGAGTTTACAAGTATGGTGGACAACCTTTTGCTAATGAATTTTTGACTGCTAACTTTAGAGATACTTATGATTCATTATTTGGTCCAAAAACTGGTAAAGCTTTATTATCTGCCACTGCTGGTTCTTTAATTGGTATTGGTGAAGTTGTATTATTACCTTTAGATGTTTTAAAAATTAAACGTCAAACAAACCCAGAATCTTTTAAAGGTAGAGGGTTCTTGAAGCTTATTCAAGATGAAGGGTTCAGTCTTTATAGAGGTTGGGGCTGGACTGCTGCCAGAAATGCTCCAGGTTCGTTTGCCCTTTTCGGTGGTAATTCTTTTGCTAAAGAATATATCTTTGGTCTTACTGATTATAATTCTGCAACTTGGTCTCAAAATTTCATTACTTCAATTTTTGGTGCATCTGCCTCATTAATTGTTTCTGCGCCATTGGATGTTATTAAAACCAGAATTCAAAACAAAAACTTTGATAATCCTGAATCTGGGTTCACTATTTTGAAAAACATGGCTAAAAATGAAGGTTTGACTTCTTTTTTCAAAGGTTTGACTCCAAAATTATTGACCACTGGTCCTAAGTTGGTTTTTTCATTTGCTTTGGCTCAAACTTTGATTCCTGCTTTTGATAAAATGATAAAATAGTCTTGTAAATAGAAGTTAATATATAATGATGTGAGTGAGTGAGTGAGTAGTGAGTGAGTGTGTGTGTGAGTAGTGAGTGTGTGAGATGATATGCCTGCATACACCCTGTAATCTTCTTCTCGCTAATTCCCTGACTAAATCATCTCGCATGTGCTGTCATTAATTACTTGTGAACACTCATCAGTCTTTTACTAAAACCTAATGAAAATAGTACTATGGTTGATTTACACCTTGAAGTTAAACGTGCTTCAGGTGTTGGTGAATAATAGTCGATCTTATTCGATATCTTTGCAGTATATTGATGATCCTGCATTTGCGTCGCCATGTAATCCTTGCCATGATACCCCAGACAAGCTGTTTGAATGGAACAACATGACTGGTATGCCTATAATATAACTTTGAATGGTTTTTGTTCCTTTCTGGATACTGGAATTATTACCATGGACCTTGAATTCTTCTTTTCACCCGAAATGGGTGATCTTTACTATACTTTAGTTATTTATTTATTATACATCAAATTAACTCTGTCTATTGAATTTCTATCTTATTTATCTGACATATCTTCATTTCTATTATTTTTTCAGCTAAAATATCGGAATCTCTATATCATTGATTGAAAATGATCGAAATATATCCATATCTCTCAAATAGATAATCTCTTCAACCCACCATTCTCGTCCAATTATTTTATCCAATTCCTGTTGTGAAACTTTTCCCTCGATAATACAAAGCCTTGTATACGCTTCTACTTTCCTCTTTTGTCTTGTCAACTTTTCTATTGATCTTTCTCTTAATCCCCCTGATGTGTTTGATACATTTGCGGCACTTTTAAGAAAATTTTTGCAATTTTGCAACAAAACTTGTTTACTTTTAATGGCTGTTTCAGTTTGAATTTGACATCTTTGAATATCTACATCACCTCGTGCAATATATAAAGCACATATTTGAGATATTAGACTTCCTAATCCTTCAACATTCCCTGAAGACTGCTTCTTTTTCTCTTGTAATCTATCATTCAATAGTTCAAGTGCTTGCTTGTATAAATTGGTCATTTTACTTAATGCCGTCCAAAATGTATCTCCATTGCCTGAATAAAGATTGATATCATTCCTATCAAGGAAGAGTTGAATATTATCAGCCATCAGCATATATTTCTCTGGTGTTTCTAATATTAACCCATTTTCCCACACTTGAGATACTTCATCAAGTGTATTTGAAAATACTCCTCTAATACAAGTTTTGATAATTGATATTTCTTCAATTTGATCCTTTGAAACAGATTTTAATAACTCATTAGTATTATTACAATAACTAAAATTTGTTTCCAATTCGGTTGCAACTGTTTCAAACTGTTCAGCATACTGAGTTATCAATTGTACAACTTCCATCGAGTCTTGAGGCAGTGAAATAGTCTCACAAATCACTTGGATTAATTTGTATGCCACTATTACTGTTTCATATAAATCGGATGGTTGTAAAGCTTGCTCTTCTACAAATTGCTGCTCAATTTCTTCATGGTCTTGTTTCTCAACTTGCTGGTCAATTTCAGATGTATTTTCAATGTTTTGAAGATCTTTAACAAAGTTTTGAAGTGATTTCAATTGTCTTTCAATGACTGTTTGAATAATTTTCAAGTTTTGATGTCCTATATCTATAATTTTATCTAAAGAATACGAACTTTTGCTATTTTCTTCTATTTCTTCAGAATACACCAAAACAGTGTTAAATAGTAAGTCCAAGGGAACATCAGTGGATGATTTTTGAGCAAACTTTATTGCTGATTCGTGGGCCAAAACGATATTATCCAAAGGTTGAACCACTGCCCGAGAAGATGTGTCAATTGCTTCGTTCACATTGTTCAACAATCTCAAATTCACACCATCTTCTTTAGTATAATTGGTGTATACATGAAACAAAAGTCTACTGGCATTATAATAACTGTCTATATCACCGGGTTGAGATAATTCAATGCCCCTATTGTACATTACAAATGCCTTTTGAAAGAATCTAAGGCCCTTAGACAAATCTGATCCAAGCCATCGGTCACCGGACTCTTCGAGAATTGCACCTTCTTCAACAAATTCCTCCGCCGTCGTGGGCTCTTTTTGTATAGAAGGTTCCTTGGAAAATCTTTTGGGAAGTTTTAGACCCGATTCTTAAGTTAGTATACCATAAAGCAAGAGTAGAGTGAGCTTTATACATACTCTTCATGATAAAGCAAAAGAAAATAATGAGTTGAAAATAAAAAATAAAAATTCAATTACTATCATGGGGAAATGGGGCCAAAATTAACAAAATCATCAAACAAAAATTAACTTATATCAAACCATCAATAGTGCTGATCAGAAGCGCGTTGAAACCTCAATTCTAGGTGGTTCAGTATATAACGCGACAAACAAACCGTCAAAAACTTGGTAGTGCGGGTTTTCGAAACTCAAGTTGAACCAGATAATAATATATTTTACAATTGTAAACAACAAAGATGAAGTTTGAAGAGCATAAAGCGGAATCCATATCTCAGCTACCCAGTACTGACGAGATCAATGGTCTATTTCCTGATAAGTACATTATAACACTTCCTGTTAAATTATTATCATTTTACAGAGATCCACAATGGACTACAAGACGTCCTGGAATATTAATGGTAACCGATTTTACCGAAAATAGCCAACTTTTAAACCCAAAAAACACTCCTACAGAATTTATTGAAATGGGACTGAAAGTACCGATGGACCAATTATTAACTATTTCGGTTCCAATAAAATTATACAAATCAGTTGAAACTGTTCTTAAATCCAAGCTTAATAATAAAGAAGCCGAGTATAATTTCCATGAATTCAATAATTGTCTGATAAATGCGGAAAACCTTTGGGCATCTGTAACTTGTAGTTTAAAAATATATGGAGGTGGTGGATTTGAAGGGATTGAAGCTTCATTAGAAAACGAAATTAATTTACTTGAAATTAAAAATGAGAGTTTGGAGAATGAAACTAAGAAAAGAAGTATTTCAGAAGATATTAAACAAAGTAAAAGAGTGAATGTTCAAGGATCGGACCTTGTATTTGATCCATATGGATCACAATTTGAATCACAATCCCAAATTGAAACTCAATTAAGCGATCAATTATCATCATCTGAAAAAGAAATACATCATCTACACCACGATGATAAACAATTGAAAGGACAATCAGATTCAATTAATACCGTGCGACAAAATGTCTTAAATTCAGGTTTAAATACCGCGATCGGGAAACAGCCAGCAATTATTCAAGGATTGATATCACAACTTGATTTAAATAAATCAGGGTCACAAACTTATGAGATTAAAGCCCATTTGAAAGCCATCTATCCCTTACAATTTTTAATTAAACCTTATGGTAGAACTGCTAAATTTTCACCAGTTAAATTCTACTTTGAATCTCATCCTGGAATCAGTCTTGAAGTAGAACTAATGCAATTACAAGATTTTAAATTATTTTTCAATCTAATTGAATTCGAACAAGCATTAGAGATTATACAAGATATTCAAAATAAACTAAACGATTTAGTAGGAAAAGAAATAGTTTTTCAAATCCAAAAATCGTCTATTACCCTATTGGGTGGTACAGATAGAAATTACTGGCTGTTTGTTTCAGCCTTGGACAATATATTGTAGATGATCAAGTGTTTAAGCATGGACAAGAATTTAGAGTATAAAAATAAAATAAATTGAAAATAAATAAAAATAAAATGTCATTATTTGTGTGATATATAGCCGCGCGCGCCTCGTTAATACACTCACACTCCTTTTCACCCCCCTCCATCGATCCCTCAGCCGACTGCTATAATTAACCATTATGTCCGGTTGAAACACGTCAAAGTAGGTACAATTAGAGCGCGGTTTATAAATAATATAACGTACCCCCAATTTTAGATATTAACCAAAATTCAATAGCATTTAAAATTAAGTTTATTTGAAAACTTCATTCTTCATTAAAAACAGACAATTTACTTTTAACACTTAACACTTATCATTAAATAATACCCATGTTTATTCCAGATTTACAAGAGATTTTAAGAAGATCAGATGTGCTCACCACAGCTGAATCTTTCAAGAGTTGGGATACTTGTATGGCTAACAAGACTTGTAAAATTGTCGCTATCGTTGGGATTTGCATTCTTGCCTTTGTTGCGTTATGGTTTATTTTCGCGATTCTTAGTTGTTTGTGTATGGGTAAAGCAGTTATGGAGGCATGTTGTTGTTGTTGTAAATCAGCCAACACTGTCTACGTCGAAAAACCAGTGCAACATCCATACAACAATCCAAACATGTATCCTAGTACCCCTGCTCCCTACATGTATCAACAACCTGCTCCTCCTCCAGCACATTTTGCAAATCAATACAGTGGCTACCAACCGGTACGCGGTGATGTGAATGATGAAAATCCATTTTCAGACAATATTCATAATCACAATCAAAAGAGAGAATACAATTAGGTTAATTATATCACGGGAATGGAACTTATTACAGGCTTATTGTAGAATACGTGTAGTTGGACCAAAAGCATAAATAAGTAGATTCCAAGACATTTTCGTTTGGTGCAGAGATTTTTGCTTGGTGTAAATGATTTAAATCGGTATGCAACTTTGGGGTAACCAGCCAGCGCGCAGAAAAATGATTTTAGGAAATGCGATGGTAGTAAAGAGGAAATAGTTTTTTATAACACAGCCATGGAACACAGCCAACTTTTGATTGATAAAGATAAGCGGTACAACGGTTTTTTAATGCCCGATGGATTCATTTTAAACTTACTACTGACTAATTGATAATATGATCTATTAATATCACTATTGAGTGAATACGACTAAATCATTATGATGGCTGAGATTAATTCTCAATTTACAATTTTTTGCATAATAATAATTAGTGAGGAATTCTCAAACTGACATACTAGAAATCAAATCTTAAGCGTAGGACTCTCTAAAATATACTCAAGCATTCTAAACATACTACTAAAATATTCTACAACTACGGTACGGTGTGCGGTGTGTATCCTCTTCGTACAGCATTTGACTGCCAAAAGAAGACTACATGTTGACACCCAAAAAACACCCTGAGGCTCCTTGAAGTTGCAGGTGAAACCATAGAGCAGTGGCTTCCTAATTCAGCCATACACAGTCCAGTGAATCTCAGTGATGTATTCGCGAATCAAATGAGAACTGAAGTTTTTATTCAGCAACAAATAGTAAAATCAATCAAAAAATAAAAAACATTTTCCAAACACCTCCTGGGTCCACTCATACATAAACGCTACTGATTTCAATATCGAATGCTATATTTTGCCATATACAAATTTTGAAAACCGGGCATGGACCAATAAATAAATAATTACGGTATCATTGGAATACCATGCCGATACCTCAAAAATCAAATAACTCTTCTTTCTTCTTTCTAATTTGTTTTTCTATCAGAAAACTTCATACCTCCATTATAAATTCTATCATCCCACTGTTTAACCAACCAATAAGGTTTCATCATCAGTGAAGTCATAAGATGGGATTTCCAAATTCAAAGGAGCTGGACCCTTTCTAATTCTACCAGAGATATCGTAGTGGGAACCGTGACATGGACAGAACCAACCACCAAAATCACCAGCTTCACCAATTGGCACACAACCCAAATGAGTACAAATACCAACCATAACTAACCATTCTGGCTTTTGAACACGGTCAGCATCAGTTTGTGGATCTCTTAATTTGGAAATATCAACTTCATTAGCTTCTTCAATTTCTTCAGAAGTTCTGTGTCTGATGAAAACTGGTTTACCTTGCCATTTAACAAGAACATTCTTACCTTCAGGAATAGCAGCCAACTTAACTTCAACCTTGGCCATAGCCAACACATCTGCAGATGCAGACATGGTAGATAAAAAGGTTTCCACGGTAGATTTGGCACCAGCAGCTGACATTAAACCGAAAGAACCAACCATGAAATAAGTGATGTTACGAGTCTTATCGGTGGACTTGCTGTTCAAGTAGTTGGAAAAATCTGGGTGTTGGTAGTTGGACAACGAGGTTGCTGTAGAGGACAAAGCTCTAACAGAACTCTTTAACCCCAATCCGTTTCTTAATGATCTGAAAGCAAGGGAAGACATGACTTGACAAACTGCTATTTCTTTGAAAGATTTTGTTTTCTGTACAGTGTGTGAAAGTGGTTTACACACAGGCAATTGTTTTTGAGAATTCGCGATTGGCTGGAGCAGTGGTCCGGGTAATGGAGTGATCCATGTAAGAGATACTGCACACTACCCAACAAGACGTTTACCAGAAAGGAAAAAAAAAAAAAGAAATAGAAAAATAGAAGGATTATAAAACAAATCTGTTGCTTCTTATTTAGTAGCCTGCTTACTTTGTAGGAAGCTAGTATGTATCGTTCTATTCTCTATTTAAGCCCAAATCCGGAACTTTCCTTGATAGCCATATCCAATTTTTGAAACAAGTCTTCTCTACTCTTGTATGGGTACAATACCAATTCATTGAAGCAGGTATGTGCCAATGGTAACCTCTTTCTATCCTTTTCACTTCCTAATTTAGTTATTTTGAAAGTCAAGTTTTGCAACCCAGTGGCTGGAACCCGATCGGATCCTGAAATAAACATAAGAAATTTGTAATGCATTGAAAATGGTTGCAGATACATATATTGCCAAAACCATGCTATTAATTTGCTCTCCATTGCCATCTCTCGTGACTCCCAACCATTATATACTGTGATAGATTTTAATACTTCCAAATCCATTTTTTTTTCATCGCTCCCACACAATAATAATTCAATTTCTTCCGGTTCAAACAACGATAATGCATTTCCGCCCAAAACTTTGTTAAATCCACTTAAAAATTGCTTGACTTGAGTCTGTATTCCTTGCTCTATGTAAAATTTGTAATAAGTTTCAATATATTTTGATAAATTATCGTGACAAACTGTAATGTGGTCTCCACCTGGTATAAGTTCCTTTGTATGAACATTATTAAATGCATCTTTAAAATTAATTTCAAACGTTAGTTCTAAAGAGGATAATACCTCTTTATTATAAGTCTTTAATTGTAACAAATGTTTAGCAACTTCTGGATATATCTCTTGAAAATCACCAAATGTTAATTTTCGGCCCAACAACAATTTATAAATAGCTGACGGAAACCTCAAATCTAATATGGTAGAATTATATATGGCTAATCCCAAAACTGCTCCAAACAAATAGTAAACATCCAATTTTTCTGTCGGTTTTAAGTTAAACCATAAGAAATTCGACTCTTCAATATTTACAAATACTTCAGCTTGTGGATTGAATAAATCTCTGGTCAATAATAAAAACCATTCTTTTTTCAATCCGCCAACATCTATTCCAGGTTCACTTAAAAATTTGACTCTCAATGATTTTTGCAAATTATTAGGATTTCCTTGAATACATCTAAGAGAATCTTGAACAATGTGATCTCTTCTAACTTTGATCCAAAAATACATATCTATAGCCATTTTTTGATCCAACGAATTGATAAATGCTTCTTCAACTTTTCTTGTCATTTTGCGTTTGGCTTCATATTCTAAAATGCTAATTTTTGCACCCAAAGAAATTAAAAATGGATATTGACATATAAAGTAGGATGCCGAATCAATATACAGATAATTACCATATTTTTGTGATCCATGAATATAGTTAATTACAGTTTGTATATCAGGCGTTGAAACTTCATTAGAATTAGATTTCATCATTAATTTTTGCTTATTTTTGATCAAATTTGCATGCGTTTGCCATGAATCAAAATCAACTCTTACATTGATGAAATCAACCATCAAATTGTAAAAATTTGAAACAGGAACTTTTGGTCTGTAGACATGGGCTGCTTTGACCAATATATTCAATACCAACAGGGCAGACTCTAAAAGCCAATCGTTACCATACTGTCCAATTGTTATTTTCAAAGGATTCTTGTCAGGTTTATTAAAATTTGTACCGTCTTCATTGAGCATATCATCTTCTTTATTGGGAGGATCATATATAGAGGAACCACCTAAAGGAGGTCGTAAATTCCCAGATTTCCTTTTAATCAGTGGATGTTTTTGAACCGTAGCATAATAAGTTCTTAACTGAATAGTTATGAATAGATTGACAGTTTCTATCATTTTAATATACTCATCTCTTGAATATTTAGAATACCAGCTGCATATATAGCCCTTGGAAACAGGAGTAGGATACCTTGCTAGCAACCCTAGAGATCTCAGATATATTTCATATAGTAATTTCTTTATTTCTGGAATTTCTACCATACTTTTAGGGGTTGACGCAGAATGTATAACATTCAAGGCATGAGGAATAAAAGGAATCTCCAAACAAATTAATATATATAGCAATTGATCAGCTTGGTCTATATTCCATGTATGACAATGCTTCAAAGAGCCAATTGCTCCATTCAACGCATTGAATAAGGGCATTTTAGTGGGCAATTGGGAGAGCAAAATGAAAAATCTCTTAATTTCAGCTCTATTTAAATTCGACGTGGAATAATGTGCATGCTTATGATTTGGGTCCAACTGAAACGATTTATTCAAGCATCCTTGAGATCTAAAAGACTTGAATAACATTGAAGACAATGGTTCAAAGGCCTGTCTGATAAGATGACCATCATTAGGAGGATCAATATTTTTAGCTCTAATTGAACATTCTTTTATTAACCGCTGTAAATTAAGTAAAGTCAAAGGTTCTAGATTTGATCCCTCCATATATGTCTCGGGTAATAATTCACTGTTGTAATTGACAGTATGACAGTTGTGACATTTGAATTTCAGGGAGTTAGAAGGATAGCTGGACACCAAACCACAGCATTTACAAACGCCGACATCGACCGACTTGGTGGCCACCGACTTGGTAGATCCTGCGTTCAAAATTGGGCTAGTTTCCATGGGTTTCGGTTTTATTTTGGGAACCTCATTACTTGCAGCCTTCTTGAACTTCCCCAAAAGACCCCTGGGAGCTCTATTTATATTATTATTAGTCATAATTTATTGTATTGATAGAATTTGCATACAGTTAAGAGTTCAGAAAAGTATACACATATCCATACAATATATGGGCAAAACGGCTTCGCAAAAAAGCCCTTACAAACCCGATACGTTGTCTCCCAAAAACAGGAAGTGGCTATGTAGAAATCTAAATAAATCAAATAAGACGGAACCCACAAATAGCGTATACAGGACGATAAGCTTATGATCTGATTATGTGCAGAGCACAAACAGAAAGAACAATCTAAAAAAAAAAAAAATAAAAAGAGAAACTATTTTGAGGTAGTCGTACTCAGTGTTAAAGCTCTCGAGACGTTTGAATTGGAAGTTGTTCCGAAGCGATATTTAGGTTTTTCTTTGTCAATATCAATAACAGAACTGTGTTATGAGATTAAAGTCCAATGAAAATGACAAAAATGTGGGTCCTTTCTATTTATATAGTGGCCTTCAACGAACAGATGGTCTTCAACATGCATTGAGAGCCCAAGACTTCTTTCATAATAATGAACATTCTCTTATCTTAATCACTAATACTAAGATTGTGTTCTACAAATTAGACAAAACTAAAGAGACATGGATTAAAATTCCAGAGGAAATGTCTCTAATTGATGTTCTAGACAACACTTGTTTGGTTGATGATTGCAAAATATATGCGGAGCTGGGCATTGAAAAATTAATGATTTTGTCAAACGGCCACTTGACCAGTGTATTTATAGAATTGGACACTATCAAGGTAGAAAAATTGTATAATAATGTTGGGTCTACATCCATTCAAGTAATAGAAACGTCTCCAATATTATTAACTGACTTTTCAAACAATTTAGCATACATTCATCATTTCCCAGGAATGATAAATACATTTTCAATTAATGGCAAAAGTAAAAAGGTGACCACCTCTTTCCTAGGTCTGATAACCATTACTCACGTGGCTCTCTTACAAAGATCAAAGTTTAATCAACTGGAAAGCGGCAGTGTAGACCCAATTATAGCTGTTATCTATAGAGATTTCAACTTTCAATACTCTATGAGATACTACACATTGCAGCCGAACAACGTATTTAAATTGTTCAAACAATTCAATGATTTTGACACTATTCCTACAGGTATAGTAGCATTACCTTTTGGTGGGGTCATAGTATTCACTGCGTTACATGTATTTTATTTCCCAGATCCCAGCATTCATCAAATCTCAATTAATGATAGCTTTACCCACGAGTCAATCGGTATTAACAGTCAAGAAAAGGTATTGACATGGCGCTTAATCAATAACAAAACCCCAGATATTGATATCATGAAACTTTCAGTATTCTGCGCAGTTGACAACAACAGATTGGTAGCCATTTCAGCTACTGGCATGACTTATATGATAACATTTGATATTCAAAACCATTCAAATAACAACTTGACGGTTAATGATTTTGGTACAATTAAATTAGGGTATACTACCATACCGCATCACTTAATTCATATATACAATGGGTACTTTTTTGCATGCTCCAAAGTCTCGAAATCGGTTTTGTTCACGATTACACCTGGCAAACCATACATCAGCATTATAGATGCACGGGCATCTTCACCACCAGTTCTTTCTATAGAAACGAAAGATGGAGAAATATTCACTTGCCAAGGTGACTATGAGCATGGAGAATTCAGAAATGTAGTCAAGGCAAGATTCGACTATCAGTTCGTCCAGAAAATTCGAAAAGGCTCGATTCTTGCCCTGCCATTAAACGACATGGTCAATTTGATGAAATTAGACAATGGGTTGGATTATGTGACCCACCAAAAAGGATCATTTAAGATTCAAAATAACGGATTCTATGTTAACGATGAAATAACTCACACAGATCAAATTGTCAATGGAAAAGTACTTCAAAACTCGGTGATACTCGTGACTGGAAAAGCCATTATATCAATAGACTTTTCTGGTAAAGTGAAGAAAAGTCTTCAATTGAAAACCGAAGTTAAAATTTCTAATTTTTACAATTCTTTCAGTCTTATTGTATTCCATGATAATTCAGCGTCTTTGTACGTTGGACTCAAATGCATATATGAATGGAATTTAGAATATGACATCTTTTCTGCTGCAATTCAAGAGGTAGACAGTCTTTTATGGATTTTCTTGGGCTCAACTGAGGGTCATTTAATCTTACACTGCTTGGACAGAACTAATAACCTATTGATATCAAGCAAAACATCAATTGTCAAAGTTCAAGAAATCCCATTTTCAATACGATCAACGTCCAGCAGATTAGTTTTGTACGACACTGCAAATGTCCACACTTTCCTATATGATCCAGTATTAGAGTTTTACATTTGGTCTTTGACTTCAATGGAAAACGTTGGCATTGAAAACTTGTACATTACTGACAACAATGATCTTTTAATTCAATATGAAACAAGCAATATTGAACTATACAAGGTGGACAAGGAAGCGGCAAAAGAATGTGTATTCTATACAAATCGGCTAATTTTAAAATCAATGATTATTCCAGGAACCAAATATTCCGTACTTTTGACTATTGGTAAAATGATTGAAAATGATATGATTGTTAAAAAAAGTTTTCTTGTATTAATTGACAATCAATTGATGTCAGAAATACAATCTTTACCGTTAGGTCATGTGGAAGTGACTGACATTTGCTGGATAGGAGATTTTGAGTTAGAAGAAAACATGTTTACAGTTTTATTGAATGGATCTGAAACTGGATCACCTATTCAGACTTACACTTTTAAAACAAATACTTTGATTCAATTGGATACTTCTGAAATAAAGGGACTAAATAATAGTGATTTAAAGTTGCAAGGTATGAGCTTGATAAGCAATAAATACCGAACTAATGAAGAATGGGACGACAACTCAATGGTGTTTTTAATTTCAGGAGAATGCAACTTTGTAGTTCAGTTATTGGTACATCTAGGTGAATACCATTGGACTCTAAAATCATCCAATTTATATAAACAAAAAGTTTATACAAGTGAATGTGATGTACTTGATGATAAGATAGTTTTATGTGATATAATTTCCGGGCCAGAGATACTCCGTATTGATGATGAATACAATTTGACTAGTCATCAGAATACGTCATTGAAAGATGAATATTTAACCCTTTCTTGCTGTCTAGTACATGATCCTTATGATCCAGAGGGAATTGAATCAAACACTGAAATATGGTGCGGAAATAATAATGGGAATTTGGATAGGATTATCCTTGGTAAGGAATCCGAACCTATTTATAGGTCCAGTTACGACCGTCAGATCAATATAGTAGAAAGGGTTCCAACTCAAGTTGATCAACTGTTGCAGCCAAGCATACCTTCTACAATATCTAGTGCACGTATAGTTTTTGGAGAATTGAATGGAGATATTACTCTTGTCAGCAAACTAGATTATGAAAATTGGCATAAATTAGAAAATCAGATACAAGAGATCAATCAGCTCATGGATACTCAAGAATTTTCCGAAGTGAATATTCAACATCTCTATAATTGGTTGCAATACTTGCAGCAACCAAGCGGGGAAAACTTGAAAGATTATAAGCGCTTGAAACTGCAAAGCAGATTTTTACAACGCATTGTCTACGAAAACTCCAGCATATTCAAATAGTATAAATAAAACATCCTTACCAATACTAGGTGAGAAATTGAATTGAAAAATTACCCTTCATATGCAACGAGTCCTGCACACACACACCCTCACACACCTCTCAGTATTTTAGTTTCTATTTTTCTTTGTTTTGTTCTGTAGTGTTTAAACATCTCTTGCTCTTCGCCATGCCCTCCCTCGACGAAGCTTTGAATAATGATAAACATGGGGAAATAGAAATGCTTGAAATACCAGTTGACACCTCAGACACCGGGTCATTATCGGGAATGTCAGACGGTGATGAGACCACCGCTGGAAAATCATTCCAACACCAACCGACAAGATCATACCCATCATTACAGAAATGGCTAAAGAACGATGGTAAATTACAATATTCAATTGAAAGAAACAAGGATATGGAAGATATCTCAGAAGATTTTGAAAAATTGTCTAATCAGTTGTATAAATCGTTTGAGACATTCTCGGCCATTGATTTGGATGATATAGAAATTGAAGAACCCATTGGATTGATCACAGGAGAAACTCTGGTGAGTTCCAGACAACTGGAAAAGCGATCTCAGATCATAAGTGATGCCATGTCAAATATCATTGATACTTTTACTGGTTATCTTGATACTCTTGATGAAGATGATAATTACGATTACTTACAAGTCTCAAGTATTTTAGAATGTATTCAAGCCTTATGTTTTTACGATGATATTAAGGCAGTTCCTGAACAATTATCTAATTGGATCAATAAAATAGATCCTAAGCCTGATGTTGCATTGGTTGAAAATGTGATGATAAATACTCCAAAGCCATACTTGCATTCTCAATTTTGGAATACTTATTTACCAAGTTTAGTGATACGAGGACTTCACGTTCAAGCGGTGAATGCTATTGAAAGATCTGGATGTGAAGAGTTAGTGACTTCCAATGAAACATTATACAGAATCATACAGGATTTGTCTTCTTTAATATCTAATTATACTACCATGTCTTTGAAGCTTGAATTTAATGAATGGAAATTAAGATGTTGTGAATTCAGAGATACTATTGCTACTTATACTAGGAAAATGAATGAAACTTCAGTAGAACATGGTTTGATTTTGAGTCAGATTTACGACATCACTTGCATAATGACTGGATTACCTAAAACAATAGCCAATTTTTGTGATACATGGTATGAGATGTTCATTGCATTGTCATTCTATCAAGTAAGATATGATCATACATTATATAAAGAATATTTTGAATTGGCTATTGAAGCCAAATCGATCAAAACTATTCCTGATCAATGGGAGGAAGCATGTTACAACGTTTTGAAAGAAAATTATTTAAAGGCATTAACCATTATAAATTCAATTGATCCAGGAACAGCTGCTTATGTGTCTCGTTTACTTGAACTCAATGGATCTCTTAAATCTTATTATTCTTTTGATTCCAACCCTCTGGAAATCAATGCGATTACCTTGTTTGGAGACAGAAGAACGGTATCTGAATATTTAATCACTAAATATGCTTTCCAGTGTCTCGATAATGAATCATTAGTTCCAATTGGAGTTGGCCTTTTACTCAACAAAAATGTATACAAGTCGCCACAATCACAAAATGATAATAGGAAAACCATTGCTGATTTCCTCCCCCATATGAATTGTAAGACCAATGATGATTTAGAATGGGCTTTAACTATTTGTGCTCAATTAAATTTAAAGGCAACAGCTCAATCGTTATATCTTAAATATGGTCAGAAATCACTCAAGGAAGGATATATTTTTGAATCAATGAATATGTTTGTTAATTGTTACAATCCAGAAGATTCATATAGTTCTAAAGGTATGAAAGAATTACACCGTATAACTTGGGATCTTGTATTTCAAGATGCATTACTTAATTCAAGACCAATTAAAGATGAATTATTAAATAATATAGTGTTTAAAAAAGTTGATTCATCTTTTGAAATACATCCAATTATTAGACAATGCCTTTCACCTTACGCAGTTTTATGTGAATTTTATGATTCATTATCAAATAATGAAGATTTGTTAGATAACGATGCAATGCAAAAATGTTCTAAATTAATTCATTTATTAAGATTTAATTACCTTCCAAAGAAGTTTTATCCTATTCTTCTTTGTCAATTCATACCAGTGTTCAAAAATGAAAAATTTAAATATCTATTTTCAGATTTGATGGTTA
This sequence comes from Kurtzmaniella fragi, assembly GCA_030581955.1. Taxonomy (NCBI): domain Eukaryota; kingdom Fungi; phylum Ascomycota; class Pichiomycetes; order Serinales; family Debaryomycetaceae; genus Kurtzmaniella; species Kurtzmaniella fragi. The sequence goes on from JAKTWE010000003.1 coordinate 408,974, forward strand.
TAGTGGAATTAATTAATGAATATGATTTACAAAAGGAAGAAGAAAAACAAGATGGGGAACAATTATATAAATATGCCATAAGCCATATTGAGGAAGGTACTCCTGATTATGATTGGAGATTAATCTTAAAATCAAATAAAGGTTTGCCAACTGATGTTAAATCATTGATTAAACTTTTAAGAAACGAAGTATGTGCTAAAATTGGAAGAGTTTATATAGAAAATTAATTAATTGATAGATAAAATCAATATAAATCGAATTAAAGTAATGAATTTACAGTAGTTTTCTTTTGAGAAACATTTATATGAATAAAATCTTTAATCTATACAAGATTTGATTCTCATCGTATCTTTTTTATTGTATTTCAACTGATTTTATGGATAAACAGTGAATTTCTCTAATAATTAGGAATATGAGTTAAATATTACAAGAACTCATAATTCCAGAAATTGACTTGATTTTGAACTTAATCCATAATTTAACAGGTAACATCTTGTTGAGCTCTAGAGTTCAACAATAAAGCAACAATCAAACCGTATAAACCTAAAACTTCAGCGAAAATCAAAATCAAAATCATACCAACGAATAATCTTGGTTGTTGGGCAGTACCTCTAACACCAGCGTCACCAACAATACCAATGGCAAAACCAGCAGCCAAACCAGATAAACCAACAGACAAACCGGCACCTAATTGAATGAAACCAGTGTATAAGGCTTGCTTTTGACTTAAAGAGTCAGAAACCAAAACGGAAACGACTAAACCATAAATGGCAATGATACCAGCCATAATAACTGGGACAATGTTCTTAACTAAAAGATCTGGTCTAAGAACAGAGGTGGCACAAATACCAACACCGGACTTAGCAGTACCGTAAGAAGCACCGAAACAAGTGAAAACGATGGCAGCAGTACATCCAATGGCACCAAAAAATGGAGCGTAAACTGGGCTAAAAAAAAGTTAGTATGAATTAATTAAAAATGGATTATTGATAATGACAACAATATGACAAAATGAATAATGAACGCGGGCAAAATTATGATAAAACCAACCTTCATCATTATAACTATGATTTATGATGATAAAACCATCAACCAAAGAAGGAAAGCCAGTGCAAAATTCAAGTTATAAGTTTGATGGCGTTTTAATCTTTATTGCTAAATATTTGAAAATATTTGGAATTATTCGAGCCTGTTTGAAAATCTGTGATAAGACGGCAAACCAGGATAATTGACGATTCTTTACCCGTCAAGTCCAGCCGACTGTCAGAATACATCTCTCAATCATGCTTATTCACTAGACTGTGTCAATTACAGCCCTGATTGTGTCCTTGCCACCCGTGTAGTTGGCCGACGCCATGAAATTACCAGCTAGCCGGAAACACAGCCAGAAAAATAAGGGCATTGTCATTGGTTCATTGGTCTTTGCAATCCATCCACCCTGTGGTCAAAGATAACTGTGCTATACATACCATAAGTCAGACATAGCGAAGATTTATTGATTTAATTAATTGAGTATTTAATTTAGACGCTGTAGTCTTGAACGTTTTAAGAAAGTAAGATTCAGGGATGCTCGTCCAATTCTCGATATTAACGATAAATTAAAGAGTGCTGAGGCTTACGCTTGCTTCGGAAACAACCGCGTGCGGGCAACTGTAAACCTGAGTACGATTGTGCAGATAAGAGACACCCGCGATAAACAAGCCATAAAGAAAGCCAAAAAAAGCAGGAAAAAAAACAAAAAAGAACAAAAACACAAAAATAAAATAGATAATCGGAGGTCAGGTGATTGACACCAAATTGAAAATGAGTCGCCAAAAACCGCTGCCTGCACACAGACCAGACAATCAAATTTTCTCTTTTCGCACCTGCACCCTACTTGAGCTCTTCTCATCGCCAATTTTTTTTCATTTCCACAACTTTCTGGTGAGCTTTTGCAAGGAACCTCTTACGAATAAACAACAACATGTCCGCTCCAAACCCAAAGGCCTTCCCATTGGCAGACTCTGCATTATCTCAACAAATCTTAGACGTTGTCCAACAAGCTCAAAACTTGAGACAATTAAAGAAGGGTGCTAATGAAGCCACCAAGACTTTGAACAGAGGTATCTCTGAATTCATCATCATGGCCGCTGACACTGAACCAATTGAAATCTTATTACACTTACCTTTGTTATGTGAAGATAAGAACGTTCCATACGTTTTTGTTCCTTCCAAGGCTGCTTTAGGTAGAGCTTGTGGAGTTTCCAGACCAGTTATTGCTGCTTCTGTCACTTCTAACGATGCCTCTGCTATTAAGACCCAAATTTACGGTATCAAGGATAAGATTGAGACCTTGTTGATCTAAGCATTTAGATAAATACAAATAATTTCTAACTGATTGTAGGCTTGTTTATATATATGAATTAAGTTGTAGAAGTACAGGTATTGACTAAAAGCCGTTGGAGCTATGGGAAGGCTGAATCTCAGTTTACACTTGGTTAACTCAGTTCAAAAACTCTGCCTGCAATTTAGTGAGACAATTTATGCATATTGATTATATATTCATTTGAATTCACCGATGTTCGTACATTCGGCATTTGGGGTTCATTTTAGTTTGTTACATTTTATTCAATTTTATATATACCTACAAAGCTATAGACTCCCCCGTTTCCCTATACTTTGACCCTTCAAGCTGGTCATATAACGTTTTTTTACTCTTCCGAACAATGTTCTTCCCTTCTCATTTCTCGATTATTATTTTTCAGCTCACTGATTTTTATCTCATCGCACTCATTACTTCAAGTTAGTTTCTTCGAGATTACACGCTTGATGGCTGATTTAACCAGTGCTGAGAGCACCACGAAGTTCCTTCGTTCTAAGTCGGAGTCAGTGGATGATATAGTGTACACTGCGCATCAATTATTGAAGGTCCAGCCTCTTGTTCTCCCCAATGCATCATCTTTCATATTCGATTTAATATGTGATAGATTCAATGATTTAAACATTAACTCCAAATTTCTGAATTGGAAGTACTGTGAAGCTGTTTGGGACTTATTCCAAGAGGTTTGGATGAAAAGTTCATCTGACGAACGAGAATTTAAAGTTAGAAGGTTACGTTTGGTTGAAATCCTCACTCAAATCTGTTCAACAAAGAACCACACTATTACTCAACCATTGTTGAACAAGATAATAAGCATAACCAAACTTGTTTTTGACCATGGATGTTTGGAGATTGAAGAAAACTCGTCTTTAGATTTGTTGGAAGCGTACATGTCGTTACTCAATCTGTCAGAATACCAAGAAACTTCCGTCAATTCTTGGACCCAATTTATCATTGAAGTTTTCCAAACTCCTTTCAAAAGAATCAATTATAAACCTTCCAAGAAAATCAACGGTAAATTTTTTAAATTCTGTGCTTCAGAATTACTAGAATCTATCACTTCTACTGAAAGTAAATTGAATTCTACCTCTAAATCTATGATAGATTCAATTATAATTAGGTTTTTGAAAAACTCTCAAGTGGAAGAGAGCATTAAATACCTTTTGAATGTAAAATCTAAAAGTAAGATAGCTAATGAATCAATTGTACATATTTTTATGTTAATTATTGGATTACAATCCAAAGACTTGAAAATGTGTGAAGATTCTTTCAATACTATCACCAAACAATACCCAATTAGTGCCCAGCTCTTGCGTGAGTTATCTAAGGTTAATAGAACTTTGAGTACTGATTTCATCAACCAAATTTATGAAAAGGAAGTGGTCAACAAAAAGAGAATCGACTGGGATCTTGTAGGATATTTAATTGACCTTGATAGTGAAGTAGCCATTGCGCACGATATCCAAATTTTCAATTTGGTTAGTCCAACCAATTATGCTGTTCCCATAGGTGAAAAATTGGTGGAATCATACTCCAAAACTAGAGATTTATCCAAATTTATTACTGAGACTTGGATTGCAATTTCTAAAGTCAATTCAGTATGGATTTCCAGTGATTTCATTGGAAAAGTGTCTCAGATCATCAACACTCTTTCTGCGATGCAAATACTGAGTGCTATCACTGAATTAAAGCAAAAGCAACCCGCCAATGAAGTTTCTCCAATGTTAAGTTCAATAATTCAGGGTCTTTTACTTTGTCCTCAAACCAAAACTAATGCTGTTCAACAAAGTTTGCTTGACATAGAGTTGTACACCAAATTAACACCAGAAAGCTCTCATTATTGGCACATCCAGTACTACCTATTTACTCTTTATGGGAAAGAAGTAGTAAATGCCAATTTATTTGAAAAGAGTTACAAGCCAAAAAATCATTTTGAGTCCAATAGAATGCATTTATGGACACAATTAAGGAAGGCTGAACTTGGATGTTCCGTAGAAGATTTTAAGGTATCTAAATTCTTGAAATCACACCCAAGTTTAATTATTCCTTTTCTTAAAAGATGGATAGTATCTTATGATGGTAATAAGGACTTGGATAATATCTTTCAATGTTTATTTTCAAATGTTCCCTTGGATGAAATATTGACATATATTAACGAACAAGCAATTGTGATTTTTGAATGCAAATCTACTAGACAATTTTTACAAAGTTTGATCACTCATATACTGAATAAGAACCACGATTACTTGCAAATAGTTTTAGAAATTCCAGTTCAAGTAATTGGAAACAAGCATAAAATTGAACTATTAGATATCTGTTATTCGACAGCAATCACTTCTAAAAACCTTAAAATTAATGAATTATCCAGAGAATGTATCGCACATATACTTCTTCAACCTTCGTTTACATCTTCCATTGAAACCAAGTTTGCTAGTATTATTGAATTGGTTGCAAAAGATATGGGTTCTAAGCAACCATCACTTGAAATTTTCAAGCAAGTATGGGTCAGTAATTTCAAACAATCAAATACAAAATACATAGACGATGCATTGTCCCATTTATCGAAAGCCCTCTCGAAAAAACAATCCAAGGTTTCTTACGAATTTCATATAGCATCAATAGTTATTCAGAACTCCAATGATGATAGAATTGAAGCTTTAAAATTAAACTTTATAAAAGCTGCCGTACACATTTTAAGTCTGTGTTCGAAAAACGTTATGAAAAATAAGGAAGACATCAAATGGTTGATTGTTTCCTTATGCAATTCCAATTTAGTTACAGAAGAAGTGATTCTGCTGGTCAATGATATTGGAGCACAAATATCTCCAAACTTGAAAGGGGATGACCAACTAAATGACTTAAGATGCGTGATGTTTAAGTTCATTACTCAAATTCGTTCAAATCATGTTTTTGTCGTTACTTTATACTTCATCTTAACTACCTCCTATAATATTAACCCTAAATTGTTATCAACTGATTTGAAAAGCTACTTGAAAACTTTGAATTGTGAAGAGTTTTCCAATGCATTGGATTTATTGTTAGAGTCTTTCAATGACAACAATTCAAATCATATGGATAGTTATATTTTCATATTCTCCAGCTTTATGGAAAGTTTGAATAAAGAAATTTTAAGCAATGATGCTACTATTATCCACAGATCATTATCATGCATCTCGAGTAATATTGAGCCATTAGTGCAATCCAAATACTTGTCAGTGATTGTCAATGTAATGAGGAAAACTTTAAGTGATAAGAATTGGGCTATAGATCAATATGCAATTGAGACCATTCTTTCTATTGTTTACAAAATAGCCACTATTCTTAACAAGACCTCAGATTTAGAAGTCGAATCCTACGTTCAATTAACTCAAATAGTCTCAAATATTTTACTTTTCCACAGATACAGATTATCTTCAAGAAACCATATGATTATGTCAGTGCATGTGGCTCTTATGCAGTGTTTATCAATGCAAAAGAGTAAAGGCAATATGTTGAGCAAATCCAATGAAGCTGCTTATGCATATAGTCGTTTATTGAGTAATTTATGTGAACCTCAGGCTTCCAATAATAAAATTGCAGCTAACAATCTTTCTTCATATTCAGTCAAGGTCAAAAAGTCATTGAGAAAGCATGTTCATGTTTTAATTACAAACTTTGTATACATATCATTGAAATACAATTTTCTGGTTGAAGTAATGAACGAATTAGAAAAAGGAATATTCAAAGTTTTCGATGTTGTGTCCCAAGTTGAATTAAATTTGGTAAGTACTCAATTAGACATACCTGGAAGAACTTACTACAAAACTTTGTACCAATCATATAAGGATCATGGTAAATGGAAAGATGAATAAAATTGATATTCAATTTCTACTATATAAATTTATATGTATATATTACAAAAATCTTTCTTCATTATTGAAGAAAAGTTTACCAAAAAATTTACGAATTGAAACGTTGGTTTCAATCATGATATTCCAAACCTGAGCATCAAATGTAGCTTGTGCAGTTTCCAATTCTGTATCTTTATGTTGGTTGTGAATTGTACTTTCATACCTTAAGATGTCCTTTCTAGTGATAAGTCCACATAAAAATCCATTATCTTCGATCAAAATAAACCTGGGCCCCATTTTCACAAATATGTCTAATAAATATTCTAAAGTAGTTTCAATCGATACTGTTAATGGAGATTTGTTTACTATTTTAGCAAACGGACTTTGTTCATTCCCAAAATCACAGATTTCATTTTCATTTATGCCACTAATTTCAATAACATGTTGTAATTCATTCTTTGTTACGTAACCTACTATAGTAGGTGAATTTAATGAATGTATGATAGGATAGCCCTTGTAAGGCTTCTCGTTTAATATTTGTTTAACATCTGCAATGGTAATGTCATCTATTTTACCACTAGGAAAAGCTACTGTTGAATAAGACATAGCCGCATCCACGGTATTATTGAATCGATATTCTTCCTTGACATCAATCAATGGTAATCCATTGAATTTGATCATTTGATCTGCAATTCCCCCTTCTCCCCATTTATCAATAATCCCCTTCGTGACAGCAACTACAATCATAGTAGGGATAATGTATCGAAGAGCCCCAGTCAACTCGAACATAATGATCACCACGGTGACGGTAAGGTGTGTTATCCCACTCAATGCTGCCGCCGCCCCCAAAAATGCATATGTTCCTGGAATAATACAATTACCATTCTTAGGACATGTAGAAAATATCGAGGATGTAGAATAGTTTTGATAAAAATAATCCACAAGAATTCCCAATGCTCTACCGAATGTCGCCCCAGCAGCCATTGAAGGTACAAATATACCGGCTGGAACTTTGCAGCCATAAGTGAAAATTGTAAGGATACATCTAGAAATGGTAGCAAATATCAATGAGACAAAAAGAAGAGTTTTTTTCTCATCAGGGTCACACATTGGATGATTGAAATCATTAGCACACTCATGGAACAAAATTTGCATTATTTCAGTCATTTCAGATCTCAAAAATTGATTAAAATAGCAGAACAACGCAGTCAAGGCAGCCAATGTCACAGCCTCTCTAATTGCATAATTGCCCAAATATTTCTTTCTGAAACCAACTACTCTTTTGTTAAATTTTGAAACCAAAATACCGTAAACTCCTCCAAATATACCTAATAAAACATAAATGGGAATTTCAAAATAATGCCAGTTGGTATCGTAAGTAACTTCAAACATTACTAATTGTCCAGTACCAAAAGGATTAATGGCTGCTAAAGTTGTAACTGCAACCAAAGCACAAAAATATGATTTCCAAATGGTTGCTAATTGGAAAACAGAAGATATTTCTTCCATACTAAATAGCACACCACCCATAGGAGATCCAAATGCTACGGCCACACCTGCAGCGGAAGATGCAGTCAAAAATTCACGAGCTCTCAGGGAACTTTTCTTATATCTATCAAACAACTTTGATATGCAATTTCCAACACAAACAGCGTAATGGACACTAGGGCCTTCTTTACCCAAACTTAAACCCGAACTAATTGCCAAAGGTAAACCAACGCTTTTGATCAAAAGGGTCCATGGTCCCAAGAATCCACTCATGACAAACCCTGACACTATACATTTGATTTCCGATATACCAGAACCAGCTGCAGCAAGGGAGAATTTTTTAATAAGTATGGCGGCAGTGAATGCAAACAAAATAGCAGTTGTAAAGTAGATACTGTAATTAACAATGCCCCAATTAGACCAGCTTTGCCACCTCAAACATTCCTCGCCTTCCTCAGAAGAACAACACATTTCTTTGGTCAAATGGAATGCTCCAGAACAATGACCCAAACGAATATTACTGAGCCATGCCGTTGCTATGTTGATGAAAGATGCAATACAACCTATGGAAACCCCTATAAGCGTAAGAACAAACCAATTGAGCGAGATCAGAATAAGCTTATCTCGAAATGATTTATGAGTTTTTGAGTAGTTTTTGAGTAACTGATATTTCTGTTCATTGAGCTCGTCTTGCATCCAATCAACAGTGGTAAAGTCATTGAAGCGCTGGACTTCTTTTACTTGGTCCTGATGAAGCCATTCGCCGGTTGTACGGCTCCGTAGAACCACTTCAGATTCAGTCATAGAAGATGTGAGTCGCAGTAGAAGGTATCAAACAATAAATTAAGAAATGGCAAAAAAAAAAAAATGAATAAACAATTACGACAATAAAATTTAAAGAAAAATAGTCATAAAATCGAATACTAAAACGATTGTTAACTGATCAATTGGCAACGGAAAATGGGCCTGAGGATTTGAAAATTGAAGTAACAGCTTCTTAAGGCAATTCATGCTGACTCGTATTTGAAAAACCGTAAAAAATACCACCCATACTCAATATATCTCCAGGTTCTAGCCGATACAGCTCTATCGAAGTGAAAAAATAACGCACCCATAATTCTTCCTGCAACACGCAAATTATGCCGTGAATCTCTCCCTATATAAAGGGGCCTGCATATGCTTTTCATGTGTAATCCCAACACTTACTTGCTCCCAATGGACGAAATTGCTAAGTTTGTAGAGTTCCCTATTGATTTCGAAGGTCAAAAGCTAGCAAACGATTATACTGTCAAGTTAAGTTTTGCAAACGCCATTTTAGCAGTCTTGATCGGCTTTATTTCTCAAGATATTCTCCTCTCCGTTTATACTTTCGGAATAGGTGTTATTTTCAGCTTTTTAGTAGCAGTCCCAAACTGGCCTATTTATAACCAAAACCCTGTCCAGTGGTTGAAACTTAACTTTTTCGATTCTGATATTAAATCTGAATCTACAGAAGATCCCACCGTTCGTTATGCCCTCTAAATCTGATTTGTTTTTGGGATTTGATTTGTCGACTCAACAACTAAAAGTGATTGTGACTGATGGCTGTTTGGGTCATTTAGACACTTTTGCTGTGGAGTTTGACAATCAATTTGCAACCAAGTATGGTATTAAGAAGGGGGTTGTTTGCAAAGACGAAACTGGTGAAATTGTCTCGCCTGTGGCCATGTGGTTAGATGCAATTGATTACGTTTTTGATGAGATGAAATCCAAGGATTTCCCCTTTGAAAAAGTAAGAGGAATCTCAGGTTCTGCTCAACAACACGGATCTGTTTTTTGGTCCAAAGAAGCGGAAGGTTTACTTAATAATTTGAACCCAGATCAACAATTATCTGATCAATTGGAAAATGCTTTTACTTATAAATTTTCACCCAATTGGCAAGACCATCTGACAGGGGAAGAAATTGAAGCTTTTGAAAAAGTTGCTGGAGGGCCTGACAAATTAGCTGAATTAACTGGATCTAGAGCTCATTACAGATTCACAGGTTTACAAATTAGAAAATTAGCAACAAGATCCAATCCTCAAATGTATCAAGATACAGAAAGAATTTCTCTTGTTTCCTCATTTGCTGCTAGTGTATTACTTGGAACTATTACCAATATTGAAGAAGCCGAAGGATGTGGTATGAATTTATACGATATTTCTAAAGGTCAGTACGACCAGGAATTAATCGAGTTGGCTGCAGGTGTTCATGAATTCGATGGGGTTAAAGATTCCAAACAAAGAGAAAAAGGAGCTGAAGCATTGAAGAAAAAATTGGGGCCATTGCAGCCTATTTCTCATAAGCTGGCCGGCTTGATTTCTTCTTTTTTTGTGTCCAAATATGGATTTCTGAAAGATTGTAAAATTTTCCCTTTTACTGGTGATAATTTAGCAACTATTTTATCACTTCCATTGGGTCAAAATGATGTTTTAGTTTCTCTTGGTACATCGACCACTGTCTTACTTGTGACCAAAAATTACTGTCCTTCTCAACAATACCATTTATTCAAACATCCAACATTACCCGACCATTACATGGGTATGATTTGCTATTGTAATGGATCATTGGCCCGAGAAAAGATTAGGGACGCAATTAGTTCTGATGGTTCTTGGGATAAATTCAATGAGATTCTTGATAATTCTGAATCCTTTAACAATAAATTAGGCATATATTTCCCATTAGGTGAAATTGTTCCTAATGCAGCAGCTCAAACTAAGAGATCCGAATGGAAAGATCATAAACTTGTCGATATTGATGAAGGAGATCCTAAGTTAGATGTTTCTTCCATTGTAGAGCTGCAAACTTTGAGTTGTAGATTGAGATTAGGTCCCATGCTTGCAAGTGAAGAAGACGAGGATGAATCTAAGAGCAGCAAATTAGAGAACAAAGATATTTACCAGAATTTGGTAAATGAATTTGGTGAAATTGCTACTGATGGGAAAGATCAAACTGAAGCTTCATTATTAGCTCGTCCTCACAAGATATACTACGTTGGAGGAGCACTGAAAAATGGAAGCATAGTCAAAAAGATGGCCCTGATTTTCGGTCTGCAAGACGGCGACTATAAAGTTGAGATTCCTAATGCCTGTGCTTTGGGAGGTGCTTTCAAAGCTAGTTGGGGTACGTTTTGTGACGATAGCGAGAACCCTGTTGATTTTGACAAGTACATAAACGACAACTTTGATTTTTCTAGCGTTGAAAAAGTTGATGTTAAATCTCATTGGAAAGAATATTTCCGTGGGATTGGAATGTTGGCTAAGATGGAAACTGATTTGAAACATGAATAGATTATATAGTATAAAACATCTACAAATAAGCCATAAATAAATGACTCTTGTAATTTAGAATGGCCAAATTTTTGATCATTATGGATTGTATCAAAAGTCGCACTCGATGGGATTTTTCATTTGAAATCTACCACCATTACTAATGATCAAACCACCATTTATTCGTTTTAGATCAAGGCTATACTCGACAATAGCAGACATTTCTGCATCTATAAAGTCAGGAAAAATTCAAGGTGTTTATGAGAATATTCCTAGAGCAGTGCGATCAACTGAGGACCCACAAGAGATCAATCAAATCTTTGAAGAACTTGAGAAATCAGATTTGGAAGATGATGAGAAGACCCGAATTGTAAATAGCGTACTTGCTCATGGATTAACCAAAAACTTTTCTTTGTATTACAAAACCAACAAGAATCATCAATGGACTTCAGAAGCACTTGAGCTGTTGATCAAAGCCAACCCAGGGCGTGTAGATCAGCTGTGGGATTTGTGGAGAAAGCATGGATCTTTGAAAAATCTGGCTATTTTAGAAGCTGTAGTTGAAAAGCTTTTGTTAGGAGAAATTGTCGAATTAAGAGATGAGGATGTAGAGATCACTTTAGACAGACTAGCAGAAACCTTGAACTTTATAAAATCAAGTGGTGAAGACTATAATATATCCAATGAGTTACTTCATAAGTTGGTGGAAGTATCGCACAAACTTGGCGTAGTACTGAGTGTTGGGGTTGGTATTAAAGTTGACAGATTACTACCATTATTGGTTGAATATGCTAATGATGAAGCTATTTTCATTCAATTATTTAGTATCATCTACCGGAAAGACCCTTCTTTGTTAGATAAAGAGAGCATTAGTAAGGCTTTGACTATAGAAGCCAAATCAGAAAATACCAAGGAATTGCAACATATTTTCCAATTGAAAGGACAAGATGTTGCATTGAATGAAGTGGTTGGTTTAGATGAATTATTAAAGTATATTGAAACAAATAAATTAGATGTTGACGAAACTCCAGAATCATTACTTCTTCGTTTGAAGCTTATTTGTTGTTACGGTATTTATAAGCTTGATCTTTCCAAGGCCTTAGAGCTTTTCCACCAATATCAATCTCACGCTAAATTTGGTATAGAACTTGTTCAAAACAACATGTGTACAGTTTTTTGTTATCAAGCCATTTACAAGCACAATGATCTTGATTTGAAAGTTGCAGAAACCTTATTAAATCAACAAGTTCCTATAAATCTTGTATCTCACTTGATTTTGGCTAGATGTGAGTTTGGCGTAGAGAGAGGTTTAGAATTATACAATGAGTATATACCTCATGTATCTAAGAAGGGAGTGGAAGGTAGAAAATCTCCTCTGAGTGTTCTTACTGAAGCTATGATGCTTGGTGCTTTGTACAATAATGACAGAGAGTTTGCCAATTTATTATACGAAAAGGCTACTCAGAACCAAATTTTTAGTAATGAAGTTGAAGCAGCCAATGCGAAACAATTGTTCAAAATGTTTGGAGAAGCATTTGCTGAAGATACATGGGAGAGTGCACAACCTAAGTTGAAAGAGAATGTATTGAACAAAATTAAAAATTCAGTTAGATAGCGAAATAGGTTTAATTCAAGAGAGTGGTTAAAATATTGACCGGAATGTAGTTATTATGATGGGTATTGGAAAAGTGTCTCAAACCACAAGAATTTCACTGAGTAATTTAAGCGACACCACTAGTTTCAAAATGGCAAAAAAAGAGTAGTAGTGAAGCAAGATGCCACGTTTTGATCAATTCTTCTATTTAGGTACCGCTATATCCAGACAATATCTTACATTCCCAACACAACCACTGAATATGCTGCATTTCAAAGAAAAAGCCCAACTAGGCATATTATCAGGGTTTCGTCAATTGCTGGGTAGTCCGTTTTCAGCTGTTGCAAGATAGAAATGAAAAATTACTGAGGTGCGATAGAGGGCGAACAAATAAAAAAACTTCAAAATAAAAAGACACTGACGAATTAGTGAATAAATTGTTCACAATAGTAAATGAAAGAACGACATAATATAGATAAAGAATAAAAGAATAGAATAGAAAAGAATTGAGCGGAATGAACACCAATGAATAAAAGATTCCGCCGTCAACAAATAAATAAATGAATAAATAAATAAATAAATAAATAAATAAAAAAGAAAAAAGAAAAAGATAAATAGAATAAATCTTTTATGACTAACAGAGCATATATGGGGTGCTTACTTAGTTTTTCAGCGATGCGATGAAATCAAAGCAACGCAACTTTTTGACATCAATTTCAATTAATTTCGTGACATCTTCATATTCTTTAACTCCAATCTTCTTAAAAACGTACCAGTTGACTAATATAAGCTAAAATCCCGTTAAAATCCCCATCTGTCTAGATTAATCTATCTCACTTGCTCCATCGACAGCCTATTTCCCATGCCTGCCCAAAAGTTCTGCATGCAAACTCAGCACAGCCATTGTGAGCCCGGCCGCTGACTCATATATTTGACAACCACCTATCGCTAATATATATATCGCAAGGACATTTATCAAGTGAAAAATTTGAAAGATTTACCTTTAAGCAATTGAACTAGTTTTCCAAGCTTTATAATACAATACAAAATAATGTCAACTTCTCCAGTGATTCTCCATCTTCGTGCTGAGTCCAAGCCTCTTGAAAAGAGAGCTGCTTTGACTCCAAGTACCACTAAAGAATTACTCGATGCTGGCTTTGAAGTTTTCGTTGAAGAATCTTCTCAACTGATTTTTGATACTGAAGAATACAAAAAGGTCGGGGCTACTATTGTTCCAGAAGACTCTTGGAGACAAGCTCCAAAGGAAAGAATCATCTTTGGATTGAAGGAACTTCCTGAAGAATCTTTCCCATTAACTCATGAACACATTCAATTTGCTCATTGTTACAAGGATCAAGACGGATGGCAAGACGTGTTGAGTCGTTTCCCAGCTGGTAATGGTACTTTGTACGATTTAGAATTCTTGGAAAATGAACAAGGTCGTCGTGTTGCTGCCTTTGGATTTTACGCTGGATTTGCTGGTGCTGCCATTGGTGTTCTTGATTGGGCTTTCAAACAATCTCATTCTGATAGTGAAGATCTTCCAGGTGTACTGGCTTACCCTAACGAAGAGGCTCTTATCAAGGATGTCAAGAGTGCCTTGTCTTCCGCTTTAGCCAAGAACGGTGGCGAATACCCACAGTGTCTTGTTATTGGTGCATTAGGTCGTTGTGGCTCTGGTGCTTTGGATCTTTTCAGAAAAGCCGGTATTCCAGAAGATCAATTGTTAAAATGGGATATGGCCGAAACTGCCAAAGGTGGTCCATTTAAGGAAATTGCTGAACTGGATATCTTTATCAACTGTATTTACCTTTCTCAACCAATTCCACCATTTATCAATTCTGAATTATTAAACGATGAAAACCGTCGTCTTCGTACAATTGTTGATGTTTCCGCTGATACTACCAACCCACACAACCCAATTCCAGTGTATAGTATCGCTACTGTTTTCAATGATCCAACCGTGTTGGTTGAAACTAAGGCTGGTCCAAAACTTTCTGTTTGTCTGATTGATCATCTTCCATCACTTTTACCTCGTGAAGCTTCTGAATTTTTTGCCAAAGATTTGATGCCTTCTCTTTTACAATTACCTCAAAGACATACTGCTCCAGTATGGGTTAGAGCTAAGCAATTGTTTGACAAGAACGTTGCCAGATTGAATAAATAAGAGAAGTTTAAGATTTTATAGAAGACAATAATAAGTTTAGATGTTAAAATTATTTGTATTTGGATATGGTAACTAAATTTAATCTATTCTAATGTTACAGAAACCTTAGCCTTCTTATTCTTAGCATTTCTCTTCTTCTTTTTACTTCCCTTCATAATAGTTTTGATTTCTTCACCATCAGTTTCGTATTCAGATCCTGATACTCCTAAATCTTCTTCTTCTTGTCTAACTCTTTTCACAGTGTCCATTTTTTCGATTTCTTCAGGACAGACAACTACACAGTTCAATCTTTCCCCAGTGTCGTAAACAGCCACTTGATCCTTTTTGTTAAGATCCCATACCACAACCTTACCATCAGAACCTACCGAAACCAAAAATGGAATACCGTTGGTAGAAACAGGATTATTAAAGTATGCAAATGCCTTGATACGGTTGGTATGTCCTTGTAAAGAGTATTCAGAATTTAAAGTAAGTTCTTGTAAATCTACATCTCTTACCTTTTCAGAGGTACCACTCAATAATTCAATGACATCTGTGAATTCGATCTTACCATTACCATGACCAGTGACAAAATATTCTTTATCATCAATAGAGATAGAGCTCATATGCATTAAAGTGCTGGTGAACTTGATCTTCTTGACACACTTGGCACTTCCAGTATGATAAATAAGAATCATATTAAGTAAACCAACCACAAAATGAGTTCCCTTGTTAATCCAACAAACAAATTCACCAGGTTCTCCACGATGGAATCTACCTCTAATTTTAAGAACAGCAGCCTTTTTAGCAGTCATTAAATTCCATAATCTAATAGTTTGATCTTTAGAAACAGAAATAGCTACTCTACCAGATGGATGAATGGCCAAATCAGATACTTTATCTGTATGTCCCTTAAGAGTGGCAAAGGGTTCCCAATCCTTGGTTCTCCAGATTATTATTTTACCATCTTCAGAACCAGAAAGTAACCATTTTCCACTAGCATCCTTATTTTTCACATCTTTAACTTCAAGATTTTCTTCTTTCTTGGGAGCAAGTTCAGCTTCTCTTGAGAATTGTAAAGTGGTGACTGTTCCCTGGTGCAGAAGCAAAGTCCCAAGCTCTTTACGTTTTTGAAGATCATATATACGAATGTGTTCATCATTAGAACCAGTAACAAGGTATCTTTTAGCATAATCGATACATTTGATGGAAAGTGAATGGGCTGCAAAATGGAAGATTGGTTGGAAGACAGCGGTTTCTTTGTGGAAAGTGAGCAGAAGACAAAGAAGGTTGTGTTCGTATGAACCCACCATTATGCGAAAATGAACCGGTTGTGTCATATTGAATGCGTAAGCTCGATGAGATGAGATAAGATTCAAGTTAGCGATGAGGGAAATCAATAAATTTATTTTCAGTGAGTATTGAGCTCGATTTTATATACCGAATTTTAAGGCATCTCAGTCATTAGGTGAGAAAGAAATATGACAAAGGTAAGGACAATTGGAGATAGGCTAGCTGTTCTAGAGTTTTTAAGCTATTTTTAGAACTGGAAAGTAATTCAAGTTATTGGTATTGAAGCTTTTGAATGTATTTTTTGCTTAGTTCGTTCAATTCCCGTTGTCTTTATAGTTCTCTCCATCTTGTCCCAAACTTTGCTTACAGGTATTTTTTTTTTGTTTTTCAGCGCTTCAAATCGATTTTTTCCATGGTATTTTGCTTCAATTTTATTTTTGATTTATCAATTTTATTTTATTTTTGATTTGTTTTAGTATTTTGATTTATTCAACTGTTGTTGTTACTCACTGATTTCACCTGATTTATACATAATGCAGCACAACTCGACTCTATATATCTCGCCACAGATAACTCGTCGACCTAATCTATTTGTAACGCCTCCCAACCCTCAAGCTGCGCTGTTTGAGACCCCAGGGTCCACCCAATCTCTGTTTTTCCAGCCCAAACCTTTGATTAGTGGTGCCTCTAATGTCGAAGCTGCAGACAACGAGAGCATCAACGAACTCAACTCAGTGCAATTGACGCAGGCCGAACGATTGCGCCTATGGAGACATGACTCTTTGATGCAACACCACTACCAAACGGCAGAATATGTCGGAAACAAAGTCCTTCAGCTTACAGGAGAAGCGAATGACGCCTTTTGGTTGGCTCAAGTGTATATTAATATGGGCAACTATCTTCGGGCCAAATCTCTTTTGTCCCAATTCACCGATTCCGTTAGTTGTAGATATTTGGCTGCCTTGGCTGCTGTTAGATTGGAAAACTGGGACGATGCATTAGATCTTGTTGGTGAACTGAATCCTTATAAAGAGGAAACTACTACATCCACGAGTTCTCCTCCTACATCTGATGGAGGAGTTCGATTGGAAGCCAGCATGTGTTATTTGAGAGGTCTTGTATATGCCAACCAAAACAACCTTGAAAAGGCCAAGGATGCATACAAGGAAGCGTTACTAATTGACGTAAAATGTTATGAAGCTTTCTCTGAATTAGTTTCTCATAATTTGATGACTCCACAAGAAGAATGGGACTTTGTCTTCCAATTGAATTATAGAGCAGCTGATGATAACGCAGACTTGGTGAAATTACTTTATACCACCCAATTAAGCAAATATCGAAACCCCAGCGCATGCACTGAAGCCGCTCTGATTTTAGATGAAGAATATGGATTAAAGGAAAATCCTGATATTCTACTTGCCAAGGCAGATTTGTTGTACGTTCAATGCAAATTCGATGAATGTGGTATAATCTGTGATAAAATCTTTGCCAAAGATCCTTTCTTTTTAAAAGCTGTCCCTTTACAATTAGCATGCCTATATGAATTGAGAGCAAGAAACAAATTATTTCTTAGATCTCATCAATTAGCCGAGCAACATCCTCATGATCCTGCAACCTGGCTTGCTATTGGTATATATTACTTCAGTATAGGTAAAATAGTTGAAGCAAGAAAATTTTTCCTGAAAACGACTTTACTTAATCCAAATTTTGGTCAAGCATGGATTGGGTTTGCACATACTTTCGCCGTAGAAGGAGAACACGAACAAGCCATTTCAGCTTATGCATTTGCTGCTAGGGTGTTCCCGGGAACTCATTTACCCAACTTGTTTCTTGGAATGCAGCATCTTCAAATGGGGAATTTACAACTTCTGGAAGAGTATTTAATTGCGCTGCATCAAATAAGCTCAACAGATCCTTTATTATTGAATGAATTAGGGGTCGTGAGTTACCATAGAGGTAGGCTTCAAGCTGCCGAGCAGTATTGTAGAGAAGCGTTAGCAGCAGCCAAACATCTTAATTCAGATCTGAAAACTTGGGTTCTGATCCACACCAATTTGGGCCATGTTCTTAGAAGATTGGGTCAACCTCATAAGGCATTAGAATGCTTGAAACAAGTACTTCGACTTCTGGATAAAGATGATAGCAACGTTCTTGCAGCTATAGGGTTGGTTTACTTGAAGTTAAAGAATTATGTCAAGGCAATCAATGTTCTACATGATGCATTGGCAGTATCACCAACTGATCCAATAGCACTGGATTTGTTAAAAAGGGCACTTGAAGCAAATCTTTTAGCAAGCGAATCCTTTTTCACTGATAGCTCTAGAAATCTTGAGCTTGCATTACCCAATCTTCGTTCGAAAGCGGAAAAAATGCTTGCTAAAAGAGATGAAAGCGTTGATATAGAAGATCTGGATCTGAGTAGTGATGAACAAATAATGGATATTGAGAGCGAATAAGTGGCAGCATAGAATCTACAGTATTTCTACTTGGTCCTTTTAACATGTGTTGTAATACACAACACTTCCAAGTTGATTTTCCATAAAAAGTGTAAAATGGAACCCAAGTATTTGACTTCTGCAATAGAAACGCAGTTGTGCATTGGAACTGCAACCTTCTGTTAATAAATACATCAGTGATAAACAAACACAGTAATATTTCACTCCGCTGCATTAATTTTTAGGTTTAACCAAGTTAGCTAGATAATCATAATAATCACATCCCATAATAAGCACAACTCACCATGTCATTACCTTACAAGAGCATTCTTGACTTTGATAGCATTTCTTTCGTTATCGTCATGATTATGTATATTTTATTTTGTTTAGTTACTCGATTAAGAAATGGATCTTTTTTTTTTTTAACATCGTTAGAACTTCGTTTGATCTCTTGATTCACATCCACAGTTGTACTAATACGTACCATTGACATCATTCTGGTACATCCACTCGACTAGTTAAGCTTTTTTAAAGGATCTCAAGCCATTCAGACTCACTTTAACCAATCTCTCCCAATGTTGGCGAATATTACCCTTTTTAACTACAATGTATTGTTGCACCGATTCGTCTAACCCTGCAGATAATCTTCCAATATATGGATTTCGATTATTTTGATTTCAAAACCTTAAAATGAACACTCATCAACCGCTTACTGGGGACCTGACTGCAGTCAAGATCCTCGCGGTTACATTCAACCAGGACGAGAGTTGCTTCTCTGTTGCACACGAGAAGGGATTCCACGTGTATTCGTCCGATCCTTTAGATGTAAGAGTGAAAAGAGACTTTTCTAAGGGGGGTAACGGGAGTGGAATAGGGGTTGTTGGCATGTTGCATAGAACAAATTATTTGGCGTTGGTTGGAGGAGGACGTCGACCTCGATTTCCCAATACGCGGGTTGTGGTGTGGGATGATTTGAAAAGGAAAGCTCTGTTATCCTTGGACTTCATGCTTCCAGTATTACTGGTATGTTTGAGTAGAGTGAAGATTGTAGTTGCACTTGAAAACCAAGTGTTAGTATATGGATTTCTGTCACCTCCAAGAAAATTGGCAGTATATGATCTGCATAACCCAAGAGGACTAGTACAAATGGCTGCTCATTTGGATGGTCAAATTCTTGCATTCCCAGCTCGTCAATTAGGGCAAATTCAAATAGTTGATATTCCTCTGGGACAAGAA
This sequence comes from Kurtzmaniella fragi, assembly GCA_030581955.1. Taxonomy (NCBI): domain Eukaryota; kingdom Fungi; phylum Ascomycota; class Pichiomycetes; order Serinales; family Debaryomycetaceae; genus Kurtzmaniella; species Kurtzmaniella fragi. Next base: position 428,644 of record JAKTWE010000003.1, read on the forward strand.
AGAAGTACAGTTCAAATCATCAGAGCACACAAAGCTGCAATTAGATGTATAGCATTAAGTAGATCTGGTCAGCTTGTGGCTCTGGCTCTGGAAACAGGTACCATCATTCGAGTCCATCTGACTAGAAACACAGCATTAGCATATGAATTCAGAAGAGGTTTGGATAAAGCAATTATTACTAGTATGTCTTTTCTGCCTGACGATTCCAGATTAGCTGTATTGAGTGACCGAGGAACATTGCATATCTTTTACGTTGGTGATGAACAAAATCGTCAACATATTTTAAGAAAATTACCAGTTATGCCTGCTTATTTCAAGCTGGTTTGGCTGTTTTGTCTGGCTTCTGCAGGCGGTGATACGTTAGACAAAGGTATTTTAGGATGGCTGGGCAATGATTCGGTGCTTTTAATTTGGAAGGAGAGAAGAATTTGGGAAAAATGGGTCATTTTCGAAAAGAAAGATGAAACTTCAACTTGGGAGTTAGAAAGAGAATCATGGAACCATTTACTCGCAGATTGAAACTGAACAATGTTGATCTAGTACTTGCGAAATGAGAAATTAAGTAATATAAAAAGACCACCGCCCATAATATAGTCAATAAAGTATCATAATGTTAAGAAAGGTAGAAATGCCGTCTATGTAACCAATCTATCTTTAATCATTTACTTGATTTATAAAAGTTCTACATGTAATTATATTTTTTTTTTGCACCCAAATTTCCCGATTTGGAATTTTGGTGACAGGTATATATTATATATAGTTATGAAGAATAAACTATGATATGCTTACGCCAAAGGCATAAAATGCAGTCAATAATCAGTTGATTATGTTAAGTGATGCTCAAAGATGTTATTTTTAGTGAGATTTCATTTGAATTGTGTATAAAAGCAGAAAAGCACGTACTTTCTCCAGTTCATACCATTAATGCAATATCTCACATATAAGCGGATGATAAAGGCTTTTTGTCACGCCCTTTTTATGCATATCCCATTGCTTTCCATGAAAGTTTCGAACAAATCTATTGGCGTTGGTATAGTTTGAAAACTTGATAATATTTACATGTTGTTGCTTGATAACATCACTACAAACAGTAGCAGTTGATTCAACTTCATAGTCCCACAAGAAATTGTTTATAGAAGACATTTGAATTCCAAAGGGCAAATTCTGAATTAGAACCATGGTTTCTCGTTTTCCGATTCTGCAAAATTTGTTCAATTCATCGAATTCTACTAGTTTTGTCTTGGTACCTGCCCCAACTAATCTATTTAAGGAGTTTTCAAATTTTTGAGTTGAAGGTGCTGGATTTTGATGATCATTCCTTCTGGCATCAATTGATAAATCTTTAAAAAGGTATGGACTCAGCATTTTAGACAAAACTTCGGCACTTGGTGCAACAAATTCCAAATTCAAATTAAATCCATTGGCAGATTTACCCTTTGTTTCATGCCAATAAGCCGCTGCGTGTGAATAGGAAGAGAATATCAAATAGTAAGCATCAAGAAATGTCAAATATTTACTATCTCTGGCTTTTATGACCAGCATTTGTGGACATTTGTCTCCTTGTAACGAATATATTCTTTCTCTATTTATTGGGTATAGGTTTTTGAAAGTGTTTGGGGATAAGAACCCGGTTTTACACTTCAAAAAAAGAATATTCAGTTCCACTTGTGTTGACGGTAACTTCGGTAAATCCTTGATGGCTTCTTCAATAGGTTTTTGATCCCATTGATGAGATGCAAGGTCATTCAAGATCAGTTGAGGAAGTCTGTTTTTAAAATCGGTGGTTTCAGGCTGAACCCCATCGTACAAAAATTTCGATACAGCAGGAAGTCTTCCAGCTACTTCCACCAGCCCAGCTCGGTATAAAAGGCTGGCAAGGCGGTCCTGAGCGCCTCTTGAAAGTTTAGACATGAGCGAGTGAGAAAACAAATGTGAAATGTGAATTAAGAAATATCAACTGTGAAATGCGAAACATAATGTCGCACACATGCAAAGAATATAAATGGGATCACAAATATATCGAATATATAAGCATTGGGGGGCATCAACAGTGTTAAGCCCCATGAAATCACCATAAAATAAATCAATTAAAGTTAAACTCCGCGGCATGTTGGTATTTTAAATTTTAACCCCATGGTATGCCGTGAGTAAACCAAAGTTGGCATGCGACATTATAATTTCTAAATTTGGATTCCTCAAAATCTCCTAAATTGAAATTGTCACCAAATTGCAAACACGCTCAAACCCCCCAGAATATGGGGTTGAGGCAACGAAAACAGGGTTTGACAATGGTTCTACATCAAAATGTTCAACCCCGTAAAAGCGTAGCTCTCAACTATCCATCAGAAGTGTTAAATCTACTCAATTCATACTCTATTTTGCCGGTTTGCACTTTGCTTACTCTCCTGTTTCACTATTTGCCCGCAGTTTTAACTCTTTTCACTGTGTCTTTATTTCTTTTCTGATCACTATCACATCATAAACCAAAAAAAAAAAAATTAAATAAAACTCAAGACAGATAATTTTAGAGAATGCCCTCTGAGACTATGTGGTCTAATACTGGCTCCCCACACAGCGCTGGTGGTGCTCATTATCGCTCTGTGCTTGATCAAGTCGACCCTTCTGTAGCCAAGCTTTTTGAAGGGCGTAGACTCTCTTTCAACGACGGATCTGTGGATGACGCCCTCTTTCCTCTCAAGAAGGGGCTGTTGTCGGCAATCACTGCTCCAGTTGGTCTGTATCTTCAGACAGGGGTTGTAACTGCTACTCAACCAAACACCTCTCGAATGAATTTTGGTACTGCTCTGATTCTGGGAGGAATCGCCAGTCGCCACCCCCCTGGACATGATTCCTTTTTAAGAAAATTTGCTAGTGTAGCTGACGCCACAAAGGATTTGGAAAACAATTTGAGTAAGATCAATTTGGCCGACAATGCTCCTAGACGTCCATCGATCGGGGAGGGGCCTTTCAGTCCTTCTGGTTCTTTGAACGAGAATTTGAATGCCAGAGGTAATCTGCGCCATCAAAGTATTTCGGAAAAGATTGACAATTATAATAATAATAGTCCTATCCAATCCACAGCTGTCATGGCAGAACTGCCAGAGAAGATCAGTGTTGGTGGAAACCCAGCAGCAGCAGCAGCAGCAGCGGCTCAAGGTAATCAAAATTTTTGGAACCCTGCTCAAGCCGCTCCATTTGTACCTTATGGATGGCAACCTTTTGGAGGCTATGATCCAAGTGGTCAAGGTCAGCAGGCCAATATGGTTCCAATGGCCCCTTCTATGAATGCTTCTCCTTCTCAGGGTATGATGCAACCGCCTCCCTTTCCGTTTCCTGGTGGGTTCCCAACCCAATACCCACCATTTCAGCAACAACAACAGCAACGGTCTCCCCACCAAGGTCAATCTTTTGTCCAACAGGAAACCAGTGGTTCAAGTAGCCAAGAATCAACTAACAATGCGGAAGTTAAAACTGCTAAATCAACAGAAGCTGTTGCTGCTGAAGCTAAAACTAACCATGTTGAAGGCAACGAAACAAAGGCTGGTTCCCCGCAAAAGGGCGTTGAAGACTCCACCAAGGAGCAAAATTCATCTGGTGCTGCGTTCCAGCCTGGAATTGGATACCAAAGATTTATGTACTCTACCCCGTTCAACCCGTATGCGATGTATCAACAATCAGAATCGGTGTCTACCCCATCGTCACCACCAGTCTCCCATGAAGCGGCACAAATGAGTCCTCCTCCTCAAAACAAGAAGAAGACTAAGAAGACTGCTCATATTTACCGTCTGCCTTTACTAGAAGAAGTCAGAGCCAACACTAAACAATATTCACTTTCCGATATTATTGGACATGCAGTTGAATTCACCAAGGATCAACATGGTTCTAGATTTATTCAACAACAACTCCCAGTTGCCACTCCTGAAGCTAAAGAGGCTATTTTCAATGAAATTAGAGAATTACTGTATGAGTTGATGACAGATGTTTTTGGTAATTATGTCATCCAAAAGTTTTTTGAACATGGTCTGATTACTCAAAAGAAAGTATTACTTCTGCACATGTTTACTCATATCTACGAACTTTCTTTACAAATGTATGGTTGTAGAGTTGTTCAAAGAGCGTTAGAGGCTGTTGAAGTGGATGACCAAATAAAAATTGTCAATGAATTAAGAGATCATATTTTGATTTGTGCCAAAGATCAAAACTCTAATCATGTAATTCAAAAGCTGATTGAAAAGATCCCATTTGATAGAATTGAATTTATTTTAGAAGCTTTGGAAAATCAAATTTATCATTTGGCCACTCATCCTTATGGATGTAGAGTTATTCAAAGATTACTTGAATATTCCAGTCTTGAGGATCAACAAAAAATTTTAAATGAACTTAATAGATTTGTTTTTTATCTTATTCAAGATCAATATGGAAATTATGTTATGCAACATATTCTTGAAAGAGGAAGATCGGAAGATAGAGAAATTATTTTGAATGTTGTCTTGGGTCAAGTTGTTCAATTTCTGAAACATAAGTTTGCCCTGAATGTTATTGAAAAATGTATTAAATTTGGTACCAAGGCTCAAAGAAAAAAGATTTTGAAAGAAGTAATGACAGGTAATGAAGATCCTCAACAAGAAAATGTCTTTGATACCCTGGCATTAGCTTTAATGATGAAAGATCAATATGCTAATTATGTGATTCAAAAATTAGTAGAAGGATTTGATTCTAATTCAGTTGAGAAAAAACTTCTTGTTACCAAACTTCGTCAATACCTCAAACAGATTCTGCTGAAGAATCTGTACGGTAAACATTTGGCACTGGTCGAAAAAATGATATTAGTTGCTGAAACTGCATTAAGTGAGTAAAAATAAAGATTGATTTTCCACCCAAATATAGGGAAATATTATATATTTATACTTTAAAACCTTGTTCATAATGTACCCATAGTCCTGTTTAATAAAAATATACATTTACAATAATTAAAACATCAAAAGATCATTTAGATCAATGTATATATGTATTATATTATATTCATCAAAATTTTATATATACAAAATATGATACTCATACTGTCATGTTTGACATAAAAAAAAATTGTTCTCTGGTGGTACATCTTGATAGAGTCATTTGAAACTCTATATATTGTCAGTGCAAAGCATCTTTTTGAAAGTTGGAAAATCATCTGTTTTACGGTAATAGTTCCTCACGTTTTCAGTTGGTAAAGTGATACTTTTGCCATCATTCATTTGAATTACAATAGAATCTGCTTTTCCTAACCACCTAAGAATTTCAGGTTCAGATACCGTTTCCAAGGCCAGCTCAGACACGGTTACTACAGCAACAGACGGAGACCCCTCTAAAGAACCAATATCCGTGGTCGACAGATCATTTTGAGATTGGCATGCAAGGTGTACATGTTGATCTTTCGGTATTATTCCAGGGGTTTCATCATCCAGTTGCAGCAGTACCAGAGTTCCGTTCAAGCCAGGTCGTAATTGCAGAAGCAGGAAGAGCAGCAGCAGCAGCAGCAGCATATGAGTGGAGGTGCCCGCAATGCCCATTTGGTTGACGTTTAAATGAGAAAGCAGTTGGCCAATAGCACCACCAGGGTGATGCATCAGAAACTTAACTCTACGCTTTTCAAGATCTTCCTCCACCATTTCAGAAAGAGCCAAAGATACAGCGTCAGCAAGAGATAACAGCATAGTGGTTGTTATCGTAGGAGCTGGTAATCCATGGACAGTATCTTCCTTTAAATGAGTAGGGATTTCTGCCAAAAGTAACAGGCGCACTTGAGGATGTTGTGAAAGTTTCAGGATCTTTGTACAAGTTAATAAAACAATTGGGATATTTGGATTGATATGGGGTAAAAGATTAATTAATTCGGGAGTATTACCTGAAGCAGTAACAAAAATAATTGAATCTCCTTCACGGACCATTCCTAAATCTCCATGAAGAGCTTCAGATGGATGAAGTAAAGAGGCTTGAATAGACAAAGAATTCAAAGTGGCGACCATTTTGGCAGCTATTTTATGGGATTTTCCAATCCCACATAACACCAACTTTCCTCTCATTAAAACCGACTGGAAAAGAATATCCAACAGTATTTTCAACGATTCTTGTGGCTGGTTTTGATCACTATATTGATCTGCTAATACCCGAAGAGCTTGTGCTTGAGCTTCAAGGGTTTTTTGAATGGACGCGTACGCCAAGCTACTCAAATTCAGTTCGTACATATTGTCAGGGGGTTGAATACACGCCAAAGAATTACAAATCCAACCTTGCTAGGCCTAAACGACAATAAAAATTGGGTTATTCAAAAATGCAAATCCGCAGTTACTTGAAAATCTATATATATGCAATTAGTTGTATAGTGAAGGTTAAATTGAAATGGCACCAAAAAAAAAAAAAAAAAAAAGAAAAAGAACAATTCTCGGAGGTAAATCCCATAACGGAAAAACGATAAGAATTAAGGGAAAAAAAGCTAGAAAATTTAGGCCGAATAGGCTAAAAACGTCAGGTCTCTGTGGCTGTTCTGACTAATGTAATTAATAAAATCATCCCGAGTTAAACGAGGAGGATGACTTGGGTTTGGTAGGGATTATAAAGGACTACGAGACATAATACACTGCGCCGCCGATTGTAGGAGTTAATTAATCGGAAGATGATAACTGTTTCCCGCTTTGGGTAGCTTAATGTTGCTGAAAGCAATCTTTGTTTTGTCATCTATTCTAGAGCTAAGATCTTTTTGAACCGATAACGTAAGCAGGGGAACTACGATACTCTTTGCACGTGCCATGTGGCGTTCTCTATTATTTATTTTCATTTCGGTAGAGTAAATATTTGAATATGGTCAGCGTGTTTCCACTTTGGACGCCCAGATTATGCTTCCATTCCAATATTTTCTCCTCACTTAAGTGCGCAAAATCAAACAGAGTCGTTTTAAGACTGTATTATGGTAATTATGGCGTAATTATGCTTGTTTGTTCAAGAAACTTGTATTTTAAACAGGCTGAATTTTTTTTTTTTTTTTGACTCTTTATTTTTATTTTTTCTATTGGTTTTGACTTCAATTTCTTTCTTTTTCATTCTTTTCCTCCTCATTCATTTTTGCATTTGTCCTATGATCCTTGTTTCATAAGTATCGTATCGTATCGTATCGTACAGGATCTATAGAGAAGGTTTCACAATTGTAGTCGAAACATGTGCTATACGAATAATCTAGGTCATCAATATGGAAACCCGTGGTTGTTTCAATAGTAAGAACAATTCAAATGTTTTTTCTCTACGTGATCTGTGCTGCCGCCACTCGAAAACGGGTTCCGCCTTTGTTCTCCAGATCTTTGTTGAAAATTAATGGTCCAGGTTATAATTTAAATTTCTTCTACACAATAGGGTAATGTAAATTGCATGACGTATGGGATTTTATGCTCACAAATATTTGTTTGAATATTTTGTTCATCTACGGATTAATGCTAAAGCTTGACGTCAGCTTATCAAGCTGATGACGTTTATTCTATTATCAGTTGGTAGGTAGAGCATCGGTGACTAAAAAATATTTTAAACGATTTGTAATGTAAATAATAGCGTATAATTATTTCAACTAGTTTTAAACAATTATACAGATGTAGTTTAATTTGATTAAGTTGCTAAATTTGAATGACTTGTTAAAATTAATTTGGATTTATTATTCTATATATTAACTAAATGAATTGAATTCATATTGCTTGTATATCTTACTATCCTCTTCACTAATGTATTCGTATTTAGTGGTTTCTGTTGTTGCTTGTATTGGGTGCGATTCGCGCAATTGATCCAAAAACAGCTGGGTAGTGGTGTAGGCAACAGTGGAAGTTGGCTTATTACTTTGCTCTTCTCTCAATGATTTGTGTACTGCAATAGTTTTGTCGGTAATTGCTTCAATTTGATTTAATCTATGTGCCCAATTCAGGCAAAATTCTCCATGTTGATGCCATACTACCGCAAATAAGTTGGCAATAATACACAAATTACGTACAAAATCAGGTAATTGTTCTGCCAGAATGAGCTTAAAATGAGAGGTTGCAAAAATAGCAGGTACTCCATGTCTTCGATAAACTCTGATTTTATAATATGCTGCTGTACTCATTGATCCTGGCAGATGTGGCAGTACCACTATATTTAAAAAATTGAATTGCAGTCGAATAACATTGAAATTGAAAGGTAAACCTGATTCATCGAAAAAAATATTAACATGATTATTTCCAATATGTCTCTTTTTATAGGCTCTCTGTCTATCACTTGCCATATTAGGCATCAACAGTGTAGTATGGAAAATCATATGAGTTGTGGAGGTAGTATGTGAAATGGCATATGGTCCATCAGTGTTACCGGACGTATCCAAACCTCCGACGTATACCAGCTTACATTTTTCAAGTCTTACCAAATTACCAATATTACCAATAAATTCTTGGTAAGCCTTGGAACCTCCTAAATTGGAAAGAATGGAAATTTCGTCCGACTGACCTGGTCCAATATACAATAATCCAGCCTTGTGGAGCTCGATTGTTGGGATTCTATCTAAAGCTGATAGAGATCGATTAGTAGTAGGATCATCAATTAATGCAATAGGCTTGGTTAATCCATCAGCCAATCCATTACTACTTAGTTGAATAAGAATATGTGGAGGCAAAATCAATTCTTGTTGGCTTGGAAAGTATGCTCCTTTGAAAGCTATTTTCATACTACTAACGCCCGACGACCTTCTTACGACTACATCAGACTCACCTGTTTTGCCATTAGTAGAAACACTAATGATTGATTTCCCAACAATCCAACTTGTGGAATTGGAAGTTTCAGGAATTGATAAATCTAGTGGAATATCTGAAAATGTAAATCTTATTATAAAATCCACAAAAGATAATGTTTCATTATCTGGGTTGTCTTCGTTCAAAAGCAAATTCCTTACTAAAAACAGAGAGAGTTGTCTTCTTTCTGCCATGGAAAGTTTTAAAAACCAAATGGCAATTACTGAAAGACTTAATTCTCTGACATATTGAGATGTAGACGTCATGCTTGCTGTCAGAGGTCTCAGATCAATAAGTGCATCAGTACCATGCTTTTGAATATCTACTTGGGGTTCCAATGGAACTCTTTCTTTACTCAGCTGGGCATATTTAAACGCAATAGCGAAGACTCTTCTAAACTCTTCTAAAGTGAAATTAGCTGTTAAATCAAGATGAATTAACAGTGCTAAAAATTCTAAGGTTGGAGCTGCAGCTAGTGGCGACAGAACACGAGTTTGCAAAGTAGTCAAAATAGCAGCAAGATATTTTTTGATTGATAATGGAACTTCATAACAACAAACAGTGATGATATGAATGCAAGGTACCGCGGTTTTTTCCCAAGATGATAATCCTTGTATAAGGGAATTAATTAACAAATCTTCATCTTGTTTCAGAAAGTGGGAATGATATGAAAGCAATGCTGAATATGTTCTTACAATTGCAACTTGAATGTCCAGCTTAGTATATCCTTTGGGAGCTTGAAAACCAGATGGGAGGTCTAATGCCAATTGACGACAAGCCAGTCTATGTAGTTCAACAATTTGTGGGCCACATTTCTTGAAAAGCACTCTATTCACAAGCTGGGGACAAAAATGAGCCCAAACATAAGAGAAGATCTCCCAACTAACAAATTCGTTGATAATTCTGTTAATTTCATTGAAATATAAGTATATGGGAATATCTTCATCTACTTTTAGATTTGAAGTTCGATCCAAATGAGTTTGAGGTATATATGATGGGGTTTCCGGGTATACCCATTTGAAATACTCCTTATTTACAAAAGATTCGTCGTTTGTATTTCTTCCAAACGCTGAAGCCAACCCGTCCATATCGGATGGTTGAGTGACATATATATTTCCGTGATGAGTCGCTCTTATTCTAGTTAAAACGCTAATTGCAGGAAGAGCCAGCTCCTCTGATATTTTCAATAATTCTATTAAGATTTTGTATGCATTTTTAGCAAGTTCAGGTTCACTCATGAGCAGAATAATGAATATTTTACCGGTTACCTCAGAAAACTTTTTGGTAAATTCAGTAGAACATTGTGATTTGTTTGCAAGAAAAAACAGTGACATCTGATAATACTCATTTGATTCAATAACCATTTCCATAACTAAATCAAGAACCTCATTGTTGGTTTGTTTTAAACTTTTCTTGAATACTTCAATAATTAAATCTGACGGTTCAAGTGATGACAAATAAGAATTTCTTATTAATCGTAAAACTGGTAAAGGTGCTAACTCATAAAAGCTATTCAAAATTTTGATAGTGTTTTCTTGATGAAACGGGCTGGTGGAATAACAAAGTCTATCTTCCTCGTAATGATCTAAAATGAATTGAATATTATCAATATTCAAAATGTGGCTATTCTGGATCATCAATTGAACCAATTTTTCCTTAGGTAATGAAATCTCTCTACTAATATATCTTTGTTGTAAAACATCAATTATTTGTTTGAAAAGATATGTCATATCAGAGTTTTCAGTATCTAATTTGACGGCTGAAAAGACATTGAAAACAGAAATTGTTGGAGAATACCAAACGGTGAAAGGCAATTCAGCTTTAACAAGTGCCAACCAACATTTCAAAATGGCCGTATTTATAATGGGAGTTTCTTGTTCGATTGCTGATACAAAAGCATGTAAAACGTCTTGTACAAGATACTCGATTGACTGGTTGCTTAGAAGCTTTTCCAAGTATACAATGGCTCCAATAGTTGCTGCTAAAGTAGTACCATCACGAGGGATTCTGGCAATAATTTCACATAGCGCAGGGACCACCAGAAACTGAGAATAATTGGCCAAATTAAGAATGCAATCAAAAGATTCCTTGCGGTTATTGATACAGAGCAATTCAACCGTTTCTTGATATAAATTGGAAGGCATTTGCCCATATATCACCAATGAATAAATGACTTCAATGGTCTCATCACTGGTATTTCGCAAAAGAGGTCCTTTACTAGTAAGACTACTTTTTTCGCTGGCATCTCTTTGCAATGATAATTTGGATAAAGTAGAGCCGACCATCTCATTCTGGGAAATTTCAGTCGTATTGATAGTAGATACGGGAGTTAAATTTTTGTTATTTGTCAGATTTCGAGAAATCTGTGCTGATATGGCCTCATAATCAGATAATACGTAGGTGGTCAGAATGTTTTCCATGTCAAAATTGGCATTATTGGACAGACGATTACGTATTTTGCTCATATTATTTTCTACCGTAATGACTGATTTTAAAATCTGTTCAGTTCTATCGTCGATCAAACTGTAGTTGAATTTGATACAATTCCCTGCTAGTTTAAGAAGTTCTGCCAACACTTTTTCATCTCGGTGATTTTTTAACCCTTCAATGATCCAGTCAATTAGATTTTTGTCCCCGTTGTACATTACCACCTCGTAGATATCTCTACCTTCGCTGGTTAGCTTGCTTATGGCTTGTACAAAAGTTAAGGCCTCTGGATCTTGTAATTCCCACCGACAAAAATTGATGGCATCTTGGAAATATACAAGCTTTGTCAGTGTCAGTAGGGTGTGATCATGAGCTATACATCTGTAAAAAAGAATGACTGTAGTGTGTCTTATATTGGAGCTTATTTTGTGGTCAGCCATGTCTCTGGCGGCATACCATAACTCTGGAATCAGAGAGATGGCAAAGCGTTCCAACAGCTCTCCAACTCGCTTGGCAGCTACAGCTCGATCGGATAACAGACCATTTAAAAGCTGAACAAACAAAGCCTGTTGGTCTGCACCCCCTCCGACCACCTTGGGATTTATGGATACAGGCACTTGGGAGCGGAACTGCTTGGTGAATGACTTGAGCACACTTCCCAACCCCAGCAGCCTTCCAAAGGTGGGGTAATGGGTACTCATTGTGTAGTTTGTGCTGCTTTATTATCGGGTTGTGAATATTTGATTCCAATTCAAGCTCAAAAGTGCTTCATCTCATCACGTGTGGTGGTTGCGAATTTTGATACTAAAGGAATCGCTATTTTTTATTATTTTTCCTACGCTATTTTGCAACTACAGTCCAGTGGAAAGAAGTATTAATAGAATTGTACTGGTTTGGGCAGATTGGAAGTTGAAAACCGTTTTTCCGATTGCATATTTCTGACTACTCAAACAATTTGTGACTAAATACTGATGTATCAATATGTTATTGTATATTCTTATGGTATTCTATTAATTATGACTACTCTTCACTATTATGTCGACTGTGGTAATCATACTAACCAAGAAGTGACTTGACATACTTCTGTAGGTATATGAATTAGAAACAATGCTTGTAATTTGTTTTTCTTTCTGATGATCTGTACGCCATGCTGTATGCATATCAATGATTTTCATTGACTCCTCTGTTAGTTCTCTAACACCAGAATCTATAGGCACGGTACCAAAATGGCTTTGATGCTAAGTACTGCTTTTCTTCGAATAACTCTTCTTTTAATGCATCTAAATCAGTCTCACGACGTCCTATGTCAACATCAATGTTTTTGGCTCTTATGAATAAAATCCAATTGCCCTTCCATACCTTGTGACCAAAGTAAAAAACAATTAACACCACAAATCCCAAGTAACTTTCAAAAAATGCACTGGCTTGTGGTTTTTCACCCAATGGAAATAAAGAAATCCAAAATTGGGCAATCAAGACCAAAACATTGAGAATAACACCATACCATGATCCAATAACACCAGTTTGGGACTTGAAAATTATTTCATCGGTACTTCTACCTTGTACTTTCAAAGCTCTACGGAATCTGATGTGAGCAACACAAATAGAAAGCCAGGTGAAAATAGATGACAATCCAGAGATGGATAAAAGCCATGCAAATACTTCAACTTGCTTGCTCAGAGCGGCAATAAACGAAAGTAAACCAAAAATGTTGGTGATAATAATGGCTACTAACGGGCGACCAGCTCTATCAACGTAACCACAGATCTTTGGAGCCAAACCCTGTTCAGAAAGAGCTGTCAAAGTTCTTGAAGTAGCGTAAACTGATGAAGAACCAACTGAAATAACCGAGATCAAAATAACTGCATTCATAACAGATGGTAAACCGGAAATCCCTCCATTGTTGATGGCAATAACAAATGGAGATGCTGTAACATCAACTGAACTAGCTCCAAGTAATCTTTTATCATCAGATGGAACCAAAAAACAAATTAAGGTAAGGGAAATCATATAAAACATAATGATTCTCCAAAAGACTTGCTTAGTGGCTCTTGGGATTTCTTTTCTTGGATTTTGACTTTCAGCGGCTGTTAAACCAACTAATTCAGTACCACCAAAAGAGAAGGCAGAAGTAACGAAAACGGCACAAACACCTTTAAATCCATTTGCAAAAAGACCTGGGTTTCTCCAGTATCTGTCTCCCACATGATCATGAGTTGGACCACCACCACATGCCAAAACTAATGAAAGAAGAATAAATCCGATGACTGCAACAACTTTGACAATTGAAAATACAAATTCGGCTTCACCATAAGCTCTAACTCCAAAAAAGTTGATTGAAATAACCACAAGATAAAAGATTAAAACCCAAACATCTGGGTTAACACTTGTATGCCAAAATTCCATGGTAATCAGACCAGCAACCAATTCCAAAGGCATTAAAACTAAGAATTGAAAGAAGTAGTTCCATGCTACTGCAAACCCTACAGAAGGATCAATAAATCTTGATGCAAAAACATTAAATGATCCAGAGATTGGAAATGTAACTGCCAATTCCCCCATTGCTTGAATTGTACAGAAAATGGAGGACCCAGTAAGAACCCAAGCAATAATCACACCTAAAGGACCAGATGTGGATAAAGCACCTCCAGAACCAACAAATAAACCTGTACCAATAGACAGACCGATTGCAATCATTTGTAGGTGACGACCTTTCAATTCTCGGTGAAGTGGAGAGTTTGCCGTTTGCATGTTAGCGCGTTCCATATCAGTCATAGCTTCATCTGGAAGCGCAACGTGCTGTCTTTTGAACGAATCTTTAAAGTTTTGCCATTTGGATGGTTCAATGTTTTTGTAATATGGCAGTTGAATTTCCTTTATAATAACGTTTTCAGAGCCTTGCTCTTCTTCATTCTTTGGTTTCATAATTAAAAGATTTCCTTTTATATCATAAAATATTATTGAAAGGTTATCTGATTTTGTTTCAAGAAGATTAAATTATTCCACAATTTATATTTGAAATTTAAAAGGTTTTAAAGATACTTATAAAAGTTTGAAATTAAAAAGAAATAAAGTGGTATACCTTCGATGTGCAAAGAAAAAAGGGTAAAAAATAGAAAATAAAAAAATAGTCATCGCAATATTTTTACGTCAAAAGCTAATAACCTGTCAAAGACAAGAAGATGTGTAGGAGGAAGTGTACAGCGGAGAACCCTTAGATTTACATACTTAATATTCAAAACTATTTCATGAGCTATCAAACATTTTTGTTTTTGCTTAAATATCACCAACGTCTGAGTCACGATCCACAAACGATCTATCCAATGATATATATATATTTTTTATGTCTGCAAGGCTTTCTGGAATCAATATTTTATGTTTTCTCGCCTAACCGCTTTAACTATGTTCCACATTCAAGGTACAGTCCTTATTTGTACTTGCGCTACTTTATTCAAAAAAAAAATAAATAAAATAAAAATGTCAAAATGCCGTGCTATAATGCTTAGTGTTGCAAAAATCATAAGGTTTTAAATTAATTTGAATTCAGAGTAGCATCATTTTCACTGAATCTAGGGGATAATCCAGTTAGACTTGTATATCGTTCTTGTCATCGCATGGAAACAAAAAATTGCCCAAATAACAAAAATGAATATTGTAATTCTTCTATAATAGATTAAATATTATTAAGTAAACCAAATCTCGGTCTACCTTTACGCACTGTCTATGTCTGATTATAATCAATAGGATTGAATGAAATCATTTTGTTGTCTTTTATTGTTATTATTATTTTTTTCTTTATTTTGCAACATGGGAGAGTGGTATTTCCCTGTGAGAGACAACGGATCCTGCCGTTAACCATAAACCAAATCAACTACCCAGCAGAAGCCTCCATTCCATGTCAATCTATTTAAAATCAGTCTTAACCATTTGGGACGAACATTCACAAATATATTACCACAATTCCAACCTTCCAGTTCCACACCAACTCCCCATTTAATGTTGGCTCTAATGTTGCAACCTTGCCAGAAATTCCACCACTTACCTTTTCCGCATGGAACCAATCTCAATAAGTTTTTCAGCAAAGGTCCTGTTGGTCCATCTATATGGTGGTATCCGGCAATAATCAGATAATGTTGACGTGGATCCAGCAATGGTAATTGTTTGTCACCCCAACAACCTTTAAATGTGAGCCAGTTACCATAATCTAACTCTCTACCAACATGCTGTTCTTGAGCATTGGTTGAGCATGGATATGCATTTCTACCATCGTAGGTATATCCCAAGTAATTTCTTACTGGCGACCACAATGGGCCCCTATCAGTAAAATCCAGTAAAATATCATAAGGTAAATCATGAGGGTGTTGTCCCACAGATACATAATTGGCGTGCGTACCTCTAGCCAGAAAGATAATTGGATGATTGGGCTCCGTTTGCAGTTTTTCTAAATTATGATAGTAATAAGCACCTCCTCCACCATGGGCTGATAACCAAACAATAATAGGTTTGCCCTTATAAAAGCGAACCAACAGATGTTCCCAATCGCCAACATGATTACCGTAAGGACCACTTCCCAGAACGAAAGGGCCCAAATTGAAACTATAGAAATAGAACCAAAACGAATCCACCCAACCGTTACCTTTATCGACTACAATTAAAGTTGCAGGTGCATCTTTAATCTCACCATCAATTACCAGTGGTTTATTTTTTGATCCAGTGATCCATTCAGGGTCCTTAGTGAAATCGGAATTGCTAGTTAAGTACACTTTTTTACTTCTTGGTAAATCTCCTAAATTAGAAATATTACATCCTTGCTCTGTACCATTTATCATAGTACCATTATGCCACTCGGCGTGTAAATTCTTAACAAAGTCCTTGATATCATATGGTAAATACCTTTCTTCCAGATAAAGGTAAACAAAGGGAGAATATTCCAACACATAGTCCGGAATTTCCCCATTTTCAATTGTTCTTTGCTTAGCTTTAGGTTTTGAAAGAATAGGGGGGAGATTAGGGAATTTAATTGGCAGTCTAAGCACATTTTGAATCTCTACTTCTCTTTGCTCGTCGTCTAACACTGATGCAATATATCCTTCAGCATCCCAAGCAGGTAAAGCCCATGTCAATTGAAGTGATAAAAGCAAGTAATAGAAGAATATTATCATTGCTGAGTGTTCAAAGCTTTTGAATCTCTGTTATCTTGCGTAGTGTAATGTAAGCAATTTGAGAAATGTTTATTTGCTTTTATCAAAAAAATATAATGGAACCAGTTTCAAATAGTGAAGGCAAAAGGGTGATCAAACGGGTACAGCGGGTGTATGGATTTACATGTATATAAATATCAGGGAAAAAAAATTAAACGAGTTTGAGACTCCATTTATGTGGTGATAGAGAACATTTGTTAGGTGTTGGGGTACATTGAAACTGAGACCGTGGGCCAAATTATTAATATTATTAAATTATTACCATTTAATGGTAAATACTACCGTAATTGATAAATTTTGTGTTGCTATTGCAACTACTTATCTCCACCTGCGCATGCCTATTTAGTGATTTCAAGTGTGGAACAAGTACACTGCACACAGGAACAAAGAGTGCTAATAAGGAGAAATACTATGGATTACATAAGGCTCACCTGTACATAACTAGTAGATAATCATGCTCTATAGTTAAGATCGCCCTGTATGGAGTGGTAAAGTGAATCTGATGATTTTGTTATGATTTAGTGTGATTTTGTAAACGAGCGTATTGTACGAGCAAAAATGAATATTTTCGCGTATACGTTGTTTTGCATCAGATTATCCAGAGTTTGTTTCCGGTCAATCCAGAGTTTGTTTAACGATAACCCAACTCTTGTCAATTTCGTTGTTTACCACACAATTGCTTGTGTTTCCGACTCGTAAACTTATTCATTATATACTTTTCTTTCTCTACAGTAATTATTTGATCATATTTTAATCCTATTAATAGTTCTCTACTTTATAGTAATTGCATTATACTTAAAAAACAAACACTTGATCTGGAAGCTTAGAAACTGGCTTAGCCTTTTCAAAACCAAGACCAACGGCAGTACGCTTCATAGCAGAGATCATTGGTGGAGGACCACAGAGAAGTAATTTCAGATCAGAGCTTGGAGCTGGAAGATGCTTTTCAATCAATTCACCAGTAACAAATCCAACAGATCCAGTCCAACCTTCTGGAGCTTCGTTTAAAACGTAATGGATATTGAAACGACCAGGGTTTTCTTGTTGCATTAAATCCAATTCAGCTCTTAAAAGAATATCGTTATCAGTAACATTGGCGTATAAAAGAGAGATCTTGGTTTTGTCATCTGGGTTACGTAAAATAGCAGTCAAAATTTGATACATTGGGGCAATACCGGTACCACCTGCAATCATTCCAAGAGAAGTGCACATGTTTGGGGTGTAAGTGAAAAATCCCTTTGGACCACGAACTTCAATGGTTTCACCAATTTTTTTAGATTCAACATGACGAGAAATGTTACCATTATCATAGGTCTTGATAAGAAGATCAAAGTATCCCAATTCATCATCAGTTGAAATTGGGGTATACAGACGAACAATTTCCTTACCGTTGATCACAGTTCCAATCAGAATGTGTTGACCAATTGGAAGTCCCAAACGGTCAGAAGGACGAGGAAGTCCAAACCTATAGACACATGAGTTATGAGATACTCTGGTCTTTTGAATAAGTGGGAAATGCTTAAAATCAGTAGGGTGAAGAACTGGCTGCTGCTTTTGTTGTTGACGGTAAAAGTAAAAGGCAACAGTTCCACCAATGATGGCAGCCACTGTGGCAAAGACAAACAATGGGTTAGCTTGATCACTCATGGTTTTATGGGTTTGAAAAGACACAAGGGGGGTTGATGGATTCTAGAAAAATCGTTCACGATTTTTTTTATATTTTTATTTTCCCTTTTTTTTGGTAGACGTGAATGTGAAAAATCAACTTCCCACTATGAACTTACAAATGTCAATGCCAAAAAGTGTTGGTTAAATGCGTAGATGTTGGAAACGCCGATTTAATTAGTTCAAAAAAAAAAAAATATTTTTTAGTGAAGATCGGAAAAGGTATTGTTTCAAACAATTGAACTAATGTCAGCCTATTATGGAGAAGGTATGGATTTAGTTATAAATATATATAAGTTGTCCTTGATCGGGGGAAATGGTGGATATTTAAAGTTTGTAATGGATCTAAGTGATTCATTAATGTGAAATATGAAGTTTTCAATTATGTCGTTTAAAATTTCCCGATTTGTAGCGCACAGGAATATTTATCGCAATAGGGATTATTATCCCATGATTGTTGGGGTACAATTGATAGAGAAGCGAAACAACCAGAAGCAGAATAGATAAATTAACTTATATAGGATAATGTAAAGCAATGTTGATAGTGTAGAAAGTGTATATTGGGCTTTGAAAATTGCGCTTTTTCCTAATTGCGCTTTTCCTAATTCTGGTGGTGTTCCGCTTGATTTGAACTGTCTATCTTTGATTTATCCGACGTCATAGTTACTACTATACTTCTACTATTAAACTGGATTATTTTTCATATATTATCTCTAGTTTGAAAATATTTTGATGCATTCAGTTCATTTATCTTAATTTTCTTCTTCATCTCCTTCATCTTCTTCATTATCTTCATTATCTTCATTATCTTTAACATTCCATTGACAATTCAAGTCCCACCTACTTCCTTTGGCATTGATACTCACATATTTCACGAACTTCAAAACCAGAGGGTCTCTGAGAAATAAAGTTAACAGATTCCATTTGCATTGACTAGTATACAATACTGAATCATCAGCAGTTGAACTGGATCTGTAAATAGCTGGATCATCGTCTCCATCTTCATCCATTGCCATACAGAGCTCGTATCCACCAAATTCACCACTTTCCCAGTTTGGCTTCTTAATAGCACTAGGCGTCAAATTGAGTGTAGCTTCAAGCAACACATTTATCTCTTCATCGTTTCGTGCAATACTCTTTTCTGTAGTTGTGGCCAAAATAAAATCTTGACCTGGACGGAACCGACGAATTAAAACCTGATCTGCTGTAGTAATTAATCCAGTAACAAGTAAAATCCATTTTCTTAAAGCTGACAGTTGAAATAATGATGCAAGTTCAATTAATTTGGTATCAGTTTCCAGTGAATTTAACTTTAAAAGCTCAAAATTTGGTAATTCTGTGGGACCCACAAGCTGATGTTTCACAGATTGCTCAGTTGATATAAAAGGCGATTTTCCATCTATGTACATGTACCTTTGTTTATGAGGAGGAGTTGCAATTTTCCATGGGTGGGTAATTTCAGTTGATTTTTGAGGAGTGTCTAATTCTAACTCTTGATATGACAATTTACTTCTAAGAATTTTAGCAAATTCATCATTCAAAAACGAAGAAATTTCCACAATCGAATCCTTGTCTAATTGGTGTTGTAATTGCAAAAGATTTGCTTTCAAAAGATACGCAGGGTTCAAATATTTCTTCAAATAATTCAAATCATTTAAGCTTAAATCAAGGTGTTCATTGGATTTAACGAAAGAATGTAAAATCTCGTTACGTTCAAGTTTAGGATAATCAAATTCTTGTAAATCTTTACTCTGAAGCAGCTGAAGGGTACTTCTGGCCTCAGTTGCCTCTTGTTCACCTTGAATGAATCCGGCTTCTCCCTTTTGTGGGATGTGGAACCATCCTTGAATCAGCAACCTTTGTTTGTCTACACGAACCTCTTCAACATCATGGAACAGAAGACCTGGTTGCACGGTAAAAAATGCAATTTGATTGAATTGAGGTACTAATTTACATTGATAATCCGTAGAAGGAACGTTTGGAACAATTGCTGGGAAAAGCCTTAAAGCACCTCCGTAATTTTCCTTCCATTCCTTATCTGGGTCTGGTAAATATAAGATGAAACTAACTCTACGCAGACCAATAACGTCATCGTGGGTAAGCAAATGACACCCTTTGTTATATGTATTGATCAGCATATCTGTTTTAATCCCAGAAAGTTTACCACTGCCAGTGATTTTGCTTATGACGTCTCTAAATTCCTGAGAATAAATCCCAGCACGTAATTTGAAAAGAGATGGTAAACGCAGTAAATCGTCCCAATTAAGACCGGAGAGATTAGCCAAATCACCCAGTTGAAACACCTTATAGATATCGGTTTCCTTTTTGGTAAATGCAATCTCTGTAAGAACCTCTTTACGAACTTGACGGAGTAGATTATCGTCCATCAATTCGGTGATGGTGCCCCATTTGTAAGGCAGAGACGAAGAAACGTCACTTTCAACGGAATTCTGGAATGGTTCAGACCAAATTTTGGAGTTAAAGAAAGCTTTTATTTCCTCAGTGTCGTACCTAGAATCTATCTTTTTATTTGGCCCCTCTTTATCATCTTGGTGTTCCCTTTTCATGGTGTTCTTGACAGGTGATTTTTCAGATTGAGATGGGCTGCTAAGTGATCAAAATAAAAGAAAATAAAAGAAAATAAAAAAATTAAATTGAATAAGATTGAAAATAAATGTAATCAAATAAAAAATAAACTTATAAAATAATATACATAAGGTGATTTTTCACAAAATTACATGTTGGATGGTTTTGCTGGTGTTTTTATTTCCATGCTTGAAACTGTTGTGCAGCTTCCAAAATATAAGTTTACATCTAGCATGAATATACACCCAAAAGGCTTTTTATCATGCTTCAATGTCTAAATCATTAATTAAGAGCTTATCAGATTAGAGAAGAAAATTGCTTTTGCTTCATTATAACAATAAACACAATATACTAAAGATATAAAAAATTAAGGGAAATGGCCAATTCTTGGACCAAAATAACCATCGGGGGCCTCAAGGGTGGCATTTTTGATAGCCACACCCATTGCATCCAAACCCTGACCGTTGACGTTATTGCCCCACCAACTAAGCGAGACAGGACGATATTGAACGGCGAAAAATATAATGATTGCAGCAAACGAAAGACCCGCATCCACTCCTGAACCAATAATATAATTGTACTTTTCCCACCATGTCAAGTAACGTCTTTTAAGGTATCCCATAAACAAGATTGTCACATACAAACTTCCAGTATAGTACGTCAAATTATAAGGTGCCCAACCGGTAAATGAAGAAAGTACAACAGTTGGATAGAAATATCTCAATTGTTTTTTGAAGTAATACTGTAAGGCATAAAGTGGAAATGGAGCAAGAGCACCGATCAAGAAACAATATTTCAAAATTGGGTAAAGACCACCAAATACTCTTTTTGGACCGATTACACCCCAAATGACTGATGCAGAATAATAAGTACTGGCAGATGGACAACTCATTTTTTGTTTTTGATGTGGGTAACAGAAATCTTCGAAGAAGTTCAATTGAAAATTCACAGTGGCTAAAGTGACAAAAGTACTTAAAATAAGACCAATTATTTGACCTCTGAAAAGAGCTCTTGGAGGAATTTTTGAATAATGACCAAGTTTTTGAGACAGAATATAATTTTCAGCCTGGAGATCAATGTCAGTTCCAAATGCTTTGAAAAACATCATAGCTTGAGGATTTCCTGGAAGGGCGTACCCAATAATCAATTCAACCAATACATTTAAGGCAACACGAACACCAGTAATAGATTGCAAAACTGTGCTTGGAATCAAGAAGACAAAATTTATAGCAAGACAAAAAAACAAACCCCAAACTGGGGACTCTAACAAAGGATAAACCTTAACACATACTATACCAAGAACAAGTGAGATAAGCAAGATGACAAGAAAAAAGTATTCAGGTACTTCTTTATATTTGGACATCATTCTTGAATGAGGATCATTGAAACCATCAAACACAGACTTTCTTACTTTCCAATTAGTGAGTTCATTGTAAAGTCCTATCGCACCAAATTTGTAGACTTTCCAATGAATTATAGCCTCATATACCACTAAGAATGGATATAAAGCAAAGAAAGATCCATAAGCTACCAAGTTACCAGCAGTATAAAATGGTGGCCCATACTGAGCATATTTTTCTTCGTCAAATAATCCTTTTTCGTTCAAAACCAAAGATTTTTGGTAATAATTTCCAGTATTGTCAAACAAAAGATTAGAATTAATGGGTAAAAATGAAGTCCATGAAAAGTTTGAATAATAAGTTCCAACAATTATGAAGAAAGAAATTATAAAACCAATGTATGAATTGATCTGAGAAAACAATGGAACATACATTGAAGAACTTCCAATATAATTCCAATCAAAAGTTGGAATAGGATTCAATCCGAGTCCAGTCTGAGATCCTGTAATAATTGCAAGATTAAGGTTATCTGGCTTAATCCAAGTCAACCAATTGAACTGTGAAAGGGCATTGAAGAGAAAATCTGGGATCCAAAAGTAGACAAAAGAAATCGCAAAGAAAAGAAAAAACGTTGAATACTTTGATATTTTCCATCCATTAATAAACTCTCTTTTTTCAGGAAGTACCAAAGCTTTGTTCATTGCAATAGTAGCCAAACTTAATGGCCATACACTTGTTGTTGGATATACAACAAACTTACGAAGAATACCAACATAACCCAAGCCGATAAAGTTTGTAGTCAAACTCAAAACAATTTGGTACCCCCATGTAATCCAATGATTTCCATAAAACCGTTCATTTTTTTGAACAATAATATTCCAAGCAACATACAGATTACTTGCACCCATTCCAAAAATAATCACGGAAAGCATTTGTTCTTTAAATGTCCAAGGACCCGGATTAAATTCAAATTTTCTACCTTTGACACTGAAAGACAAATTAGGAACAACGTGTTGCCAGAGAAGACCAGATAAATAAATGAAAACTTGGGCAATAGTTCCCGAGAACGATATAGAAGGCAATCTTTCTGAAAATAATTGATTAACAAAGCACCCAATGGCCGACCAAATCAAAGATATAACGTATACTCTTATAGTTTCACATGGGATAGTGGTATCATCAAAAGGATCTGTAACAGCTCGAACTTCTGGATAAGGTGAATGGTATGAGATGATACCTGCTTCCAACTTGACTTGAAATTCCCAATCAAAAATATGATGGAAATCAACTTTGGCGTCAAGATCAGATTCAATCTCAATGCTTTCAACAGTAGCAAAATTCTTTTTCTCTTTATCAGAAACATCGTGCTTTATTTCAGTGAGTCCAACTGAACCTCTGGTTTCTTGTGTATGGTCAATCAATTCTTTTAAAAACTCATAGTCTCTAGGAGGAAAATTAAAATCATTGTCATGTTCTATGATTGATTCTTTGATGACGACCAAACTTTCTTCGACTGAGATAGAATCAATTTTTTCGATCATGAAAAGGGCTCCTAAAGGAAGATCATTTAAAGAAACAAGACCATCATAATTAAGTCTCTTAAGAATAAGAAACTTTTGATCAGTTGTAAGACCAGCTGCAACTTCAGATAAAGATATAGGATTTGATGTTATAGCTGCAATGTCTATTTCCTGATCATGAATCTCTAATCGGCTTCCACCAGAAGTGATGTTAGTGAGCATCGGTAGATTTAAGAAGAGATGTGATTTAAAAGGTCAATATCATATATATTTATACCGGGCATTTACTACCATCTGCTCGAATGGCTCTAAGACGTTTTATAATTTAAAAGTTTATTCACACTTTGATAGTGGTTTAATCCGGCTTCTATGATAAAGTGCAGCGCCATAATTTAAGCCCTTAACAGATACATTTTTTGAAGCGATTGTTGTATCACTATTCAAACTTATACCTGAAACGATTTGTAACAGGTGTGTGAGTACGTATTTGCAGAAGCTGTAATTGTTGAAGTTTTTCGAATTGGTTTTCATGATTTAAACATAAGCAGCATACAAGAATTCGACGTAATATGCACCTAATTTATTTTTAAAGTTAACTATTAGAAGATAACCATCAATTTCATGCGGAACAGAGCCATCAACAAATTATGGCGCTTATGCGAGAAAGAAAAAAAAGCCATAGATCAAAAGATGTGACATTTTTTGTCCTGTTTCATTTAGCAAATTCTTGCAGTATAAACTTCTCTTATCAGTTATACCGGAATTATGCAACACCCCTATAAATGTTTCCACACAAAAGATATCCACACAAAAGATACAAATAAAAATTGAAATTAAAACATTCTTTTAGTTTGAAAAAGATAATTAGTTGATTGAAGTAAATGAATATTTATTTGAACTGAGAATTATTAGCACATTATTTTTAGATTGAGACATGCGTATTGAGTCATGCGCAAAATTGCTGCAAAATTTTAGATAATGTATTGAAGAATAAAGTAAGAAAAGATAATGATTATGCATGAATTTGACAAAGCTTAACCTACTAATCTTCACCTCTTTAGTTGTCTTTTTTATAAATTTAACTTGAATCATTCAAGAGGTCTTAGTTTTTCGTTTAAAGTTGTATGAAATTGGTAAAAATCTAGGTTTAACCTATTAACTTCAATATCACCTGAGTTTTCAGTTTCAAGTGGCCAAAATTTCTCCATGATTCACTTTGTGTGCTAATAGATCAGCTTCTTACTGGTGTTTTTTGATAATTGATCTACTGAAGAATTTAGTCAATGCGCCGAGGGGGACAAACAAGTAATCATCAATAAAAGGCTAAACATGGTAATATCAAACAGAATGTACAAAGATTCGTCATTATAGGAACCTGTCCTAAAATTGCTGACTTTGGTCTGTGCAGTAAGTGGCAGTGGCAGATTCCGTGAGCTCAAACTGCTACAATTTCAGAAGTATGGCTTCAACAAGTATATTGTTTCAACCTGGATTATGGCTATAGTTAAATCTAAAGCTTTATAGTTTGGCCTAGGAATTACAGTATCCGCTATTTTAAAAAAACCTTGATTATCTGAGTACATTGTTTATTTCATAGTTGAGAGTTTGATAATAATTGTAATAGCATTGACATAAGATAAAGATTGAGTGATATTACCTTGCATATTTTTGGAATTATCGATGAGCAATTGGTCATAAAAGACCCGCTGATCAAAGTTAAGTGCAGCCGTTACAATTTACAATTAATATATCAAAAAAAGAAGATCAAATATTTCAAAAAAAGTAGGAAATTCCTAAGTAGATTATAAATACTTTTGAATCTTGTGTAAAAATTCAATTGATACTTTTCCGTTCAAAGTTGATTGAACAGTTGTTTTTTTTAATACTGGATGTTGCGGTAGTATAGGTGAGTTTTGCAAGGAAAACACCAGTCATTAATCTCAAGAGAGTTTGGGAAGCTTTCGGTAAAATTCATACTTGATGTATTAAATTGATTGGAAGGAAAGTTTAATCTGAATAAACAAAAAAAATAATGATAAAGGTCCGACTCTTTTTAATATTAGTTGCATTTTCTAAAAATCGGAAACAATTGGATACTATGCGTTCTCTACACAACCTTATGCCAGATGCTATGCGCAAAGTAAATTTCAGACACTAATTTTCGAGATGCAAGATTCAAAACTTCACAACCGAAATTCAGGAAATTCATTACTGATCTTATATGTCACACTAAAGATGAACAGCTGGTAGCGTAACTTTTACCAAAATCAAAGGTTTTATACAAGCTTGTTGTATTTGAATTTTTCGGACCACACTTAAAGTTAATTATGTGTTTCCGTCAACTATTCCACTGCATTTGGAAATGCAGCCGTATGTAACTTAAATTCATTTAAAATACAATTTACGCTATCTTTATAAGTGCGGCATTAAAAGCAAACTCACAATTGAAAGTCAAATATTTTGTTCCACAAAAACTCTACTTGAAATAACATACATGTTAGTCCTGTCAAAGGCTAATAATGTCTGCAACGTCAAAAAAATAGAGGGCTTTAAGCATAAAGCAATGCGCAACATTTAGCCTATAGTGAAAAACATACGTTATTCAAAAGTAAAGATGACAAATTGGTTTCAATTTAGCAATATGAACATCAGTAAAAAATGCCATTTTCTGACCCTAAAGTAATGTAGAGATTTAGTATATGATTTCCATCTTTGCACTCCACAATTTTTTTTTGTCACATCCACACACCCAGTCGCGCTCTTTTGTTTACATTTGTTTGCAATGAAATCCAAGTATCTCATCACTTTAAACATCCAATGCCAGGGTAAGTAGTCAGCTAATAGGGTGATTCACATTCAGAATATATACTAACTTGCAAGACAAGTGATATCTTTGCACGCGGGCCAATGCGGTAATCAAGTGGGTCAAGAGTACTGGTCAAAACTAGCCAACGACCATCACATATTACCAGATGGAACATTGGAAAGTGAAGATCCAATGGCTCCGTCATTGGCTTATGAAACTACAAATTCCAAGACCACCGATAGAGAATCACGTAGAGACCATCCTGAGTTGTTCTTTTCAGCATCAGACTCCAACAGGAGGTATACGCCTCGTGCCGTTTTGATAGATTTGGAGCCTTCAGTGATTAATAAATCTATGACAAAGATGCCCATGTTTTCATCAAGATCCATCCATGTATCACCACAAGGTCATGGGGCAGCCAACAACTGGAGCCAAGGTTACAACTATGGTAATGAAAAGGTGGAAGAAATCTTCGATTTGATTGATCGAGAGTGTGATAAATGTGACTCTGTAAGCGCGTTTCAATTATTTCATTCTGTAGCAGGTGGGACTGGAGCAGGTGTAGGACTGTTGTTACTCGAATTACTTGCTGATAGACACCCCAAGAAAATAGTTCCTACATTCCTGGTATTTCCTCTGTCAGAAAAATCACTGGATGTCGTAGTCCAACCTTATAATACAGTTCTTACATTGAAAAGACTTATAGAATATTCACTGTCCACGGTAGTATTTGATAATGATGCATTAACTTCTATTGAAAATAGTTTATTTGGAATTAAAGATGCTCTGGTTTACGCGGGTGCTAACAAATTGATTGCTCACGTAGCAGCTACAGTTCTGAATCCTATTAGATTTCCTTCTTTTATGTACCTGCTGTACGAATCCGTTTTATCTAGTTTGGTGCCTACTCCAGACTTGAAATTTCTCAGTTCTCTGATTGCTCCGCGAGTATCTACAGGTCAGAGTGAGCACGACATATTGCTTGAACTTTGTGGAGATAAATTTAAAATGCATAAAGTTGAAGATCAACAATTTCCTAGTCAAGTACAATATCATCAGTCATCCTTAAAACATCTTAATATACTTGATTTTTTGCCAGAAAAATCCAATCACAAAGAGTTGAAAAGAGGAATATTGAAGGCTCAATCAAGAGTTCAATTCGTGCCTTGGGCAACTAGACTGGTTCATGTTGCACTTTCAGGAGTTGCAGATCCTACATTTGCTGGTGTTCAATTGTCAAACAACACGCTGATAGTATCTTTATTTACTAGAATTGTTAAGCAGTATGATTTACTTGCAAAGAGAGAGGCGTATGTGAATTATTACACCAATGATAATTCTGCTGAGAGCAGACAATTGATGATGGAAACTTTTAGAGATGCGAAAGAGACCATATTGTCAACAATTGATGAGTATAAAAACTGTCAATCGGAAACATATTTGGATGATGAATTTTGAATAGTTGTTTAGTATCAGGTTAAGAGGAAGAATAAATGAATTAAAGAGTATAAAACAAAATAGACTAAATAGGTGATAACAGGAATTTGAAATCAATGCACCATAAGCGTAACAAAGAGACATTTTTAATTATTATTGTTTGACTATTTCCCACCACTGTTTTTAATTGTGGAATAAGGAGGAAAAAAAATTAGATGCCCATTGGAAAAATGAAGTTGTCATTAACACGGACAAGCTTAGCCGGGCATGGTGAAAAATTATTATATGAGGCCTGTAAAATAAGACGGTCAGCAAGTGAAAATATAGGAGGGATCTCGAGATCGAAGAAATTGCTTGATTTGGATAAGCTACAATGCAGGTGATAAATGAAATTAGGAGTCAGGAAAGGAAAGAAACGAAGAGGGTCAAAAATCAGTATAGAATGGCATTTTGTTCCGATAAAACAGTGGTTCACTTTATACGATGATTTAGATAAAACAGTAGCAAACGCTCCACAGTGAGATCACACTATGGCTAAAGTAGTCTTATTAGCCACAGCTTATTAATACAACTATTACTTATTTACATAAAAGGCACCAAATTTAGAAAATTCTATCACTACCCTTAACAACCTGCCACTTAACAACCTGTTTGCATTTATCACTCTTCGTGCCGCACAGTTTGTTAATAATTGACGTGCAAGGAAAACCATTGCCTTTAGTTGTTTCTTATCAATATTTTATTAATAAAAAAAAAAAAATAATAATAATAATAATAATTTTGACTAATTAAGAATCACTTATGTATTTCGTATTGTTCAGAAACCTCACGACTATTAATTATTACAAAAAGACCAAATCAACCGATATTACAAATTTCGAATTTCAAACTCAATTGAATACCAAAAACATGACTGTTACCTTTGACCACGACCATTTACTTTCAGAAAGATTTAAAAAACGTACAGTTTCTCATTTTTCTACACCCCCAAAAGATGGAGCTCCTGAAGGATTTGTGGCACACCCCAATCCACTCCCCCTTCATTGGGGGATGCCAAATTCAGGGTTTTTCCCTGTTGATCAGCTTGATATCAGTGTTATAGACTATCCATTTCAAACACTGAAAAACTTGCCTATTACTAATGCCCTGGTGGAATCTTTAATTCCTCAAGGTAAAGGTACTAGTACTGTCACTGTACATGCAGAAGAAGATCATTCTCTTATCGATCTCAAAAGAGGACTACAATATCTGGAAATTGAAGGTTTCCCTCAACTCCGCAATTTCACTAAAGAATTCACTCAAAGAGTCCATCCTCCTGCATATTCGGAGTGGGATATTACTATGTCTAATGGTGCTGGT
Source organism: Kurtzmaniella fragi (assembly GCA_030581955.1). NCBI lineage: Eukaryota > Fungi > Ascomycota > Pichiomycetes > Serinales > Debaryomycetaceae > Kurtzmaniella > Kurtzmaniella fragi. Next base: position 457,762 of record JAKTWE010000003.1, read on the forward strand.
GACGGATTAAATAAAGCAGTGGAAGCTTTAATTGATGCAGATGATGTTATCTTAATTGAAGAATTTACTTTTTCTCCATTTTTAAAACATATCGCTGAAAGGGGTGGTCACCCTGTACCTGTCAAATTAAACACTAATGGTAGCCATGAAAAAGGCTCTAAACCTTTAGGAATTGATGTAGAACATTTAACTGATTTATTAGAAAATTGGCTGAAACATTACCCAAATTTGAAGAAACCAAAAGCTTTATATACTATTCCAAGTGGTCAAAATCCAACAGGATTTACTCAGACATTAGAAACTAGAAAAAAAATCTACGCTTTGGCTGAAAAATATGATTTACTTATTATTGAAGATGATCCATACGGGTACATTTCTCTTCCAAAATATGAAGAACCAGGTTCAATTGTTAAATTAGGTCAATTTTTGGACGTAGAGGAATATTTGAAAGAACATGTTGCTCCTCTGTATTTAACTATTGATACTTCTGGAAGAGTTATTAGAGTGGAAACTTTTTCAAAAACTTTTGCTCCTGGCTTAAGATTAGGATTTATTGTTGCTCACAAAAGAGTAGTAGAACTAATCATCAGCTATGCTCATTTGGTTACAAGAAGTCCCCTGGGACCTTCTCAAATAATTGTGCAAAATGTGATTCAACAAAAATTTGGTGGAGTTGATGGATGGCTTAATTGGATATTAAAATTAAGAGCCACTTATGCTCATCGTAGAGATGTACTTTTACTGTCATTTTACAATTCTAATGCTTATAAAAAAGGATATATTGATGTTATTGATCCTCAAGCAGGGATGTTTGCATCAATTGTGGTGAATATCCCACAAGAACTTGATAAATTTGAAAAACTTGGTTTACTCAATTGGAAATTTCTTAATTATGGTGTAGGTGTTGTCCCTGGAGGTAACATGGCTGTCGATAAGGAATTTTCCAAAGAAAGATCAAATTTCTATAGAATCACATTTGCTCCTGCTGCAGATGATAATCAATTGAAAGAAGGTGGTCAAAGATTTGTTAAAGCCGTTGAAGATTTTTTTGAAAAGGATTTCCAATATTAACCTTGCGATATACTTTATAAAAACTAACTAAATCTACTTAGTGTGATTTATTAATTGAATTCAATCTACAGTATAAAAAATTACCTAATTCAAATTTGAATTGAATTTCATTTGATAATCAATATATATATATATATCAATTATAATCCTTACTTTTACTTAGTATACCCTTTTAACACATCTCTAGGCTGAGTTCTCGTAATTTTGGTACCGTACCATACTAGATATCTTTTTTTTTTTTTTTTAATATTTAATTTTCGTGTTTTTCCCTCCGTCTCCAATTTGATCGCACCCTTAAGTCGTATCTTTTGCTAAAATTTTCCCTCCACTATAACCCCGATATCATGTCATTTAACTTTGCCAATTTGACCAAGGATTTGAAATCCTTAGGTGACCGTGTTACCAATGAGTTTAGCAGTGAAATTCTTCCATTTGCACAACGTTCCGCACGTATTGTGCAAGAAAGAATCGGTAACATCCCTACTGACGATATTTCTCAATTGCCTTCCGAATACACTGAATTAGCAGCTCGTTGTAATGGTGTAGAAGCGTTATATAAGAACATTTTGAAGATAACTGGAGTTTATGAAACTGAAACCTACGATTACCCTCTGAATATCCAAGAACTGTTCAGTGAGTTTGGTCAACAACTTCAAACCAGAGTTGCTCTGTTATCTCGTGCCAGCACACCAGCCGAAGCTCAAGCAGCTTTGGTAAATCCACAAACTGGTTACAAGGCCCCAAAGACCTTTTATCACGCTTTATCGCGTGCCACTGACCCCTTGATATTGGCTTCTCCTTCCTCTGATCCATTACACAAGGCTCTTTTACGTTATTCTGAAGATATTGGCAAAATTGCCAATGCTAGACTTTCTCAAGATCAATTGGTGGCTCTGCGTTTTAACAAACCTCTTCAAATTACTTTACGTCAATTGATTGGCCAAAGTAATTCTATTCAAAAGAAAGTGGAAGATAAAAGAATCGACTATGATTTGGCACGTCGTGCACTTGCTGGATGTACCAATCCTGCTAAAGAACCAGCCCTTCGTGTTGCAATGGAAGGAGCTGAAGATGATTTTGCCAATGCTGTTGAAGATGCCATCAATGTGATGCAAAATGTCTTGGATCATGCCAAACCATTAGAAGAACTTTTGGAGCTTGTACATGCTCAATTAGCCTATCATAAGCTTGCTGCCGAATTATTTGACGGATTATCAAAAGATATTGAAGGCTTAACACAAGAGAAGGCCAAGAAGAGTGATGGAGACTTTGATATTTAAGAATTAAATCAATGCAATGAAACATAAGAAGAAGCCAATAAAGAATATGAAGAAATAATGATAATTAAATTTTGTAGTTAAAATATTTGTAAATGTATATGTATATGTATAAATGACTATGTCTATTCCATTTTCAATGCCTCTAATCTCAAATCAACTGCACTTCCCACGCTTTTAACTTCTTCGATATCATGGCCTTCCAATAATCTAGCATGAATCAGCTTAAGTGCTCTAAGGGTATCTTTTTCATTAATAACAGCACTGATATTAATTTCATTGGCACCTTGAGAGATCATTTCAATATTAATCTTTTCATCAGCCAATACTTTGAACATATTGCCTGCAATACCAATGAAATTCACCATTTGTTTACCCACAAGAGATATAATGGTCATTTGACGAGTAACATCAACGGTCCCCATCTTGTTAAGCTCAAAAAGAGCATGACGAAGAGACGGTTCTTGATCTGAAAGGATTTGAAGCGCCATAGAAACGTGGACTTCCGAGGTAGAGATCAAATCAACCACAAGTTTAAAATTATCTAAAGTGGTGAAAATATGGGCCAAAAATCCATGAGAAAGAGTTTTCTTGTTGGAATGCACATTAATAACAACAATATCCTGTTTGGCAGTGATGGCAGTTGCAGTACGACGACGGTGGGTTTGCATGTAACGAGGACTAAGGGTCTCGATGGAAATAGGAGGATGTGGAGGAGTGTCTTCACCTCTTCTACCAACATTGTCTGGATAAATGATGGTACCAGATCCAGTTGGGTTTACCACGTTTTTTATTCTGATGGGGATCTTGGCCTTAATGACTTGCTCCATTGTGAATGGATGAATGACTTCTGATCCATAATAAGTAAGTTCTGCGGCTTCTTCTGGAGTAACACTATCTAGAAGTCTAGCATTTGGAACTTTTCTAGGATCAGCGGTAAAAATACCATCGACTTCTTTCCAGATTTGCAATTCTTCAGCTTGTGTACCCACAGCAACAAGAGCAGCACAAAGATCAGTGTAACCTCTTCCAACTCCATTGAGAAGACCACCTGGGACAGTACCAAAATAACCAGTCAAAACAGGAACACAGTCTTCACCAACTTGTATAGCCTTTTTGGCAAATTGTTGAGCTAAAAACAGGTAGAATTTGTCATTGAACCCATTACTAAAATCATAATCAAGAGGAATAATATCTGATAAATCTACGTATTCTGCCTTCACTCCACGATCATTCATCAATGCAGCCATGAAAAGACAAGATAATTTTTCTCCAATAGACATAATAAGATCATTGGTTCGTGGAGAGATTTCTCCAATGACTTGACAAGCCTTGAGCAAGTCCTGGACTCTTTCAATCTCCTTTTCTGTGTTTAAAACTAATTCTTGTTGAAGTTTTACATTAACGATTTTCAGTTTCGCATTATCTATGTGATCAACTTGAATTTTGGATAGTATTTCCAAGTAATCAGCACCATCTGAGGCACGTTCGGCAGCCTTGAGAAGTCTCAGAGTGGTTCCTTCACTCTTGGTATTAGAAGAACGGGCTGAACATACAACTGCCACCTTGTTTTGACGTGAATAAACTTTGACAATGTTATCAACGATGTCTTCAGGAAATTTACCCACCGAAGTTCCACCGAATTTTTGTACAATCCAACCTTTGGAGGCTGTTTGTAAGTCTAGCACTGAATTATATGAATTAGAAAGAGACATATGGTCTAGAATAGTAAAGGTAATACTTTTAACTAGAAAGAAAACGAATCAACCAAGTTGAAAAATTATGATTCACCATTTAATATAATGCATTGGAGGTGACTCAGCCGGAACCGGACCACACGTGATTATATGCAATAATACATTGATGAAAGTGGTAGGTAACAGAGGGACGTACAATAGGGAGGAGAAGTTTTGAGTGAATAGGTAGTATAGTGGATCAGAAGCAAAGTTATATGAATAAAGGTTTGCACAATAAAATTCTTGAAACAACCAGTTCCAAACCTGAATGAGTTAGATCAATGCCATCACCTTCCAATACAATAAGATGAAACCAAAAAAAAGAAATAAAAGTGTGCAAGAGGTGATTAATGAAACAAGGACAATTGTGGTAGGCTTGTAACAAAAACAATAAGAATTCAAACTGTCTTTCTGTAGACATGATAGATTCAAATTACAAACACAAGCTCTTATTATCTGGTACACTAGATGTATTTTTTTATTAGCCACGGCATTAGCACAACGATCTCTGTGAAAATAAAAGAATTAAAATTAAGAAAAAAAGAAAACAAAGACAAAAATAAATTGTGAGGAACAAAATGAACCATTTGCTATAGAGGATAGGGTTGCATACAGGACCGCCTATTGATCGTTATTAATCCATCACATAAAATTCAAGCTTAGGTTACATGGTGTGGTTGTTTAATTTGATATGTGACTATTTTTGGATACTGTCAAATATTATCAAGAAAAGTTATTTTTATGATGGTTCCAAATTACATACCCTAATTGAATCAATATTGTAAATACACTATAGATTCATACTTGTAGTTAATGATGTACAGTACTAATTCTAATTTTTTTAAACCAATCACCACAACTTGTCTCTGTTCTACTTTATTGTGACTTGGTCTGTTTATAAACCCATCTATATTCTTGACAATAATCCGTAATGATATTAAAATGCGGGATATTTACGGTGGATATATTTAAGATGTGGTATTTCGGGCCATTTTAGCAGCTGGCACTTATTTTTCTGCAAAGAATATATGATTTAGACGTACTTTTGATATAGATTGAATTTTTGGGCGACATGCTTGACAGTTTATCACATCAAACCACTAGATAATATCATCCTTTGGTCTTATCAAGAAGAAAAATCTTGATAATATATAATTCTATTTGGTCAAAATTAAAGTCTGCCATATTTCATCTAAAAAGTAAAAGCAAAAGTAGACAATTCTTTCTTCACATTACAATCTTAAACTGATTGTTAGATTCGTTATTTTTTAAGCATTTTGTCACGAATATCATACAAATTATGTCGTATTTCGAATGGCTTATTGAAACATTTCTACATAATTAACAGATGACCAATTAATATCTAAAATTCACTCTTCACAAGATGGAGGATTTGCATAAAATACGATAGGGTTTATTGAAATATGTATATACAAAAGAGTAAATTGTATTGTCAAAACTTTATACAATTAAAGTTTACGATCCCTGTTGAGTTTGATAAATTGGTGTATAATTTTTTAGTGCAGTCTAATAGGTCTTGTTTTGCATTAAGAATATCTAAACCGCTTATATTGCATTTTGTAGCAAATAGCTAGTTTGTGCTAATCAAAAAAAAAAAAGATTTATGTCTTGCATGCAAAAGTTCGTGGCAATATTACATTGATAGGAAGATCATGAAAACCCAGTGATAGCAAAGATTAAGATCCAATTTTGACTAATGACATTCATATAACGGTAAAGTAACAACGAAATAATTAAACGAAGAAAATCATAAATAGGACTTATGTGAAAATACCATTTGTTAAATTGGAGAAGTTAATCAGCAAGATTTATACAGATAATGCGCATTAATCAAAAATTAATATTCCTGATCGAGCCTCATTTTGGAGCCAATCGAAACCTAATTTTAAGCTTTAGTTTCAAAAATCTAATCTTCACTCAAAGAAACTTATTAGATTAAAAATCATATATCTTGAAATTTGATAGACTCTTTAACAATATGAATGTGGACTGTGGCATCTTGAAATTTTTTAAAAACTTGTGGGTTGTCAAATGAATAGGGCTCTTTGTAAATTCCCTTCGATATATCGTTCTCAATACAAGAAAATAACTTCGGTGTCCAGGGATTATTTTTTAATTTCTAGTGCACATATTAGGAAATTTAGATAAGATAAAATAATTAACAAAAGAAAAAAGAAGTCGTTACCGAAAACAGTTGCAGATTTTACCACAACTCTTTTTTTTGAAGTAGTGTGGCTGATTGAGTTAAGTTTATGTATCTTAAATGTCAAAAAAATACCAAGAAAACCATATACTTGACAGAAGGAATATGTCAAACCAGTATTTCTTGGCCAGAAATTTTTCTATTATACTTAAATCATTACAATCTTATTCATCATGCTTATATTTCCGATTTTCACAACTGAACTCCGTGATTCATGATTTAAATCAAATCGCGTGATATCTAATTAAGTAATGTTAATCCTCTGGTAGTTTATTTTTTATTTTTTATTTTATTTTTATTTTCTTGCATTCACTGGTTGATATGTCCCCTTATCATATCAATGGTTATGTTGCGTTTTTTGATGCCACTCGTCCGTGTGAATAGTCATGAATAATATATAAATGTTTCATAGTTCGCCAGTACTTTTCAGCCCTTACAACTAAACATGTCTGAAAAACTTGCCAGTATTACTTCCACTGGAAGTCGTTTGGACGCCAAAGATCACGAAGTTGACCTTGCAGCTATTACTTCGAATCCTGTAAATTTATCTGAAATTGCTGTGGATCTTACTAATGATCAAAAGTATATCATTCTTAGAAGACTTAATTATGAAGGTCTTGTGGCTTTAGATGATTTGCCTGTGGGAGCACTTTTCATGATTGAAAAAATCGATGCTCTTCCAGTGCCTGAAGCTGTAGAAATTCTTAAAGAAACCATTGAATCCCATCAAGGTGATATTAATTATCCTACAGAAGATTACGATTTCATTCAAAAATTAGTTGCTGAAGCTCCAACTGATTATGTGGGATCTCATAAAATGAACGACTTAAAATTAGCTGCTGCTGCTGATGAAAAAAAGGATTTTGCATCCGACACTCTTGAAGTCGAATCTGATGATTTACATAAAAATGTCAACTTCCATGAAATTTTTGACTGGGAATTTCAAACTAAATTGGAGGCTGGGATTGTTGCATATCATTCTCCTTACCCAGAAGTTCGTGCCGTTACTGATGCCTACGATGATCCAAATGTTCCTTGTGAAACCCTTAGAGCTTATATTGTAGCCATCGTTTGGAGTGGAGTTGGTGCCTTTATTAATCAATTCTTTTTAGAAAGAAATCCAGGTATTACTTTTTCAAGTTTTGTTGCTCAAATTTTTATCTACCCAAGTGGTTTACTCTTGGAATACATCTTACCAAAATATTCATTCAACGTTTTTGGTTTGACGGTTGATTTAAACCCAGGCCCATGGACTTACAAAGAACAAATGTTCGCTTCCCTTATCTTTTCCTTTGGTGGTGCTACCAATTATGTTGAATCCAATATTATCTCCCAAAAGTTACCTATGTTTTATAATAATCAATGGGTCACTTGGGGTTATCAAATTGTTTTAACATTATCTACCAATTTCATTGGTTTTGGTTTTTCTGGTCTTCTTCGTAAGTTTGTGGTTTATCCAGTTCAAGCCTTATGGCCATTGAATTTACCGACTCTTGCTTTGAACAGAGCTTTAGTTAGACCTGAAAAGAAAGAAATTATTAATGGTTGGAAAATTTCAAGATATTATACTTTCTTTGTCGTATTTGCAGGTTCTTTCGTTTGGTACTGGGTTCCAAATGTACTTTTCGCCGCTCTCTCGTATTTCAATTGGATGACTTGGATTGCTCCAAACAACTTCAACCTTGCCACAATTACAGGTTCTATTGGTGGTCTTGGTGTTAACCCTATTCCTACTTTTGATTGGAACTATATTGGTTTCAATGCCCCAATGTATTCTCCATTCTACACTTATGTCAACACATTCATTGGAATTATCATTTCATTCTTTTGTATTGTTGCTGTTTACTACTCTAATAGCAACTGGAGTGCTTACCTTCCTATCAATTCAAATTCATTGTTCGATAATACTGGTGAATACTATGATGTTTCTTTGATTTTGAACGATGAAGGTTACTTTGACCAAACTAAATATGATCAAGTTGGACCACCATTTTACACTGCTGGTAACTTGGTTCTTTATGGTGCCTTCTTTGCCCTTTATCCATTTGCTATCGTCTATGAAATTGGTACCAACTTGAAAGGTTACAAATTTGCATTTTTAAGAACTTGGAGTGCCATCAAGAATTGGAGAACCGACCAATCTGTTTATGAAGGTTATAATGATCCTCAAAGTAGAATGATGACTAAGTATAAGGAAGTTCCAGATTACTATTTCGTGATTGTTTTACTTATTTCCCTTATTTTAGCTATTGTATGTGTGGAAGTCTACCCAGTTAACACTCCTGTTTGGGCTATTTTCTTTGCCCTTGCTATTAACTTTGTTTTCTTGATTCCAATCGCTACTGTTTACGCAACTACTGGTTTCAGTTACGGTTTGAATGTTCTTGTTGAATTAATTATTGGTTATGCACTTCCAGGTAATCCACAAGCCTTAATGCTTATTAAGGCATTTGGTTACAACATTGATGGTCAAGCTGATTCTTTTGTTAGTAATCTTAAAATTGGTCATTATGCTAAAATTCCCCCAAGAGCAGTTTTCAGAGGTCAAATTCTTGGAGTTTTACTTTCATCTTTCATTGGATTGGCGGTTGTTAATTTCCAATTGACTATTACTGATTTCTGTCAACCAGGTCAAAAGCAAAAATTCACTTGTCCAGGTTCGACAACTTTCTTTACTGCTTCTGTTATTTGGGGTACCATTGGACCAAAGAGAGTTTTCGATGGTCTTTATCCTGTTTTAAAGTACTGTTTCTTGATCGGTGCTTTGACTCCATTTGTTTTCATTGGATTAAGACGCTATTTCCCAAGACAAACCAAATACCTTCATCCAACCATTATTCTTGGTGGTTTCCTTAGTTGGGCTCCATACAATATGTCATACTACACTACTGGTTTATACGTGTCTATTGCTTTCATGTACTACATTCGTAAGCATTACACTACCTGGTGGGAAAAGTACAATTATATTATTTCCAGTGGTTTGGATGCTGGTCTTGCTTTCTCTGCTATTATTGTTTTCTTTGCTGTGCAATATCACCCTAAGACGGTTGATTGGTGGGGTAACAATGTATCTTTCTTGGGTATCGACGGTATTGGAGCATCTCTCAAAAACGCTACAGCTGAAGCTCCAGATGGATATTTTGGTCCAAGGATCGGCAGTTTCCCATAATGTCTATAGTACCTTCATGTAATTGAATAATTAATGTTTTATCAATTGTAGAATCTATATTCAGGCTTTAGCTTTCAAGATAAAAGACGCTTAAAAGAATTGAAGCATAATAATTTGAAGAAAACCTTCCACTTTTAACTGGCTACTAAGCTACAGTTCATATAGATCGTAGTAATATATATTCTTGATGTTCATCTTGTCCTAGAAAATAAAGTATGTAAATGAGAAGTCTAAAGGTATTCTTGCTGCCCTGCAGCATAAACAAGGAGCAATGCTCGACCAGTTAGCGTGGACAATAAAATTAACTAAAAGTATTGGATTTTTCAAGATTAGTGATCAAGTTTTTTTTAAAAGGTATGGTAAAAACAAAAAAAACGGATAGTTTTTTTCAAGTATGAGGAAGAGATAATAACATTAGACGTAGCATGTCAGCGTTATTACAAACCTAATAGTTGTAAGATCTTCTTCTTCTTCTCTTCTTACAGTTAGAAGAAGAACCAGTAGAAGTGGCAGTGATGACTGCAGCATCAGATTGTTGGGTGGTAATAGTAGTACTAGCACTGGTACCGACAGAAGAGGTGACAGAAGCACCGTCACAGTTGCCGAAGGCGGCAGCCAATGCGTTAACAGTTACAGTCTTTAAGGTTTCGAAGTTGAAGAATTCCTTGAACAAAGATGGAACTAAACCAGAGTCCTTAAGAGCACCAAGAAGATCAGAAAGAGAAAGAGCCTTGGATTCAATGATTTGTTTAATCAAATCAGCACCGTAAGTCAAGAAAGCCTTGTCAGTGATCAAAGATTTAACAACGGAGGTGGCAAGACCAGAAGACTTTAATGAATCTAACAAGTTAGCAACAATACCATCATCAGAAGTAGCAGAGGCAGAAGCTCTGGCAACAAGATCAAATTCCGGTTCTGCGGATAAAAGTTCTCTCTTGGAAAGACCCAATTTGGACTTAAGTTTAGTAACCAAGTCACCAATGTAAGAAAGAGCTAATTGATAAATTTCAGCGTAGAATTCACAATCAGAAATCAAACCTTCAATAACAGAGTTGACAATTCCAGAGTCAACAAGACCCTTTAATAAAGTGGTCAAATCAATCAAACCAGATTTAAGAATGGCAACGATAGCCTTGGAAGTGATTGGTCCTAAGGTAGGATCACTTACTAAACCAACAATAATCTTTGGAGCTAAACCAGAGTTGGAGATGGCCTCTAAAACTTGAGTAACAATTTCATATTCTCTCTTGGCAATGTCTGCATCAGTCATTAATTCACGCTTGGAAGCAAAGTGTTCCATGTCAGCAATGACAAGGTTCAAGTGGTTCATATCACGTCTGGAAAGACCGTTTTCAGATGTGACAGTGGCTGGGGCAGCAGCAACAGAAGAAGCTAAAGCTAAAGCGAAGGCGGTTGAGGTAGTGGATAACTTCATTGTATTATTAAGTGATTGTGATTATTTGATTGCAAAGATTGAGTCACTAACTGTATCTTATGATATGAAATATAATTTACATGAGGAAATTCAAACAGATTTAAATATCAAAAGACCGCCCAGCATTAATCGAAGATGGGGCAGTTGAATGGTTGTTTTCACGGATTATTTTTATAAATTTACGTAGAATCTTTTCCTAAATTGGCACTTATTGCAACCAAGAAAGAGTTTTGGTGGTTGGTACTTTGGGCTCAAACTGTTTGTGCCTGCATGTAGATTCGAGGTTGCACATCTCTATACTTAAACAGGAAGTTTAGCAAGAGTGCGTCCGAAAAAGGAAAATTATTTCCTTCCCCTTTAGGAAAAGAGTACTGAGACGAAAAACTAATGCTGTTTCAACAAAGTAGTTACTCTACTCGGATACTATTGTGGATGCCCGTTGTATGAGGAGATATTGGTCGTGAAAATGTTTTACATCCTAATGGATACAAATCAAAATATTGGAAAACTTTTCAACTTTAGTATATCGTATTCTCTCGTAAAACATGTAACTTCTCAATTTCCTATTTGGGTAAGATCTTCAAATATTGGAACCAATATGAACCACATTATATTCGATTCCAATCAATTACAATTTCATGAAAACTAAGTATTTAGTAAGGAGTTAAAGCATTTCGCTTAAATCCATTCAACATTGCTCGGTTTCTACTATGTGAGGGAACAACTCGTCTGATACTTGATGGTTCTCTATATAAATAATTGGTAGGTGTCTCCCTATACAAAATGGTTTGAACTTGTTTACCTAGTTTGAGTAATTGACCTAATGTTATTGTTTCTAATTGATTGCGATAATAGGCAGTTTCCCCATTTTCAAAAATTCTTGGTAAATTTTGGTTTATTACACCCTATGTTAATAAAATTATAAGCTAAAAATATACGGCTATCTATACAGTATTATTCACCGCATTCCGAATATTCTTAAAATTAATCCTTATGTTCTCTTCTTTAAAATAATATGTTATTCACGATATGTAAAACTTTGTAATTACAGCAAGGTGGATAAAATCAATTATTGGATATGGCAGCCAGTAAGCTGTCGTTTTATAAGTTGCATGCCATTTAAACAATTAGTTCTTGGTACATCAGCATTAAGGTTCCCTGTAAATTTTAAAACAACGTTAATGGGCCCTAAATTGGTTCCATTGCTATGTGATATGCTTTAATGTGAGTAGCTGGTAGACTCTAAATAGTTTAAAGGAATTTGGGGAAAAAATTAAACTAAACAAGCACTGTTTCGTGGTCCTGATAAAAATATCAATTCAGTGGTAATTAGTGAAAATCTCATCTAAACTAGTTGTAAATTAAGAAATAAACAAAAAAAGCTTACCATTTCTTCACAAACAACAAAATAATAAAAGTCATTCAACAAGAGATTACAACTTTTGCTCATATGTATATATATATATATATATATATATATAAACTAGTCTAAACCGTCACTCTTGTACAATAAAATCCAAGATTCAATCCAACAAAAGAGTCAATGGTTCGCATTTTGGAACCCCACGTTAATTCAAATTACCTGCATTATTCTGGACTTTCACAAAGGTATGAGCAATGTGCAGCCACGGGCCGAATCTTCTAATCGTATATTTCAAATATGGAAACAGTGTATTTTGCAGTAACTCATCTCAAATTTAGAACAATAGTCTGATTTAGTTATTGACCAATATTTGACTATGGGTAATTTCGATGTCAGCAATGTTATAATGACAACAATTGAAGTTAAAATACTAAGAAATAAAAAATTAATCAAAGTAATTATTACTAAAAGAGAATCGAAACAAAAATAAAAAGAAGATGGAAAAGTTCGATAACTGTCAAACTTAAATGGGGGGTTATTGCAGACAGTAGTCCATATATGGTGTCATATAAGCATTTACCTGGTTTAAAAGTTTATAAATTCCACGATTAATCCTTGTTTGATTCCGTAAATATCTCTATTCATTCTTTGGGTGCTAATTTGTGTTTTAAAGTCTGCCGGAACTATCGGTTATAGATTATGACCGTGCAGATTAATATGTTAAGAAGCCATTTTTTTTCAAATTTATTTTGCATTCTATTTTTCCCTCAATATCTGGATTTAACAAAATTCAACTGAATAACGGGCAGTGTTTAGGGATAAATTGATTCAATGAATAAGTTTTACTTAGCATTAGGGGTCATTGGAGCTTTGTATGTTCTATTATTGCTTTCAATCAATTCCATTCCTCATATACACATTAAAAGAATAGGATGGTTGAGCTTGCACAAAGTCTCCATTTCCTTATCGAGGGCTGAGATCTCCATTGAAAGAATTGGCATCAGATTGAATATTTTTAAGGAGGCTGGATCTCCTTTTAAATATTTTCATTTGGAAGTGAAGGGATTACTGATTCTTTTGAAAAAGAAACAAAAAACCCAAGAAAAAGACCTTGGATCTAAAGAATCTGTCAAGAAAGATGAGGATGCCGAATATGAAAAGGGGACCCCTGAAACTCCAACTTTGGTGCCTAGTGAAATCAAATTCTATTTGAATAAACGTCTTTTTGATTTTGTTTATTCTAGAAAAGCTATTAATCAAGTCATGATCCATTTGTTTGCCCTTCAAATCCAAACTGAAGGTTCGGAACAAAAATATGTTTTTGATTATATTAGGTTGGAAAATTTTTTTAATGATAAAAGTGCCAACAAGTTTGTGATTCATTTGTTCAATGGGTTTCTCCACGATTCTGTAGAAAGAGAAGAACATGTCAAATTATATAGAACAATCGAATTGGCAGTTAATTGTGACACTAAAGCAATTGATGAAGGAGATAAGATGTCGGTAACATTGATGAATTTTGCTGTATCGTTTAGTTTGGGTAAATTGAATATTCCCTTTGACTTGTTGAAAGTGAAAAAATCTACAGATTTACCAATTGAGCCTTCTGAAATATTGTACAATGATCAGGTAGCACATGAAAAGCATTGCCATCTTACACAGAAACAATCAGTAGAATCTATATCTGACTTACTTCAAAATGTGTTGAGCACCTTTGAGATCAAATTTGAAGATTTTAGTTTTTCAATTGGTAGCTACGAGTTGAAAATTTCAAATTTTTCTACTTCAGTTGAGCGCAATGTTAAAGGAAACGTTAGATTTCTGTTTTATCTTGTATCCACTCGATTATTTCATAAAGGAAGTAACTGTTTCGAGTTGCCCTCTCTTTCTCAAAATCTTGATTTTACTATTGATCATTTGAGTATAGCCATTGCTGCTTTAATACATAACCGTAACCCTACTTCTGCGGTAAACTTAGTTGAAAGATTAATGATTACAAATCCAATGTTCAATATTTATTACGATCAATTGCAAGTATTGGCTGAAATTCTCCTTGATAATAAACAAAAATCTACACAATCCACCAACAAAATTCAAAAGAAATTAACTCCAGAGGAAAAGGAAAAATATTTCCACTACATTTCGTTTCTTGGTGAGATATCTGCAAAGTTCTCTTTGGTTGACATGAAAATCAATGTACACATACCTTCTGAAAATTCAAATTTTGATCGCAGTGATCCAAATAATTCCATCATTTCATTTCACTTATCTTTATTTTCAACAAAAGTGCTAGCTAGTAAAAAACATGGGATTTTGACTGACATCATAAGAATAAAAAACATCAGAGTTAGTGCTTTGGACAATGTTATGTCTATTAGTAAGATTGTTGGTGTCTTAACATATTCTACTAAACACTTAGATGTTGCAGTAAGATTAATGATGCATAAGGTGAATATTACCAGTATAAATGAAGCTATTTTCCACTTGGCTAGAAGAATAAGAAACGAACAAATTAGACAATTTAATAAAAGGTACGCTGAAAGATGCGAACTTTCTTATAATTCAAATGGAAAAGAAGACTTTCAAGCTTTGGATCTTTTCCAAGTACTACCAGAATATGTATCTCGCGTGAAATTTGAAGTATCTAGTCTTCAAGCTGATATTGTTTGTAAAGACGGTTTACCTTCAGAAAAGTTTCACGATACTGAATTCGACAAAGAAATTGATCTTAAAGATTTTAAAGTTGGAGTCTCATTGAGACTCTCAGGTATCAGTTATCAATATAAACGAGACAAAAAAGTTGTTAAGGGTGGTGTCAAATTAATTGAACTATACACTTTGACTGATTATACCGAGGCAGGTCCAAATTTATCTTCATCTAAAGAATCTGATGTTGACCTGCAGAATGAAACTGATCTGGAAGATTTCAGTGATTTAGAATCCATTGAAAGTACTTTGGAAGGAGATACTGTGATTGAACAGAGAGCAAAAAAGAATATGACTTTAAAAGACATTACCATGACTAATCATAACGATGATAATGATTATAACAAATTGTTTTTTAGATTTCCAGAAAATGATTTGAGGATCACCACTTTTCTTGTATTCTGTACATTCTATGCTATTCGTCTTCTAACATAT
Source organism: Kurtzmaniella fragi (assembly GCA_030581955.1). Lineage (NCBI taxonomy): Eukaryota > Fungi > Ascomycota > Pichiomycetes > Serinales > Debaryomycetaceae > Kurtzmaniella > Kurtzmaniella fragi. Next base: position 473,178 of record JAKTWE010000003.1, read on the forward strand.
TTTGGCCCCACAGAAGAAAGAGTCTGTACGGCAAAGGAGATGGCTGATGTAAGCGGACCAAAGCACCATCTTAAATTTGATTTACTTGCAGACTCTGTTGCATGTGTTTTTAGACTTCCAAATGATGTTGAGGTAATGGTCGAGCTAGATACTTTGAGGGCTTTCGCTTTACAAACTTTTAGACTTCATTATGCCCGTCTTTACGTCAAACATCCAGCAACTCAATTATGGACCAGACTTTTAGTGTTGAATGGACCTTGTATTGAAATCGAAAATGAAAAAAAATTAGAAGTCAAAGTAGATTGTCAAGGAGCAAGATTGATCATTCCTCATCAATTTGCTCTTTATACTGTTATAGACAATTTTATTTCATTTTTCAAGGCCATAAAGCAAATAAAGCAAAATATTCATCAATTACCTGATGTATCGAATTTTGAAAGAATATATCCCGAAGCTAAAGGAGCTTTGGTATTTCCTTACGTTCAAGTTAAGCTGAAAACTTTTCTCTTATTATTAGATGAAGATCCATTTGAGAATGAACTTAGTTATATACTCGATTTTGGACGAATCGCTCAAGAAGAAAGACTCAGGTTACAGAAATTATTTGATGAAAAGGCAGATTCTATCAGAAGCTCCCTGATGGAAGAAAGAATTAAGCTTACGGAGGGCACTTCGAGTCCTTTATCCCAGTCAAATAATTTTTCATCTGATGAATCCCTCGATAGACCTTTAACTGACGAGGATGCAGAAAAGCATATTGCAGATGCTCAAGAAAACTTGTATGAATCTTTTTCTCTTCTGTGGATTAAATCTTACCGTTTGTTTAAAAAGAAGAAAATAGAGATAAGGAAGAGAAAAGTAGAGTTATTTTGGGCAGAAGAAGTAATCAGCAAAAGCATACGCTCAAAATACGAAATAATGAATTATTCTATTGGCACTCAATTATGCAGTGGTTTAATAAGAGAGTTCAATCTTGAATTACTGCCTGCAAGAATTGACAATTTGCATAAATTCATTTTTGAAAAAGCTAAAGGTCAACCAAATAGAGACTATTCAATATTGGTTCCCTTATATTTCAGTCTTAAATGCTTGCTGGCACACATTCTTTTGAAAGATTACCCATTACCGGTTCTACTGTTACCACATAGTATTAGTGAAGATGAAAGTCCCGTGTTCCATTTAAGAGGTAACATTGTTATTAATGAAACTTTGGTTAAAAGGAAGGAAGAAATGAGGTACATTTTCGTTCCATTTATGCCAATCGCAAAACCCTCAGGTACGTCGGGAGATGGAACACCTTTGGATTGCTTCTATCTGACATTTGTCCCTAGAACCTTATGCCCAGTGAAGTTTATTTTGGACCTTGAGTGTGATTTAGTGAGTGACAGATCATGTTCCGTCACATGGTGCAAATCATATGTGCCAGCATTGCTGGCAACAATGAGTGCATTCGATAATTTTACAAAACCTCAGGTTGATGATTCTCCTTTGGGTTGGTGGGATAAAATGGCATTAAATATGCATGGTCATGTTGAAATTCGTGTTGCAAATGAATTAACTCTCCATATGAAAAGTCTGTTAGATCCTTATAAACTTATTGGAGAATCTGCTGGCCTCACATTTGCTTGGAAGAACTCTGTGAAAGTCAACATAAATCCTTCCGAAAAATGGGATGAATTGATGACGGTAGAGAGTGATGACTTTATATTGGCAGTACCGAATTATCTGACACAAGAATCCGGGTCGTGGAGTTTATACACAGAGGCTGTTTTACGCTCCAAAGATAACAATGTGTCTGAAAGTAATAAATATCTGAAAAAGATAATGACATTGCTGCTGGACGAAAAGGTTGTTTGGAAATTAGGTTTGTTGTTTGAAAGGAACAAGAAAATAATAGATATGAACAAGGAAGTTCCAAATTTACTGGCAGATGAAGCCCGGACAAATGAATTTAAACCACATTATGATGTTGAAATCACCAATCCAGATTTCGAATATCATCCAGATTCTTATGAAGGATTTAGATCAGATTATATACATCTTGCTATCTCAGTTGACTGTTCAAGAGGTAACTCACATAACTCTATTTATTTATCTCCAATGACATTTTTCTACTTTTTTGATTGGTGGCATGTTTTGACTAAATCCCTGTCTCCCCCAATTAAGCAAGGAAAATTGTTTTCCTCTGATTCCTTGATGACCAAGTCTCATGTCAAGATGGGAACTCATCTTTTTACTGTGAAATATCAGTTGAAACTTGCTCCTTTAACCTTGAGTCATTTATATAAACATTCGACTAGTGAAGATCTTGATAAGCGGAATAGGATTGCCTACACTGGTTTAAAAGGTAAGTTTGACAGATGTATTGTGGATTTGCATCAAAAGAAACTTCCTGTCAGATACGTTAACAGAAAGTTAAACATAAACAATAAAGTTCTTCATTTGAAAATGAATGAAGGAGCTGTTGATATCAGTGGAGCAGATATTAGAGTTTTAAAGGCAGTATTCAACGAGAGATCGATCACAGGTTATTTGGCTTCACAACTAGGAGATACAAGACTGGAGTCGGATCCTATTTACGCAGACAATAGTAGTACAGAACTGACATTATATGGAGATTGGACTGATATTGAAGATTTTATTGAATTGGAAGAACGAGAGCTTCTAAGCAATAATCCTCGAATTGTTGTCTTACCATTTTTCTACCTGCCTTTCTTTTCATATGTTCGTGAATTTATTGACCAAGATGTTGGTAAATATCCATTTGGAAATGAAAAAAGTCACAACTGTGAACTAGGAAAATCCAATCCTGAGAAAATACAGCTAGATTTAACTAGAGATAGATTGAATGAGGTTGAAAACCTTATAAAGAGTACTCAAGCAGTTTACTCTAAAATTAAAGATCAAGCAAAACTTAAGTCATTGAGTAGTAAAATCAAGAATTTAAAAGAAAGGAAAGAGGTACTCACTGCTCTTATTTCTAGACTTAACGATGAAATGGATTGCAAATCACAATTTTCTGGTTCAACTAATATGACAAATAGATTATCTGTTTACGCGCTGCATAGACTGGAAGAAGAGATTGATTTAGAGCTGTTGATGAATCAAGGAGCCGTACATTATCATAATCGTTTTATGATACACAACATGAAACTTTTGTGGGACACTAAATTGAGAGATTACATTTTGGATTATGGTAAAAGAGTGGGAGACAGACGACAAATGGTTTACTTTACTGGTAGGAGAGCTGTAGATTTTATCGAAGGATTGATTGATCAAGTCAACGAGCCAGACGTTAAATCAAAGCCTAAAGTCAGTCATATTGATTCAGAAAGCTTGAAAACAGGAGAAGATGTAATAAACTCTTTTGAAGAAGAAATTACTAGTGTAAAAGAAGGAGAAGAAGCCGAGAGAACTTATCTTATCAAATTTATCCATCCTCAAGTGGAACTTTCAACTACACGAACTCCGAAGAAAGCGTTGATATTATCTAGAGATATAGAACTTAGGATCATTAATATTAATAGGGCTGGTTTGAAAGAAGTTATAAGTGAGAGTGAAATTCTTTCAGGTTTAATTGAAACAAGATATGGGGTACTTCTACAAGATCTGAATATTTTAGTGTTTGATAGAAGCCAAGCCTCTTGGCTTCATTTTGAAAGTTGTTATGATAGTTCATGGCATCAAGATGAACTTGTTGTTGAAAGAAATAGTATTGGTGTTTGCTACAATGCTACCAATAAATTGTCAGAAGCTTTGGAACATGAAACACATCTTCGAGTTCACTTATGCAAAGTTGTTATATCTGCGACCTCCGAACAATACAGCTCTCTTGTTGATATATGCAAACATTTATTGATAAGAACCAAAACCAAGCAGGATAGAGTATTGGAAAGACTTGAGAAAGTTGTTTCATTGTCTGAAATCAAAGAATTTGCAGGTTTGGATAAGAGGTTAATTGAACTTCAAACCAAAATTAGAAGATACAGAGACATTTTCCTAAGTTTGCGCCAAAAAGGAATCCATTTGAGTGACTTAGAAGATCATCAATTAAGAGCTGTAGAGCTTGAGACGGAAAGAATGAAAATTGAATTGTTTGTATTGATGAAGCTGCTTGGACTGCAAAGATTGAAAATGCAAACCAAGAGAGAATTCACTAAAAGATGGAGAATACAAGCCGACCAAGTTGTATTCCATTTATTGGAAAACAACAGGGACCCGCTTGTCGATATTGCTCTTGCCACACCAAGATATACTCGACTTGACCTTCTGAATGGAACAAGAACACATAAAGTAATTGTTCGTATGTTACAAGCGTTCAATCTTAAACCTAACTCAGTTTATCCAGAACTTTTGAGTCCATTGGAAGAAACTGATAAGAATATAGTTGAAATTTCTTGGACAATGATGGATCCAGTAGGGGGTATTGGTTTGATGCAAGACTCTTGTATTGTGATCCAGCCGTTGAAAATTGAGTTGGATGTTCAAACTGCTACAACACTTTCCCATTACGTCAGTGGAACAAAAAATCTGGCTGTGGATGGAGAAAGTCACGTTAACTCTAATGGAAATGACAACTTATCTCACAAATCATTAGAAGAACTGAAAAACCCATTCAGGAGGCTTAAAAATAGAATAACATCACATTCCGATGGAAGTTCAACAAGTTCTACAAGTTCAACCACTGATGACCATCAATATTCAGAATCGCCTGCCACGTCGGCGGCAAATTCTGCAGATACCCAACTGGTTGATTCTGATTTGAGCAACACTGAAGAAGAACCTAATGTGGATGATGATATTACAAAAGCAATAAACCGTTCTGCCAAGTATCTGTCAATTGTTGCGCTCAATATCAAACCTTTTAAGGTCATGATATCTTTAAAAGCACCAAAGCATTTGAACATTATTGATTTTCATAAATTGATGCTTGTTATCCCAGAGTTGGAATATAGAGACAAGGTTTGGCTGACTTCCGATGCCGTTTCCAGATTCAAGAAAGATATAACGAAGATAGTTCTTGCTCACCTGGGTAAGATCATTGGTAATAAATTCAAGATAAAGAAAAGGCTGGTTGTTAGTACCCCTTTGAAGCAAATTGAAGTTTATGATCAATTTTTGACAGTTGAAGATCTTCAAGAAGCAGGAAGATCAAGAGATCTGGCCAAGACAGATTCTGAGCATGCACATCCACATATAGGACAACATTCTCATCGCCACCACAAGGGACATAACGGAGACAGAAGTCATTCAGCAGCACGATCTCAAGATTTCAGTTTTGACAACTATTTAGAAAAAATCGAAGAGCTGTAGACATAAGATTATAGTATATTAATACGAGTTTATACCAAATTTCATGTAGACGATTAATCAAGACCACGAACCGGAGAATACTGACATTTAACCAATAATTAAAACGTAACAGAAAAATATAAAGTTATATATAGATATTTTTACTAGCAGGTAAATACGCTTCAATGCCATACCTGCATTCATTATAATTCTACAATTGATCCACTAAAAGGGTCCTTCACGCTGAAAATAAACTCCGAAACTATCCACATATATTTCTCAATCAACGTAATTCTGTGCCATATTCTCAATTTACCATAATCTCATTTGCATTACTTAATCTTAATTTAAGGCTTGGTAAGGAGTGCAAAACGCGGTACGCGTGGCTCTAGTCATAAATTAACTGTAAACTACCAGGTCTTGCTTTAATTGGCCTGTAAAATCGCAACTGTGATCTCATTACCTTCACCTCAACATTGCTAAACCGCTTCTTTCGAGTTCAATCGGTTTTATTTGCGTTTGTAGTTTTTTAATTAGTTTTTTTTTTTTTTTGCTCGTTTGTATCCTCCATATATTACTTATCAACTTCAATAACTTGCAATATCTAATGGCATTCTTTGAGGCACTCAAGGAGAAGGCGGCCAGCACGTTGGCACAGGTCTTGGAAAATAGAGACACCTCCAATGGCCTCTCAAAGGACCAATTGTTCTGTCGGGACTACCGTTTACCAGATGGTGAAACTGTACTTACCGAGAGCCCCGTAGAAGTTGTATTCAAGCCAGGAAACGTGAAAAATACCCCTAGAAATGAAGCCAACCCTCAGGGACGATTGTATTTAACCCAGCATTTTCTCTTGTTTAGAGATGCGTTTGATAGAAAGAATTGCTCTTTTACTTTGCATCTTCTGACTGTCAGAAAAGTTGAAAGACTTCCTACCAAACTGTACGTTTACGCTCTTAGTGCTACGACTCATCTGCAAACGGTTATTAACATGTATTTAATTGGGGTCCGGCCGGAAAGTGAGAGATTTGCTCATACATTGAGAAACTCATTGAAGAATAACTTAGTCAATGTACCCAAATTGCAACCTTTTATCCAAAGTTGTTATTCTGAATATTTATTGGCCAAAAATAATGTTACTAATGAAGTAATTGAAGAAGTCCCTGAAGGAGGTCTTGGATTGACTTTCAGATTTCCTGGCAATACGAAGGAAAGTAGGGATCGTCTGAAAATGAAACTTTGGTTTGATTTAATGAGAGCTGATGGTAGAAATTTGCTGATAGTGAAACATCCAATGTTTTATCGATTGGTAAGGGTAGGATTACCAAATCGTCTCAGAGGTGAAATTTGGGAATTGTGTAGTGGTAGTATGTTTTCAAGACTTGATAAACATCAAGAATATGAAGAAATTCTTCGCGTTAATGCAAATAAAAATTCAGTTGCTAAAGATGAAATTGAGAAGGATTTGAATCGTCTGTTGCCTGAATATTCGGCATACCAGTCCCCAGAAGGTATTGAGAGATTGAGAAGAGTTCTCACTGCTTACTCGTGGAAAAATCCAGAAGTTGGATACTGTCAAGCCATGAATATTGTTGTTGCTGCTCTTTTGATTTATATGTCCGAAGAACAAGCCTTTTGGTGTTTGAATGTTCTCTGTGATAGAATTGTACCTGGTTATTACTCACAAACCATGTATGGTACTTTACTTGATCAAAGGGTCTTTGAGCTGTTAGTTCAAGAAACCATGCCACTACTTTGGGAGCATATTTCTAAGCATGATATTCAATTGTCAGTGGTGAGTTTACCATGGTTCCTTCTGTTATATTTGTCATCAATGCCTTTGGTATTTGCATGTCGTATACTTGATGTTTTCTTTTTACAAGGCTCAAAAACTCTTTTCCAAGTTGCTCTTGCAATTATTAAGTTGAACGGAGAAAAAATTTTGACTGTCGAAGATGACGGATCATTTATACAAGTGCTAAAGAATTTTTTCTTGAGCTTAGATCAACTGGCACATCCTAATCTGCCCAATGAAAAGTATAGAGCAGTCACAAATTTTCAAGAACTTTTAGTGACAGCTTTCAAAGAATTCCTGGTTATTGATGAAACTGTCATAGATAAACATAGGTCCAAACATAGAGATTCTATCTTCCTGAACATTCAAAATTTTGTCAAGCAGACTGAAATTAGAAATCTTCCTAAAACAAATTTTAGTACTCCTGAAATCCTGTTGTTATATGACAGATTTTATTCGGTGGTAGAAAGTAACGTTACCAAAGGGAATGGTAATTCTGATATGGATTATAAAGGTTTTGAAAGATTCATGCAACAAATTTGCGATTTTGTGACCCCATTAAACAAAGACAGTGTCCCCTTTTTAAGAAAATTATATTTGAAGTGGGCTGGTAATGATTCGATGTCACTTTCTGCTCTTGTAGTTGGATTGAACAAGTTATGTGAACCAGACTTGATGGAATCTTTATCAAATTTCTTCATTTTATATGATACCAAGAATACTGGGAGGGTTGATCGTGAAGGAATACTTCAAATGTCTGAAGATTTACTTTACATAACAGCACCTTGGAAAGAAGGTAGAGTATTGGATCTGTTGACTGAAGTGGCAATCGAAAACGCTTTAGCTGATAAAATAGCTGATGAACAAAAGAGACAATCTGAGGGGATATTCAACGAAGATATTTCCCTTCCTGAGCATATGGAACTAGAAGAAAGCACAAGGCAAAAACTTACCAATCAGCAATCTGAAAGGTATTTAAGCGCTGCTAGCACTTTCATTCAACGGGCGTTTGAATATGCCCAACCAATGGAGGAAGAATTGCTTATTGAAGAACTCAAGATCGATGACAAAATATCACACAATGCAGCCTTGAACCCAAATGCGCCGGTTTTTTTACTGCTCCCAACGTTTCGTATGGTGGTTTTAGCAGATGAAACGTATGAGTTGTTTTTTAGTGATACTCTTCGAAACTCTATTCATGTTGAAAGGCCCTTGGATTCAAAGTTCTCTGGAGCAAGATCCCTTAGAAATCTCTTTGATGGTCTCGTGGCTGATGGAAGAAAAGTGGCAACTAAAGTCCGTCTTAGAATGGATTCTGCTGCCCTGCAACTTCATAGTCCTGATAATGCTTCAATAAGAACGTCTGTAACCGTTGAAGACGATGAAAGAGATGATGATTTCGGTATCGTTGCCATGGATGACAAAGATTCAGATATTCTACTTCTGTCGGCCGAGGCTCAAATGACGGTCAAGACTGGTAATAGGACACCAGGTGCATCTACTGCGGATTTGAATGAGTTGCATGACCCGGAAAATGATACACAGAATCTAGTTGAGTTCGAGCACTAATGAGCAGGTCTCTGTTGAAATTTATACATACATCAATAAATACATTATCTAAATACTATTACTAAAATAAAAATTACGATTTTCCAAACAATTTTCTCAACTTACCAAACTTCTTCTTTTGCTTAGGTTCTTCCTTTTCTTTTGGTTTTCTAAGTGAGATAATATGTGGGTTTGGTGGAGATGAAACAGCAGAGCTTGAAACTATATGGCCGTGGCTGTTATCTTCATCATCTGAGTCTGCAAATCTACTTGCAAACCTGGATCCATTGTGGTCTTCATCGTCTGAATCAGCAAATCTTGATTCGACTGCTGGTATGAGGGTTGGTGACTCGTTGGTGACTTCCGGAGATGGAACTATGATGGGTTTGGTTGGGCTTGCCCTTGGAGAACCATTGTGTTGAGGCATAGCAGCCGCATATGGATCTTCTCTTCTCAAAGTTAATATCCTAGTTGGTTCTTGCTTTGCCTTGAATGTGGATCTTGGTCTAGCATTTGCTTTCGCATAAAGGTCGGCGGCCTTGGACTTTCCTGGCAGTTGGTAACCTTCTTGGAACACTGGGTGAGCAGCAATTGGAGCAACATACAGGTTTCTAAACAGTCTTCCACTCATACCGTTAGCATTTGATTGACTATCCATGGCCACGGATTGAGGTCTAAGAGTTCTAACTGGAGTGGTTGTTGAAGTTGGCAGACGAAGTGAAAGCCTCTTTGCTTGTGGACTGGTCGTTGCAGGTGACGAAACAGTGATAGGAGCTGGGGCCTGAATTACATGGTTTTGATGAATTGCATCAAGTGCACTCAGCAGTAATTTCAGATTCAATCTTGTGTTCTCTGCCGTTGTCAACAGTAAATAAGCAGAATTTGCAGGATTGGATGAAGGTTTCAGAGTTTTTAAAGCACTCTTTGATTTTTTCTTCATAGCACTCTTCATTGGCTTTTTCAGAGGAGAATCAACAGAACTGGTAACAGATACAATTGATGAGGATGATGAGATTTCTCTTTCAGCTAATTTTGGAATTTGAAGAAGTTCTTCTGGAATTGTAGTGGTGTTGTCATCAAATTTAGGGCGAAGGTGCTTGGCTAAACCTCCACCTGGTTGGTGTTCTTCATCTTCATACAACTCAGCATCTGTTGCTTTTGTAATAGTATCGTCATTTTGATGTATTTTATCAAATTCATCAACATTGAGAACTTTATTGGCACTGATGGCATTTAAAGTAGAATCATCGGAAATTTCTTTTGGAAGAATTTCTTCAGAGTTTGTAGAAATTACACTCAAGTCTCCGGAAACACTTGGTAAATCCACAAAATCATTAATTTCTAGGTTATTTTCATTTTCGTCAAGAGTTGTACGAGAAATGTCATCTATGATGTCAGGAACTGGATCAATTGTAACATCAGGAAGACTTTCAACTTCGTTAATTTGATTTGGAATTTCTTTTTGATTTTGATAATGTCCGTTTTGTTGCTCGCGAGAAGCGTCTTCTCTTTCGAGAGATTTCAACTTTTCCTCTTCCAATTGTCTTTTCAACTTGAGTTTTTCAAATTCCTTTCTGCGTCTTTCTAATTCTTTAACGTGAGATCTTTCCCTCTCTATTTCTTCGTCTAACCTTTTATATTCTTCGTCAATAGGCAGTGATGACAGAGGCTCGGCAATTGTTCTCAATTTTGGTGCCTCCACTAAAGACAGAAGTCTGGAGCCTGCTCCTACTCTGGAAGGTTGTTTACCTCTAAGCAGTGAAGATCTCGAAGAGGGATTATTGTTGTTAAAACCAGTACTTGTACTTCTTCTAATAGATGGAGTTCTTGGGGTACTACGCATACTATTGGAACGTGCTATTTCTTTTTTCATGGTAGACTCAGGAACTTCAATAATTTGAATACCATTTGCGGTAGGGACGTATTTTTTAACCATCTTGACAGGTGTCACGGGTGTTTTTGAAGTTTGATGAGCCAAACTTAAGTCAGCCATGTTTTTATGGTTAATCAGATCACTTTGACTTGTAACACTACGTCTTCTGTTTGCAGTGGGAGACGGACCAGACAGTTCAAAATTAGAAAATAAGGTCCCTTGATTTGGCTTTGTCGTAATTGAGGAAGAACGCTTGAGAAGAGAGCTTTTCCTTGGTTCAGTGTGGGCCACTGGGGGGGCAAGAGCAGAATGGTGACGCGAGAAAGAAGCCAATCTCAGTTGATTGCTAGATCCGTTTGCTGCGATACCAGCCTTAGAACCACCAATTGTGAGTGCCGCGGCACGCGCACTGTTAGATGGTTCTTGGCCTGGAAGTGCCGAGTGATTCACGCCAGTGTAATTGGTCTTATGGGTAGTTCCACGGCGTTTAAACATGCCTTCAATTGAGTTTAAATAGTAGACGTTGTTGCTAAAAACGAGGTGCGAACAAAAGTGAAAGTTGTTCCTTTGAAATGAAATGAAGCCTGGTGCAACATTACACAAAAGCAAATTAAGTAATGGGAAGCAATATGGGCTTAGATAGAAATACGGTGGTTAAAGGAAAGGGAATGTAAAAATTGCAATAGAGTTATAGAAGATATATTTAATATACAAAACCCTAATAAAGATGAAGATAAGAAACTCAAATAATCAAACCAACACTAAGTTGAACTTTACAATAGTGAATATGTTTTGAAGTTGTTGTTTTGCTATGGTTGTGATCGTTTGCGAGTAGATAATAATTGGAAAGTTAGTCAGGATTCAATGTTTATTATTTAAATGGTTATGTAGTCGGTGATTATAATAGCCGTTGGCTCTTATGTATCCGTCAGCTTTGGAACAATAAAATTGTTCATCGGGTGCAATATTACTAAGGCACGTATAGTAGTTTACGTAAAGATGCAAGAGGCGCGCTCGCGGTCTATTTATTCCTTTAAGAGAACAATCCGAATCTCCCATTCTGTAAATTTAGATTACCAGCCCCGAGTTTATTTAGGTGTGATCTAATGGATTAGTAGATTAAGATTTATAGTTGGTTTATGGGATTAATCACAAATTTGTTCATTTGGTTACTGTAATTATATTTTGTTCTGTTTATATTTGTTACTGATAATATTTCAGTTATGCATGTTCTACTAATTCCTGGCTTCATTTGTGGCTACAATCATGGCTACAATCATGGCTTCAATATCATGCTATTACTATCTATAACCCAACTACTGTATTTCTACCAAAGTACCCTAATCCCAATAAGTTGTACACAACCATGCCGGTTTTCTGGCCCTGCAGAATCAAAAAGTTTCTCGTTGGTCCAGCTAAAAGAAGAATCCCTGACCATAAAAACCCCTGTAAAAAAGTCATCACTATTTGATCCTTGATAACTGCGTAGGCAACAACACTTGAACTGATGGTTGGCTTCTCCTTCACTCCTATTTTCTTTCCCTTGCTGTTAGCTTGTGTAGCATACCCGTCTAAAGATCTGTAAAAAGATTCTTCAAATCGAAGGTCTGGTATAACCAATGACATTGCGATAGGTCGAGGTCAATAAACGTTTCTTGGTGTTTCCGATAGAGTGTTTTAGAGGTTTTGATTTTAATTTTTATTTTAATGTTTGCACTTTTTTTTTTCGTGGTATTTTGACTGTATTTTTCAACCCACACATACTGCACACTAAATCTTTCATTTCACTTTTCACCTTCTTCAACTAACAATCAACTATGGAGGAAGATAGTGGCCCTCGTGTGACCATCAGACAAGCGGAAAGAGACCGGGTTGACTTTATACTTAAAGATGTTGATCTCTCAGTGTCCAACTCGATTCGTCGTGCTATGCTCGCCGAGGTACCAACTCTTGCCATCGATCTTGTCGAGATTGAAGTAAACACTTCAGTTTTAGCAGACGAGTTTTTGGCCCACAGACTAGGTCTTGTACCTCTTGTTTCAGAGGGAATCGACCAACTTTCTTACCTGAGAGACTGTACCTGTGACCAATACTGTCCTAACTGTTCCGTAAAACTTGAGTTGACTGCCAAATGTGATTCTGACTCTACTATGAATGTTTATTCAGCTGACTTGGCTAAATTTGCAAATGGTTCCAAGTTAGGAGATCCAGTCATTCGGGACCGTGCAGGGCGGGGTCCTCTTATCTGTAAATTAAGAAAGCATCAAGAGCTTAGAATTACATGTATTGCTAAAAAGGGGATTGCCAAGGAACATGCCAAATGGCTGCCATGTTCAGCTGTTGGATTTGAATATGATCCATGGAATAAATTGAAACATACTGATTATTGGTACGAAGAAGATGCTGATGCTGAATGGCCCAAGCTGGCAAATTGTGAGTGGGAAGAAGCTCCAGATCCAGATGCCAAATTTGATTATAATGCTAAGGCCGACAATTTTTACTTGGATGTCGAAACTGTCGGAGTATTAACTCCAGATGAAGTTGTTCTCAAAGGTATTGAAGTTTTACAATTGAAACTTGCAGGGATCCTGATGGAATTAAACAAAGATGGTGTAGAAGCCAGTAATGCACAACTGGGAGGATTCACAACTTATGGGCGTCTGATGGGAGGAGACCTGCCAGGAGGAGAAACTTCTTATGGAGGAGGATTTGGTGGTTCAACGTGGAATTAATGTATTATAGAGGATTAATCAAATAAAATATTCAAGAAAATTACCCATTTTGTAGCCAAACTTGTATATTCTATATTCTATTTACCCTCCAGGGGCAGCCAATTGACTACATGATCAAATTCGACTAATTTTCCTCCAAAAATGTCCAACGCGCTGCCATAGGTCAAATCGACCTTCCCTTCAGATAACTTATTAACAGTATCGAGATCTTCCACCAGTTTAGCTCCTCCAGCATACACGATCTTGCCTTCAAATCCTGAAGGACACCACTTTCCTAAAGCTTTGACAAGGTCTTCATCAATCCCTTTGCAAAGCCCTTCTACGTCGGCAGCATGGATCAAAAACTCCAGACAGTACTTGGACACCTGCTCAAGAAACTCTGCGTTCAATACATCCTTAGTAAGAGTCTGCCACTTATTAATGGCTACAACCCAAGTGGTTGAACCGTCATCTTGTTTAACGGCCCTACAACTCAAATCCACAACTAACCTTTCCTTAGAGACAAGGTTAGACATTTGTTGAAGCTTCTTCCAGTCAAGATTGCCCTCGGAATAAAGCCAAGACGTAACAATCACTTGTTTAGCTTGGTGTTGATCGAGCCAAATAAGGGCATTATCCAAGTTAATACCACCTCCAATTTGAAGCTTTCCTGGCCAAGCGTTCAAGGCATCAATAGCTGTAAGATCGTTCTGCTCGTTTGTTCCCAACTTGATGACGTGACATCCTTGCACGTTGTGTTTTTGGTAGAGTTTTGCATAATATGAGCCAGGTTTAGAAGAGACAAAGTTTTCGGTGGTCGAGTTTGAAGCCTCTTTATCATCCTGTGTGAGAGTTCCACCAACAATCTGTTTAACCTGACCGGAGTGTATATCAATGCAACCTCTGAAACGAGTCATTATATGTCTAGAAGACGTTTATACCTATTAAAACAGTCCAAAATTTAAGAACTGGAAACAAAGCGTACGAAGTATTTAATTTTTCAGTTGAGAAGATGCACTCAAAAATAAAGTTAAATTAAATAAATCTCACACATTACCACTTCTTCTTTGATTAAGCGTCCCCACTATGTCAGACGAGGACTATATGAGGGCCATGGAGCTTCAGAGAAAGAACTTTGAAGCCCAGTTTGGATCTATTGAAACTTTGGGGTTCCAAGACAAGATCAAGGAGAAACAAGAAGAGTTGGAAACAGAACTCACAAATAGAGATGAGGAAGGAGATGAGGACGATGAAAACAGTCAAGAAAGTGACTTGAACTCATCAGATGGTGAGAGCGACGAGTCCGGAGATTTTGGAGGGTTTGATAGTGATGAGGAGGCTATGGCGGTTTCCAAAAAACCACAGCATCGTGAAACTTCTGCTCCCAAAGTGGTCCGACTTTCAGACAGTTATACAGGGAAGCAACATGGCATAAGTAAGAAGGATAAAAAATTGCTAAGTTCAGGAAGAGTAGCCAGTTTGGTGGAACAAGCAAAAATAGAAGCAATCAATCTGAAAATGACCAAAAAACAACAAAAGGCAGCTGCTAAAGAGGACTCTGATAATCTTGACAATGATTTAAAATTACAACGATTACTTCAAGAATCGCATATATTAACAGGGTCATCCGAAGTTTCAGGAGCTGAACTTACATTGCAAACCATCGATTATGATGATCCTACGGGGAACGCTAGAAAAAGAACTTTAGAATCCAGAATTCGAACTTTAGCCTCTACCAATTCAGCCACTGGAGGGTTACCCAAGAAATTGGAAAAAATGCCAATGGGGATGCGAAAGGGAATGATTCGAACTCACGAGGACAAAATCAAGAGGTACGAGGAAGAAGCTAAAAACGCGGGTATTGTATTGCATAAGGTGAAAAAGGGAGAAAGAAGACAATTGAACGTTAAGGGTTCGACTCTCATAACTGACCGTATTGGTTCGGGCCAAAAGAAATTGAACACCATTAGAGATCGTGGGTTGAAAATTAGTCTGGTCGGTAGAAGTACCAGAAATGGATTAGTTATTCTGAAGGATGATATTGAAAGAATCAATAATCAAGGGAAACGTAGAAATGGAGGAGGGAAAAAGAAAGGGAAGCGTTAGAGAGTGGAGTGGTTGATGTGCTTCAAAGCACATTTGATTAAATGAGATCCTAAGTAATGGTTGCGAGTTGTTGTATCCATATTATTTAATAGACACTCCCAGGATTTTGGTTCCTGAGTTTAAAAATAAATCATAGACAAAAGAATTATTTGTAGATCCAAACAACAATAAACCATAGTCTTCTATCTCGTTCGACTATCATCTTGTCTTGTTTGGCTCTGGGTTGCACATCTGTTCTTTTTTTTTTTTTTTTTTGTCTGCTTCTCTGCTTTTTACACCTTCTTGTTTATGTTTCCTGCACACATCCCACAGTATTTACCTTGTTGCGCATCATCACTCAAATCAAAACAATAATAGCATGTCCCTGATGCTCCCCAAAGCTCGATCCAGGGCCCAATCGGGAACCATGAACTCGCCACTGACTCATAAGGCCGGCCCTCTACAAAACCTTTCCAATAAGGGTCGCAGTTTCTCCAAATCAAACCGCCAGGCATCCACCAGAATCACTTCAAGAGGTGAACTCTTTAACAGGATTGATCTTGAAGACGCCATCCATTTTGAAGATAACAAGCATACTATTCTTCTGAATTTTGAAGAATGGATCAAGTTGGCAACAGATAACAAAATCACTCTGAAGAATTCATGGCAAATCGCCTTGATTGATTATTTCAAAGATTTAAATGTCATTAAAGATGGAGAGAATATCAATTTCCAAAGAGCCCTGGCAACTTTAGATGGATGTGTTAAAATTTACCTGAGTAGAGTGGAACTGGCTGCAAATGAAACGGGGAAATTATTGAGTGGATTGGCCACAAAAGCACAAGCAAATGATGACCAAGATGATAATGAAGATGATGAGGACGGAGAGGCTGCAGATGGCGATGCCAATGATGACTCTACCATGAATGATAGAAAGAAAAGAAAAATGAATCGAGTAGTTGAACTGACTTTGGTTACATTTGATACTATAAGGGTGAAGAAATTGGATCAAGAGCTTGCGATTGACCCTTTGTTTAAAAAAGCTCTTTCTGAATTCGATGAAGGTGGAGCTAAAAGTTTATTATTAAATACCCTTTCCATTGATAAAGGTAGAGTTGTTTTTGCAACTGCTGCTGCTGCTAAAGAAGATTGTGAAGGTGAAGAAGAAATGAATGCATTGGTTGAGTCCAAAAAGCCTTCTGATAGTTCAATTGAAGATAAAATATTTCAAATGGGTGAAAGATTACAAGGGATTGAAGAAACCACCATATGTCCTTCATTAGAAGAATTGAAAGTTGTTCTCACTGATATAAATCAGGCGAAGAAAGTGCTAGGAGAAGTAAATACCAGATTCATGGATGAAAAAGAAACAACAATGGAGCCACTGCCATTCACATTACCAGAATTCGATGATTATGGTGATGACAATATTCTGAACCATTTCAATGAAAGTGTAGTAAGACTGATGATAATGGAAGATGGTAACTCGGAAAGATCTGGTGAATATGTTTCCACTGAACTCGAACCTACAACAAACCTTCTTGATAGAGATTTAATGGCATATTTTGATAGAAACATGAAGACCAACTGGCGTGGTCCTGAACATTGGAAAGTTCAGAAATTCAAAGAAAATTTTGAACGAGAATCAACGGTCGAAACTGGTGCTCTTTCAACCACAGCTAATAACAATCCACTTATCAAAAAGAAAGAAAAAGTTCAAACTATTATCAATTTTTTTGAGGAAATAGATGTGGATGAAGTTGAAGCTGAAATATTTGCCAGTCCAAAAAACCCATTGAGTACTACAATGCGGCCAGATAACAAAAAGCCATTGGTGAAGAATAAGCTTCCTGAAGATATTCAATTTAATTCAAAACGCTTGACCTCACTTTTTCTCAAGGATAAACTGGTGGTACAATGGAGGCGATCATCAGTGGTAGTTGGAGGAACGGGAGTTGCCGGACTTGAACAACAAGAAAATCATGAGATTCAACCTTTAACAGATGAAAATTTCTTTGCAGATCAATACAAACAAAAAGAAGAAGAGGAAAAGCAATTAGAAAACTACAAGGAAGACAATGGGAATGAAAACCCATTTTTTGACGAAGGAGATGATTATGGTGGTATTGATTTCAATGATGCTTTGATTGGAGGAGATTCAGAAGAAAAGAAATTGGAGCATCCAGAACCACTTTTAGCGACTGGTACAGTAAGAAAGGCTCGACCAGAATATGTCAATTTTTCTAGAATAGCTAAAAGAGTCGATGTTAGGTTATTAAAAGACAATATCTGGAAGAGTATTAAAGAAGAACCTGGTGAAGATGAAAAACAGTTTACAGAAGTCATTACATCTATAGGAAAAATGTATTCATCTGAAGAGAGAAAAGATTTATCGACCAGTTTTTGTTTTATTTGCTTGTTACATTTAGCAAATGAACATGAGTTGACTATCCAAGGTACTGAATTACATGATAATTTGAAGATATCTGGATTTTAAAATAAGGTATGTATAATATATGGGGTTTAAGGAATATTTATGATAGCCATAATCGTAGAAAAAAACTACTGTAAGTAATAAAAAATTATTGAGTCTTCAAAACCTCTGCCCCGCGGCATACCTCCAAATTTGTATGTAAATTGCTGTACAAATTTCAGAAGAATGATTTGGTTAATTTTTGCGCAAAATAGCTTGATTTAATTCAAACTTTATAAATCTCAACTTCTCTAACCTCAAGCATTATTCCCTATCCTCCGATATTTTGATAGATCCTCAGTGTTCGTAGTTTCATATGACCTTTTGTTTTTTTTTCTCTAAGGTTCCAGAGAGATCGGTCTGTGTGTCCTGTACATAATCCCCCAACCCAAAAAACATTTGAACATGTTCCGAATTGAATTTTAAAACCCCATTTTCGCCTTTGAAATGTCTTTCCATATTAACTTATTCAAAGGACGTATGTTGACGAGGCTGGTGCCTATAGGTATGCGTCTTGTTGGTATACGCCTGGGCCGTGTTGGGTCCATTCGTAATGCTTCGTCGTCTCCATCGGGACCTTCTTCGTCCAATCATTCTCTCTTAGCGTCACAGGAGCAAATTGCTAATAACGATCTTAGAAATCCAATCGCACAGTCCGAGTTTTACAAGCTGTTGCTTGTTAATGGATACCCTAACATTGTTATTCAAAGGTTTGAGACTCCGGGAATTGAAGCCAATATGGAATGTAAACAGTTATACATTGATGCACTCGAGAGACTTGGTAAGAAAGGGCGAGCCGAACAAATGAGAAGACAAATCGCAGTTTCTTCTTCTAACTCTGTGGACGGTTTAAACTCTTTCCAAGGCGTTGGTTTGGGATCTGCTGGACATGGATTTGGATCTAGGTATGAACCTGTTCATGTTATTGTTTCTGAATCATTTTTCACCATTGCTCTGAAATGGTTGAAATGGTTAATACCTGTCGCCTTGTTAACTTATGGTGCTACTAATGGATTCAACTATTTGGTTGAGAATGGAACTATTTTCAAGAATCTGGAAGTCAACGATAAACTGGTTGATGTCAGTCAACTGACTGTTCGTTTCAAGGATGTTTGCGGATGTGATGAAGCCAGAGCTGAATTGGAAGAGATTGTAGAATTCTTGAAAGATCCACTGAAATTCACTGGTTTAGGAGGAAAATTACCCAAAGGTGTATTATTGACTGGTCCTCCTGGTACTGGTAAGACTCTTTTAGCAAGAGCCACTGCAGGTGAAGCGGGTGTACCCTTTTTCTTTATGCTGGGTTCTGAATTTGATGAATTATATGTTGGTGTTGGTGCCAAAAGAATCAGAGAATTGTTTACCCAGGCTCGTGAAAAAAGTCCAGCCATTATTTTCATTGATGAGTTGGATGCTATTGGAGGAAAGAGAAATCCAAAGGATCAAGCTTATGCTAAGCAAACATTGAATCAACTTTTAGTCGAATTAGATGGGTTCTCTCAAACAGAAGGAATTATTATTATTGGTGCTACAAATTTCCCAGAACTGCTTGATAAAGCTTTAACTAGACCTGGTAGATTTGATAAAGAAGTTAATGTGGATTTGCCTGATGTTAGAGGAAGAGTTGATATTCTTAAGCATCACATGGAAAACGTAGAAACTGCTGAAGATGTCGATCCTTCTCTTATTGCCAGAGGTACTCCAGGTCTTTCTGGTGCAGAATTGATGAATCTTGTCAACCAAGCAGCTGTTCACGCTCTGCAATTGTCTGCTCCTCTGGTCAATATGATTCATTTTGAATGGGCAAAGGACAAGATATTAATGGGAGCAGCTAAAAATAATATGGTATTGACTGAAGAGGCCCGTACAAACACGGCTTACCACGAAGCTGGTCATGCTATTATGGCCATGTACTCTCCTGGTGCAACTCCGTTATATAAAGCTACTATCTTACCTAGAGGTAGGGCTCTTGGTGTTACTTTCCAACTTCCTGAAATGGACAAAGTTGATATGACTAAAAAGGAATGTTTTGCACGTCTCGATGTGTGTATGGGAGGTAAAATTGCTGAAGAAATCATTCACGGTCCTGAAAACGTTACCTCTGGTTGTTCTCTGGATTTACTGAATGCTACAAGTGTTGCTAGAGCCATGGTTACCCTGTATGGTATGAATGAAAAGATTGGACCTATGAAACTTAGTGATGAATGGTCTCTGTGGCTGCAAAATATAAAAGAGTTGGCCGATCGGGAAGTACAAAAGTTTCTTCTTGAACTGGAAACTAGAACAAGAAAGCTTTTAAATGAAAGATCTCTTGAATTAAGAAGGCTTGCTGAAGGACTTCTTGAATATGAAACTTTAACTAAAGATGAAATGGAAAAAGTTGTACTTGGTGAAATTATAAATAAGCAAAAGCAAATTACTAATACAGTCATTAAAACGCCTGTGGGTGGTTCTAGGAGAGAACCTGTCTCTGTACCAGTTGAGGCATAATAACACGAGAGCATTCACACATGGAAAGGAAGAAGTGCTAAGCTGTACATATAAATATAGACGTAATTAGAATAACGCTTAACGATTTACATATCGATTCAATTGTAGAATTATATTTTTTAAAATTTATATTAACGTAAAATATCATAATTATCTAGCCTTTTCGACGAGTTCTTCATCCGGCTTTTTGGCCAGAACATTGTCTTCACCGTCGGATTCTCTCAACAGGTCTTCACTGACACGAGCCAGATGGATTCCCAGATGAAGCAGTAAATGGTCTGCATTGACCTTCAAATCACG
This sequence comes from Kurtzmaniella fragi, assembly GCA_030581955.1. Lineage (NCBI taxonomy): Eukaryota > Fungi > Ascomycota > Pichiomycetes > Serinales > Debaryomycetaceae > Kurtzmaniella > Kurtzmaniella fragi. The sequence goes on from JAKTWE010000003.1 coordinate 493,745, forward strand.
GTGGAAACGTTCAGGCCCCACAAAAGTCAAAACAATAATGTAGATAAAAATAGCACCACAAAATATACTCATAACTTTCCCATAGTCATATATTTCTGGTTTCCCTGGTCTTTTAACTGGGAACTTTTTACCTAAGTCTGCTTCGATTGTCATCGAAGCAGCAGAAATCAAATTACCTAGTTGGTAAACTAAACCAGAAAGGAAAGTACGATGAGTAGCGTTGACCAATTCCATCAAATGAATTGGGACTATACCATAGATTCCCATGACGCAAAACACAAGAGCAAAATCACCACCTGTGACAGCAGCACGGTCACTCAACATGAAAGCTGGATAAAGCATGCAAGCACCCACCACACTACCAACAATAAGTGACAATCTTCTTCCTAAAATTTCTGACATTTGACCAATCACAATACCACCACACATACCACCAAGATTAACAATTACCATGATTACTGTACGAGCATCAACAGAATATTCTCTTTGTTTTTGGATATAAACTGGGAACAAATCTTGAGTAGCATGAGATATAAAATTCAATCCTGCCATGAAGAGAACAAGATAAATAAACATTAACCATTCAGTTTTTAAAGTGATCAAAACCAGAGGATCAAGATGTTTGCGCCAAAATCCTTGATTTTCAATGTCACCACGTTGAGTCTGATTTTTCTTTACTGCTTTCATTCTGAGGTAATTTTCAGATTCTGGCGATACAATTCTCCATACAATTAAGATCATAGGAAGTCCAGCGGAGAACCAAAAAAGAGCTCTCCAGCCTTCACCTTCTTTATAAGTTGATTTGAAAGCACGATAGAATACAATGGCCAAAAGATAACCAAAATTATAACCAGGAAGAAAAAAACCGGATAAGATAGATTTAGCCTTGGTGGGTTGATTTTCTAATGCAGTAACAGCTGCATTACCATACATCCCACCCATAGCTACTCCAAACAAAGCCCTAACAGCCAAAAATTGTGAATAAGTTTGAGCAAATCCAGTACCAATTTCCAATATAACAAACAAAATACAATTAACAATAAAGGGCCATTTTCTACCATAATAATCACTGGCAATTCCAAAAATTATGGCTCCAACAGGACGAAGCATAAGAACAAGAGTAACTCCCCAAGTAATACTGGTAATAGATACATCTAAAGTGACGGCAATTTCTGCGGCAGAAGCAGAAACACAAAAGAAATCCATGGCATCAACAGTCCAGGCAAAGAACCCTAAAGCATAATCATTCCAGTTTTTGGCAGTAAGCTCACTCAATGCTGGAAAAGGATTAAGAGTTTGCCATACAGTAAGCTCTGAATGTCTGATAGGAATATCTACCAAGGTATTGAACCGAGATGCAAAATAATTGCCAATGGCTGCTCCTGAGAGATCTGGTTTTTCATTGTATAGATTGTTACCATCCAGTGTCAAGTTTGTCATTTTGTATGATTCAACAACCACAAATCTGATACAGGCAATCAATATTGGGAGGATTTGTGCCGTTTAAATATAAACTTGCGGTGGTGATACGGAAAAATGCAACCTGAAAGGGCTGATTTTTTATTTTTGAGTCGCATTTTTAATGTGGGGTATGAATTGACGTGGAGATTTTTACGGAAAATGACGCGGTCCTACTTGGCAGAATGTGGAGGGCAATACTAATAATCAAATGAGACACATTTAGTATCATAATTTGATGCTTATGTGGGGAAGAACTGTAGTGGAGGACACCAAGAAATTTATTATAGGACTAAGTACTTGAAAGGATATTTACGCACAGAGTTTAGATGTGAATTAACTTAGACCAATGTAATTGATCCAATAGTTTCCCGCATTTTGAAAAGTCGGTGAAATTCCAACAGCTCTTACTTCTTGTATTGCAAGAATCGGACAAGTATTCCCGTTTACTGTAATTGACTACAGCCTAATTTATAAAGTGGAGAATATTTCGGTGAGAAATGGAAGTTGTGTAAAGGCTAATGGGCTAACAATAATCTCGGACTCATGATGACTCCCGGAGTTCTATTTTTTAAGTTAAACTCTTCCAGTGGGGGAGGGGGGAAGAAAGCTTAAATGGGCGATGATTTTGCATTTGAGCAACTCAAACTCTCAAGCTGAGATATAAGGAGTAATTTTTCAAGGAAGGGGATCTCGGGGTGCTTTTGTGAGGAGGATATGACAAGTTCTGGTTGGAGGATTTAAGTAGAGTCCTGATTTTTTGGCACACATTAACTCCATAAATATTGTGACTAAAGTTTTACGGGGATTTCGAATAATATTCTAGATTTGGAAGGAACAGAGATGAGTATGAGCATTTGATTTTACATAATACTGGATGTGGATCAGTGATATAGAGATTTGTTGGAGAGGCGTTTTGTCAAAAGATCTTATTGTTTTGAATTGCTGCAAATTACAACATAAGACTATACATATAGATCAGTATTAGTAACAGCACATTAAGCAGTTTGCGGCATCGTGGTTGAAAATCCGGTCTGCTCCAAGCATTTTTTTTTAACTCTATGTAAAGTTTTTTAAACTCATATAATTGTTGACCAAAGAGTTTTTAAATTTTGGAATAAATTCTGTCATTACAGTGATTAAAATGAACAGTTGTAATTTATCAAGTTTTAACTGTTGGTGTTTCAGATGAATAAGAGTGTGTTTAATTTATTTGTATTTTTGATTTATGATTTTAATTTTTTCGATTTTTCGTTCTTAACTCCCTTTTCCACTAGTATTGATATACACAACTGCAGTCAACCCGTGATAGGTGCAGAGCATCTAAGGGTTCATTTTAGTCAGAAACTGTCAGGACCTGTCTGAAAATGAACGCTTGGCATCAATAAATTGGCCAACATTCACCGATATTGTAACTAACCACTGAAAAGATGTTGATACCGATATTGACCGATAAACACAGAATGGCATTATTCATATTTAAGGCATTCTGGTTTGATAATTGAAGCCGAAATACTTTTAGTCAGAAATTTAGTACGCAATTTCAATAGTATGCAATTCGCATAATAATGCCTGCGAAGAACAGTAGGGCTACGAAAAGAAACCAAGTGATTGTTTATCAAACAGACAGAAATAACCACATTTGCTAAATTGTGTAAACAGAATGAAAGATCTAAAACACCATGCGTACTAAAAAGAAATCTACCGAGTGCTAATTTGCTTGAACCAGTAAGCTTAATACTTATTCACCTTTGTTAATTTTTTATTGTTTTAGAACTGACAATTTAGTGTGAAGGTTATATACAGTTGTGCCGGTCATATTTGCATTGTTAAATATCTTTACTTTGACTTCTTTCCTTTTGTTGTTTTTTTTTTTTTTTTCTTTTTTTTTTTCTTTTCGGAAATCTTTATTAATTCTTCTCAGCTGAAACCTTCTTTGAGTTTCAGAACCCACGTGGGTATGTTAGCTATAATTTGGTGTCTTGTGGATATTAAAAGAATTTACCACACGACACCATTTTATTTTCCAATTTCTGCCTATTGCATTAGTACAAGATCATCATCTTTTAACTTTGACTACCAATCACCTGCAATTCTAAACTCAATTTGCAGAGTTAAGTGCAACATTATTGTCTGTAATAATCAATTGATGAAACTAATAAATTAATATAACAACGTTTTGTTCGTCAACTGTATTATTTTCCATGCACATCTATATGGCCAGTACCAAACGCCAATTACTCTGTTATATTGCCGCTTTCATGCTAAAACCCTTTGGCCATTTACCGCCAGAATCCATGCAAGCCTATGACTACTGTTCTCTCAATATGTTTGTAATACAATTAATTTTTTTTTTTTCCACCACGTTAATTTATGCAGCTATTTCAATTTCCCCAAGCGAATAAGTACCAAACTTAAAGTAAAAAAATTTGATTTTCGATCTTTCAACATATCTACGAGGTTTTCATCCGTTGGTAGTGAAATAAGCTAGGTTTTTTTGTGTAAAAACAATAGTTTTAATAACTTGTTATTGTTCAGTACCACATTTAACCCTCTTATCTTTCAGTGATAGGGCATTATTTTTGAACGAAAAAAAAAAGAATCCAATTTTTGCTAATCTATTCTAAGGTACGTGTTTTGGGATTTAGAGCTAGCAATTCAGAGTCATTAATAGTTAGAATTAAACATTTGAGATCTCAGGTGTCACTGTCAGACAACTGATCATCTGCTGCGCTGTCAAGAGATTCCTTTTAGGATAAAATCCTTTTCATACACCCATTATTACTATAACTTGAACCAGTTTCATTATTCATGAATACAACAGATTGGTCAGGAAATTTCCCTCCACAAGACCAGGGTCTTTTCTTTGACGATTTGGGAGATCATATTGCTCCTGATGAAAGAACTCCCAACCATCCACTGGTGGTTCCTCCACCGTCAACCCTGCTGCATGGAGGTAATTCTCAACAACATACCCCAGCACATTTCTCAGAGCAAGAGCAGTATTTCTTAGGACAATTGGAGGATCGATTGTACGAGTCTTCACAGGGAACTACTCCCAATGATAAGAGGGTAAGAACTCCTCTTGCAGCTAACCAGCCGCCTGCTGAGGGACTGGGGCCCAATGAATTCGATCATATTAACTTCATGATGGGAGACAATATTAATTTGAATGCACCTGAGGGATACAACTATAACAATGTTGGTATTCGCCTGCCTGACAATCAGCAACATCAACTGCTGCTGCTGCTGCTGCTGCTGCAACTGCAACAAAAACAACTACATCGTCATCAACAACTGCAACCGCAACAACCTCCTCCCTTACAACAGCGTCACCTGCATCAAAAGCTGCTGCAAACCCACACCGCCAGTCAAATACTCCACATGAATCATCAGCAACAACCTCCGCAACAGCATCAAAGGCACATGTCGGAAACAAACTCACAATCCACTGCTTTCCCTCCTTCTGCTTCACTTTATCCTCCTCATACACCCAGCATGTTAGCCAACAATAAAGCTCTACAAAGCAATAATAAAGTACCAATGGCACTGCCAATTTTGCCCAGTCAAAATGAAAAACTGTACAATGAACAACATTTCTTCTACAAACATCATGCTACCAACAGAAGACCAAATGATACTCCTCATCAAGCTCCTGGTCATCATCTTCGTCCTGATGCAGTTTTCACTCCATTGGTGTCTCCTGCAGTCACACCTTTGGAAAGTCAAATCAACTTAAATTCAGGATCTTTTAATCCACCTGTATCTGCGACGTTTGAGCCTTTGACCCTGCCAGCTCTAGGTGCTCAATCAGATAAAAGAAGACCTTCAAGTGCCCTTTATGGACCAAATGAAGTGGATCCTAAAGTAGCAAGTTCTCATAAAAGGAAAACTCCCCATGGTACGCCAGTTCTTGCTGCAAACAAGCAAAGTCCCGCATACAAGGCCAAGTTGACTAATATGAATACGTTTGATAAACTTCCTGAAGCCAGTGTGGATTCTTCAAAAGTTAGCTCGGGTTCAAACACGCCAATGCATCCACCACAAGGTAAAAAAATTGATATTAAGCTAGAGCAGCCTACTATGATGGGATTCACCATGGGTAGATTGGCAGAACAACAAAGTGACTCTACATCTGGAGCAGGTTCACCTACCATCAACCCTGTTTCTCGTCCTAAGAATAGCAAACGCATCCTGTATAATTCCAAAATACTCCCAAAGAGCTCGCTGAGTAGTGAAACTCTGCCTGTTTTAGCTGCCAATGATGATAGCTTGGATATAGATTCTAATGGTGAGCTCAGTAGACATAATTCTTCCAAGCCCAATTCTAAACTGCATCCAACCAAAAAGGCTTCCCACAAAGTGGCTGAACAAGGTCGTCGTAATCGTATGAACATTGCAATTCATGAGTTAGCATCTTTAATACCTCAGTACTACCATGATGAGGTTGCAATTCCTTCAAAGGCTACTACAGTGGAATTGGCATCAAAATACATCAAAAATCTTCTTAAAGAGTTAGAAGACACCAGAAGTTGATCAAAAAATGTGTAACGAATACAACAGCTTAATAATTCTAATTATTGTAGAAATTTCAACTACCATATAGGCTCTTTTACTAGTAATTGTGTGTAATCAATGATTGCAGTATCAATGGACAGATGATTTGGTGAGTTTGCGGCAAAAACTTGAGCAAAAAAAAATAAATGGACGAGATCGGAATCGAACCAATGACCTTTTGCTTGCAAGGCAAACGCGCTACCAACTACGCCACACGCCCGGTTATTTGAATATTCAAAACACAATTCTTTACATACGCTTCACTGTGGTGTTGTAGTTTTGACAGTCTCATCAATTGGGACTTAATACCCTTGCTAGTATGACATCAATACCATGAAATGGCTGTAGAGTATGAGCAGCATTGGACTGAATATTTCTTGTTAGTCACGACCTCCTAATTTATTAATGGCATACAATATATGAGTGATATATCTATTTTCCCTCTAAAAAAGCTTCTCTATATGTCGAATAAACTAAGTCTCAAATGATGTTCAATGTTCAGGCCACCAATCGGGTTCCCATGCTTTTATACCAACTTCAATTTTCTCCCCATTTTTCAATTCAACCTCTGTCTTGTATAGCGCATTCTTTTTGATTTCCTCTGTACCCGCCAACATGAAGCCAACATTTTCCTTTACAGACAATAACTTACCCAATGATTTAGGGCCCCGTCTTCTTCTAGGACTTGTTCCTGAGCTTCCAAAAGGCGACAGTGCAGGTGGTTCTGCCTTTTTGACCTCTTGGTCCATTTCATGAAAAGGCTGCACGGATAAGGATGTAAATACATCAGGATCTATGCCTTTTAACACATCGGAAATTTCTCCAGTTTTGAATTGAACACCATCAAAATTTTCTACCTTTTCAATGTCTGAAGGATTGAAGAATTGTACGGGAAATATGCGCTTTCTGATTACTCCACTAGTTAAAGTTCTTATGGTTAACTCTTGTCCAACGTAGCAACCTTTTTCCACGGATAATCCATTGGTAAAATCAAGGTTTGTTTCAAAAGGCAAAAGTCCATGGTCGGAAATGCTATCTTGCAGCTCAAAAAGCCCATTAGTATACCTTCTTTTTGTTATAATATCTTCATCTAATATTTCAGGAACACCAAATTTATTTAAAAAATCTTTAGAGAATATTTTACCAATTTCAGAGCTGTCCAAATTGGCATTACTCCAACTTCCAATCAATTTCAAGCCAAAATTGGGGATTCTGTTATCAATGGCAAACCCTATAGGGAAATCTGAAGATTGGAGATCAAAAATTTCTCCACTTTTAATGAGTTTATCTACAGAACTTTCGGCCTGTTGTGGAGTAGAAGAAGTAAAATAATTGAATTGTAAATCCTCCAACCATAGGTCAAACTCGGGGGTATCGTTGTAAAAATAGATTGATTTCATATCAGTTTGTTTGATTTTCACCTTAGCTCCCAATTTATGCAATTTAAGTACCGTTTTTAATGTGTCAACGTATGATGAATCGATTTCGATCAAATAGCTGGGTGCCGAATCTACTTTGCCCCAGAATGGATCAGGATAAATGTAGCAATCCCAAAGAACCCGGCCCTTCAGGTTAAGGAACATCAGATATAAGCCATCTCTACGTACAAAAATCGTTTGATCTGGGTCATAGATGTCTTCATGGATGATTCCGTAGTTTTTTGTGACATCAACTTTATCGGTGAGATCAAATTTCTTTTCTGCATCAGATATCGTGTGTTGCTTTTTCTTCTCTATATGCGGTAGCATTCGACTGGTGATAAGTCCATTAAGAAATTTGGTCGAGTCTACACCCAGAATGCGGAAAACTGACTTCGATAGCCTTGCAATGCCGCTGGTTGGAGGCATATTCGAGCAGGTACAATAGAAAAACTGAAAGTATTTGATTATTAAAAGACGTTTTTAATAGGTGCGAACTCTTGAGACTGAAAAAAGCGGAGACGAACGGTTGCGATGAAAAACAAAAAAAAAAGTACTTAGGCTGGTACTTTGGCTGGCGGGTGTTTAGAGATGTAGATTCTAGAGTCATGAGTCACCTCAATATAGCTTTCAGTAGTGTAATGTTTTAAAAGTCTTTTACAAGTCTAATATTTCCTTCTCAAATTTATAAGATGATTCATTGATTGTGCCAATAACCAAACAGCGGTTTGTACGTTTTTGTCATCTCTTGTTACTACTATATGTTTCTCACTACATATTAATATTATCTCCTTAATATCTTTAAATGATGATATTTCTCTATTTAAAGACTACTTATTTAAAATAAGACATATCAAGCTCTCTGCCTATTTGGTTTCTCAACCGAGGTTGAGGCTCTGGAGATCGTTGATCGACAAGTTCTCCACTGCTATGATTTTGTTGCTGTAATCTTTCTCTAATCAGATCCAGCAACAGCATTTTAGTTTTCATATCTTCATCAATTTTTTCAGTGATTTTAGACAAATTAGTCAGCGAATGATGTCTTGAATGAAGTAAAGAACTTGGAGTCAGATGGCCATTTCCCAATGAAATCAGAATTTCCAGATTCATGTATGAACCTTGAAGTTGCAAAAAATCGGACCTCTGATCTAATTCTCCAAAATCAAAATATCCATAACCACCAAATACATCAAAATCATTCTTCTTCTCACCGCTAGTAGGGGATTCAACATCGTCAGAGGAGTCACTTCCTCTGTGATATGGTATTGGATTGTTGATCACTGCTAATGGTATAGCTTTTCCTCCTCTATTGTTATTTGGATCCTTGTTATCTTGTAAATCTAACAACTCGCTTCTTCTGATCTCTGTATCTGCAGAATTGAACAAAAGATTTGATTGCTTATGAAGTATATTTTTCAATTCATTCAAAACTTGCTTGAATGTGTCCAAAAATCTTTCAGTTTGGCGATGTTTTGACAGAACTGTAATAATAGTTCTATCTGGGTGAATAATATATCCTATACCAAACCCTTGATCAATTGCTGGTGTGATCCCAAAAAGTTTCAAAGCTGGATTACCACAATTCAGAATCAAAAGCTCTGGCAGGTGTAATTTATCAATCATAGGATTGGCAAGTAGTGGAGGAATCACCGCATCAGCACCTTCATGGATTCTTGGGATCGATGGCAAACCAGGAACATCCTTATTTAAATTGTTAAGGTAATCAATGGCATCTGGACTTCTGAAAACATGCATAATTCCAAGAAAATGACGCTCAAAGCCTTTACCATTCATTGCATCAAGATACCTTTTAGAATGTTCAACGCAACATTTCTTGAAGTTTTCCCATTTCACATTAGAATCTTCTTTACTAAGAAATGTTTTACAAAGTTTGTAAACTGCATCGTTTTGTATAGGAACAAGTTCAGTTCTAGCATCACGGAATTTTCTTGTGGTTATTGGTTCTAAAGTATTGACCATTTTACCATATAATGTGTAATTGGCAATTTGAAAACACATTTGCAACACCGAATCGAGTGGAAGGTTGAACTTCAGAACTAAATGCGAGTCCAATTTCACATTCAATGTTTTATATTCATGTTGATTGATAAGATCAGCCAACCTGGTTTCCAGCAAATGAATGAGTTGAGTCAATTCTGGAGTCTTTGTGACCTCCAAATACTTGGGTTCGGGTTTGGGTTCAGGTTCTCTGGAAGATACAAATTCTAAAACCGTTGTTTTAAATAAAGTGTATTCAGATCCATGGATATCTTTTGCAAGTTTCAAAATCAGATCAGTGTAAATGTCAGAAATATACCTAAGAATGGCAGTAGAATCCATGGATGCTGATTCCCACACAACACCTGCCACTGAATTTTTTGTGACAATAAGCTGCAATTTGTCGTGCCAACGTGAAGTACAAGAACCCGTTTGGATAGAAGTTCCTGGTAAAAGGACAGATGAACCATGCGATATAACTGAGGTTTTCTCTTGATCCGTTTTAGGAGAATTGAGGATATCTAAAACGAGCACAAACAAAGCCAGATCAATGGTTTTCAATAGTTCTGTATTGGAGGCTTCGAGCTCAGCACGAGCAATTTTCCAGACTTTGAAAGTCTGAGTAGTCAATGGGCCAATCGAATTGTTAACCATGTCAATGGTGTTGATGTTTTCCAGTGAATCAATGATTTGTTGGAAAACAACCAGAAGCTCGTGATCGTTGAACCAAATTCGATTGTCTTCGGTCAAAACCTCTAACATATAGTATTGGTTATTACAAATTATCACAATATGTCTCTGTTTATCGTATTTCTTGATCGACACGTGGGTTTCAGAAGGAATTCTTGTGGTTGCAAAGAGATTTTTGTAGCAATACATGGTCAAAGGATTTTTGTTTTTAGGAGTAAGATCAGGGGGGAGGGTATGCGTACGTAAGGCAATAATGAACTTCAAAGTAGAATTCGTTAAGCTGGCCAGTCTCTCTGCTTGATTGGGAGGGTTGATGGTTTGTGAGTAAGGATCCTCTTCCAAAACCAAGTACGGATTTCTAGGAAGAATATCGTTGTTCAATTCACCATAAATCCCGGGATTCACTTCGTCATTGATAGAGTTCAAGTAGCATGAGTGGTTGGGATTGTTTGAAGCGGCCACTAGGTGTCTCTGGATAGTATTAACAAGTTCATTACCCACGAACTCGGACGCATCCTCTAAAAGCTGAGAGTACTCTTCATGGGCAAAAAGCGGCTTGATTGCAGTAAGCAATTGCTGGATCGTTTGATTAAGAGCAGGCACTGGAAGGTGGGGAAGTGCTTCCTCGTACTGATAAGTAGTCGCCATTCAAATCTTAGTGTAGTAGGTCTAGAAGTGGCAGATATACAAAGGGTTAAATAGTTGACAAAATGAAAACCCTGTAAAAATAAGTTGTAGGACGATCTAAACTCCTTTGTGGGGTATTAACTGTGTGCAGGATGTGTGGGCATAATACTAGTTTGGTGGGGTGAAGTTTGAATTATGGTGGGGAGAACCAAGAAAAAAGATGGTATAACTGGGCGAATATTATTGGTGAGCTAAAGGCTTAAATATAAAATTTATAATTCTTTTTATAACATTAAATTTAAGATAATTGACACCACACTCTTGGTGGTGATGAATTGTGTTGAATGTCATTTCAAGTCAAAAGTAAGCAAGCTAATTTCATTAGGAAAGACCAATAGTGGTATTGAGTGAGGCCAAGCAAGCATTGTAAAGAAGAACGCTCGATTGCTGACAGCTTATCGATTGGGGTGAGTTTCAACTGAATTTTGCTACTGATATATATATTGATATATTTTTAAAACTTCTAGAACGACTTACATGAGCGTTAAATTTCAACTGTCATTTGTTATACATTTAAGATTTCGGTGACTCGGTTTATGTACGTTTAGGCGAGTGTTGCGTGAATTTGAAATACAAAAGCTGTCAAACTGACATGCCTTAAATAATTTTACAGTTTTTAGTGGAACAGGAATCTTTATTTGTACTTAAAACTCATTTCAGTTGAGTCCCAGATTATGGACTTTTTTGACGACAATATCACACACTGTTTAAATCTCAAAAAGCACCAATTTGCTACTAATGTTTCAGTCACGTGCAACGGATATTACAATCACTGAAATTAGAAAACCTCTCTTGAAATGAATGCTTGAATATGTGAGTGATTAGATTAACGCTTTTAAAGTTTATTAATAAAATGGCAGACGAAGATCTGTAGTTAGCGTTTCTTATACAGCTGGTAGATATTTACTTTTTGTTTTGAATTCTATTTATATTTAAAAAACACTTATGAAATGTTCCTAAAATAACTAGAATGCGGGTTCAATTGAAGGATTTTCCAGCATAAAAAAGGCTGACAATTCTAGGAAGAAAGGATAAATATGTAATTCTTAAAGAAATTTCAATAATCAACTTATTTCATTTTCTATTGCCTCTATAACCTCGTATAAACCATATGTATATTGTTTGAGGATAGAAGAAATTAAGTGCCAACTTTAAAATCGCTTCCTCAAATAATAAAACTTTAATTGATACGCAGATATTTTTTGACAGGATGAAATACGGTATGAACAATCGGGATAATCATAATAGACGCGCGTCTATGCAAGAAGTGAGTTTGAGCAATTTTTATTTCTTACTTGCCAAAACAAAGTAATAATGCTTTTCCGAGTTATAAGATTTCAACTGACACTATTGATATATGCATTTTGATTACAATTTGTTTTAGATTTGAAATTGGGTAAAACGATATTTAAAACCTCATCCGTTAACCTTATTCTAAGTACTTAAAAATCTCCTACAATGTTAATTATATTTCTATCCTTTATTCCTTATATCCAAATATGCAGTCTAAATATGCTAATCGCCAAATTTTACTAATGCTTTGACGTGCAAAAAATAAATGTCTCCCTTTTAATTGATGAGGTTGTTTCCGGTTGATGTGTTTTGTTGTAATGTCCCACAATTTCCTAAATAATTATTATCAAGATTTTGATAACAGTTTCCTAATTATAATAAAAGAGTTCCAAAACGCAACATATGTCTATCCAAATTCCCTTATTATCTCCGTATTTAAAACTCAAACTTTAATATGTTTAATACTTTTGTATTAATTTCTTAATTAAACTAGAATTATCTAATAAATCGTAGTCATAACTAGAAGATTGTTGTGGGAAATGTGAGTTTGATATGTGAGGAGCAATTCTTGGTTGCAGCAGGAAATGAGGTGCAGATGTAGAATTGAGTTGTTGATGATTTGTGTTTGTAGATGAAGGGAATTGTAATTGATGTTGAGGAGCCTGTTGATATAATTGTTGTTGAAGTGCTTGATGTTGTTGATGGTGTTGGAATGCTTCTTGTGGAACAAATGAAGGAATATTGCTACGTTTTTCAGCATCCTTTGCTTCATCCATCAAAGGCTTGATACATAACCATCCCGTTTCAGTTCTAAAATGACGCAGAAGAGCATCACTTCTAGCAAATTTCTTACCACAACCCCATTTAGTTGTTCCATCTTCTAAATACCCTTCACATTTGAAGTTCTTAACTCCTCCATGAAGTGCTTCGTGTCTTTTCTTATCATGCAGACGGGCAAATTTGCGATCACAGTGAGAACAAGTGTATGGTTTATCAGTACTATGAGTACGCATATGCAGCTTTAAATTATATGGTTTCTTGAATACTTTATCACATTGAGTACATGGAAAAGTTTGATTTGGATCTGTTGGAGTCTTAACAGTTTTACCAGAGTTCCTTCTTTTTCTTTTAAGCAGTGGCAGAATAGTATAACTGACCAACAGCAGATAATCAATGGAAGGTTCATGATTGGAGGTTGAAACTTTAAATTGCACATCACCAAGTGCTCTTTGAGAGTTGGTCATGTTTGCTGCTTGACTTGGAGGAGTAACAGATGATATACTATGTGAACTTGCGTTGACATTGTTTGTAGATGGAATAATCGGTCCATAATATGAGTAGTCTGTAGTGGTTGGTACAATCAGAGGTAAAGCTCTTTGATCGGATGAATAAAAAGACATGGATTGTCTGTTTTCCGGTTGCACAATATAGCCATAATCTGGCTGATAATAGTATGCCATCATGGATAAAAAAGTTGTTGGGTTTTAAGCTGAAGTCGGATTTAAACCTTTGAGTCTTAATATATATTCAAGACTTATGGAGAAAATATTTGGATGTGTATGTATGTATTGAAGTGGTTTTGTAAGTTTCAAATGGACTTGTATAATCAAATTTAAATCTCTAGGATTGGAAAGGGTATTTAAATATTTGACACATTTGCAAGCCGCATATATGATACCTTAATCGTTCTGGTAACCCGGAACATAGCCACTTTGAAGGACATGCATATTTTGACGTCCGGATAGCAAAGACTGGTATTCCAAAATTTGAATATTTTTTCGCACAAGGAAAGACAAAAAATTGATCTTTTGACATCCAAATTTTGACAGATTTTAATACTAACTTTAAAGTTCTCGCAAGGATGTTTCAGATCAATGAAACTTGAATAATTTTGCATAACAAGAAGACAAAGTCGATTAAACCCGGTTGTTTTCAATATATCAATCTACTAAGGTCAGAAAATTCCTTTAAATCATTTAATCCAGTAAGGTTTAAACGACTTCAGGATGAAAGGTGCGAGTTTATGAAAAAGCAATTCCCTACAGCGTGCGGGGACTTGATTGAATGATCTAGCAATAAGCTTTCGGATTATAACCGGGAATTCAAAACTACTAATCCGACATATTAAAGCCTAGATTCATTCCCCTTTGGTAATATTTTGTGTCAACAAAACGAAATCTTATCAAAAAAATTTTCCAACTTGCACTCTTGCGCATTCTAGTTTCCTGCAATTTCGGCATCTAAAGCTTTATAAAAACCACTATTTCCTAATGGGGACTCGGGCTATGTAACAAGGCTTTGAGGCGTCAAATCTTGCATGGTTTGAGGGATTTTTCTATGTCAACATCCCTTAGGTAAGGAATTTATGGTAATTCCATATCTGGTTTAGAGAAGTTTTTGGTCAATTTATATGTACGTCATATCAAATCGGTTCGTATTTTGTTTTCTTCCTCTCCGTTTCTAATTTATGACTAACTAAAGCAATAAAATTAATTAATTAATGTGGTGAGAGTTTTTTTTTTTTTTTTTTGAATAAAGCAAACAATCAGTTGCATATCAATAATATTGCTTAAAAGGATGCCGAGATGAAATAGATAAGTTTGATATCTTTTGATTAACTACGGTTTCAAGTATTAAATAAATCGAATCTTGTTATAAACAAAACATATTCACTTTATTTACCCCAGTCTGCAATAGTTTTGAGTTTAACGTTTAGCGCTTAAATTTGTGTCAAAATATTTTGCGCAATTTATTCACCAGTCCGCCATTCGGGGTTTCTTGATTAAGCCACTTCCCTAGTTTTGTTTAAATCCTGGTCTCGATCTTCTAATCTCTTGCTTATTAAGGTTAATAAAAGACCTAAAATGCATAGGGCCGCTGTATATGTAAACCCTAGAAAATATCTTGGTTGATACTTTGTGTTCCAAATTAAAATAGGTACCCAGGCTGAAGTAGTATATGCTAAAGTATTAGTGATGACCACCACTAACTTCCTTTTTTGGTCATTATGATGTAAAAGTCTATTAATCCATGAAAATATTTGAGGCTGAGCCCAATGCAGGGGAATGGATATTAAAAAATAAGAACCCCAGTGTAGCTTCTCTGGTATATCCCAAATTGCCAATAATATGCAACCAAAGCTAGTAAAAGCGAAAACTAAAACAACAAATATGTAATTATATTTCCCTCCAATACTATCACTTAATAATGCCACTGGTAATGCCAAAAAAATCCCTACTAATGTTAATATAGATGGGTATAGATTATAAGCAGCAGGTTCAAGTTTTAAGTCATATTTCATCCATGTTTGAAATGTTGGTTGTCCATGACAGGCAGAAGAGTTGTTATATGTCAAAAATAATAGTGGGAAGACCCAAATATGCCAAGTATTAAACAAACTTTTAAATTCGTTAGATAATGTATTATTTGATTTAACTTCTTCAATTCCTAACAGTCTTCTTCTTGCAATAGCTACTATTTTATCATTTTTATTAAAATAGAATTCATCTAATGTGGAAGGACTATTGGGGAGAACAAGCATGGTATAAATAGCTATGGGGATAGTTATAACTCCATTGACAAGATACATTACTTGGAAATTCTGAAATGATTCAAATTGAAACCATTTTTGATTCAATATAGTCTGTTGAATAATAGGGCTAACCACTCCAGCAAAACTAGAACTAACTGAAAATAAAGTTGATCTTTTTGCCAATTCTTTAGGTAAATAATACGATCCTAAGATGTATTGGATAGAAGGAAAAAATGCCAGTTCACTTAATCCAAGTACAAATCTCAACCAATATAATTGGGTTAACAGTTCACATCTAGATTGAATAAAACAAATTATCCCCCAAGTTAATTGCAACCCACCTAAATAATATCTGGCCTTTATTTTACCCAATAATAAGTTTGATGGAATTTGTCCTATAACATATCCTATTGTCCAAAATGATAATAAATAATTGAATTGATTTTTATCCATATTATAATATTCATTCATCCCATTGAGATAAGCTACACTAATATTCAGTTGATTCAATGATTTGATGAAATATCCAAGCATAGAAGAGCTCAAAAGAAAAAAATCCAATTTGTTGACATAACTTCGTTCAAGAGGATGTTTATCTGTTGTATCTATAAAAAATTGCTTTAATGATTGCCATGAATTTGTTGATTTTGCAGTATTGGACTCGCCGTATTGTAGTAAGAATTGCGAATCACCATCTGAAAGCGAAGAACTAGTAGAATTCGATCTTATGACAATTTTGGATTTCTTCAAAGATTCATCTGAAGCAATCAACGGAGTTGATTCGGAAACCATTATAATTTGTCCCAATCTCTATAGCTTTTGTTTTGAATTCATATCCCTGGTTAGTTTATATAACCATGTCTAGATCAGCCATAGTTCGCACATTTGCAACCACAATTTCAGCTTTATTCTATTCATGCATGACAACGATTACAATTACTAAGGAGGCCTACACTACTTCGATACCAGTGCTATTAATTCAAATTTAAATCTTTCTAGCAAACGTATACACTGTATCCCATACCACTTCCACAACTGTATCGTCAGTCCAACCTAATTGATTTTTCAAGTCATCAACAAATCGTTCTGCAACATCTTTATGATCATTTCCATATTTGGTCATCCAAGTATGATATGCACTCCATGACTTAACATAGGTTAAAATGTCGTTGGGGGTGATTTTTCTACTGATAAATAAAGTAGTTTTCTCATCTTTGGTGCCAGCATGATATTCTCGTCTCTCGATATCATGAAATAAGTCCTGTGGTACTGAAACATCTCTCATAAGAGTGCGTAAAAAATTTCTACCTGGTTGCTGCCACAGTGGTCCCATGTATTTATCCCAGCCCTCTGTAACATCAGAATCATAGCAATATTGATTATATAACTCATTCGCCTTGGGGTATCCTACAAAAATCGGATCTTTATAGAACCAATAGGCCAAAGTACCCCCAGACTGTAAAACTCGATGAGATTCTTTAAAAAATTTAGGATGATCCATCCAATGACAGCATTCTGCCCCAGTGATAAGAGCAACACTATTTTCTTGAATGTTAGAGGGAGATTGCTCTCCAGAACCAATAAAAAATTCAACATTGTCATATTTAGATGCTTCACTTTGACATTTGTCTATCATTGTTTGAGATAAATCAGTTCCTATGACCTTATCAAAAAACTTATTCAACTTGAAAGTGACGAATCCTGATCCACATCCAATGTCTACGGCCAAGTCTTTGTTTCCCTTACCTTGCTCGTGATAGGCCATTAAGGTTGCGTAGAATTCATCTGGATATGATGGCCGTGCCATGTCATATCTTTGGGCATTGAACGTTTTATCTGAGTAGGTAGCCATTGATAATAGTATTGTTTCGTCAAAAATCAGTTATTACAATTTGCTTTCTCTTTATACGCCATGACATGATGCCGGTACAGGGCCGGTATCGCGGTGATCCACTGTGGGGTGCTTTCGATGACAGTTTTTTTTTTTTTTTTTTTTTTTTTTCGGTAATCGGTTTAGAACCTTCAATTTAGACTAGGTTAGTGTTCATTTTGCCGTTGTCGTTATTGGAGGTGCTGCTAGTAAAGACTCTCTTGTAGAAAATCATCTCTTTGTTCTACATTGATAAAAGTATTTCCTTTTTATTGAAAATAGTATGTTTACAGTTAATTAATTGTTTATGGTCGGCAAGATCAACACTGACCAAGTAAAGAGTTCTTTGGGAATGAGTAACCAGCCTCTTTCCAGTGAGTATAATTGACATTGTGATACGCGCCTGCATGAGCCTCAATATAATCGTAAGTAGGATAACCAGCTGGATCGCAGCCAATATTGACTGCATCCGAAGGTTGGTATAACCTCACATTATCTATTTTGAAAACTACTGGAAACGTAATAGAGGGCCAGTCAATATAAGCCCAATTATTAGAAATACCCAAATTCATGATCAATGACATTGGTTCCTTGGATATTCTTCTCCATCCGATATTACCATTTGGAGCCAAAGCATTAGCATGAAGCGTATAAGTGGCGTCTTCCCCAACGTACCAAGTGATATACCCGTCACTATTATCGTTCAAATATTCAAATCCGTACTCTTGGAAATTTCTTTCTCCAGATCCACGTTCGTACCAAGTTGTGTTCAAAGTAGTAATACCCAGTACGGCTTGTTGGAAAGGTCCACCTGCATAAGTGTTCATAGTTGTGACTGAACTATTATAAATTTGCACCCACTGATAATCAGGCATGTACCAAATATCAAAAGGCGCTATTTGATAAGACTGAGAAGCAACTCCTACTTTAATGTTTGAATCAGCTTCAGCTTCCAAAACATCAATTTCAGGTGCACCTCTTCCAACCCCTACGTTTGGATGGTCGGATCCTTTACAAGTGCAAGAGTTCAATTTTTGACCGGGCAAGTACGAGATTCCATCTGGAGATGACTGGTTTGGTGAAATACCTGCATCACATGAATCGTAAGTATATGGCCATACTCCTTCAGTCAGAGCCATATAACCAGGTCTTCCCAAGTTACCCAAAGTCCAGATTCCTGGCCATAATCCTGAAACATTTCCGTAATTGGGTAACTGAGCCAGAATTTTAATCATCCCTTGGGTGAAACACATTTTATTCCAAGATTGAACCATTCCCAGTCTATAAAACAAATTGTGATTTTTAAAAGCATCCATAGTCAAAGTTAAGGTACCATTTGAGGTAATTACGGCATCTGGATCATACCATTCTAAATCTCTAGTGGCACCGTACCAAAGATCTGGAGCAGTGAAGAATTGGTCGTCACCTTCATAGAAAGTACGTCCCTCAACATTGAATTCATCCAGAAAAACGAGTTGCCAAGTATCACCGGATTTTGTTTTTTGAGTCTGGGCAGACAGAGGCGTGTCTGGATCTACTAAAGAAGTCCTAATTGCACTAAGCATTGGATATTCATACTGGGTCAAAATCTCATAAGAGGTTGGAGTATAGTGGACATTGACATTTGAATAAGTTAACACAGGAATCACAATAAACACAATCATAGCAGCAATGAACAAAAATATTATACCAAACAACCCACCAAAACTTCTTTTGTCCAAATTTTTTAAATCATAAAGAAATCTGTTTTTATCGTATTCTGCGTCAGCTATTGGATCCGGGTTATGCAAATAGTCGTCTGGTTCCTTTTCATCTATGTTCAAAGGAAACAAAGATGCTGGATATCCACCAAAGGGAGAGAAATCATACTTTTCATCCATAATTTGAGGTTTAACACCTTTATTCTTGCCGTCTATCCTGTTAAAATGGGCTTGGCTACTTAAAGATGAAGATGATACCACTCTACTTCCCAACTTGGAAGGAAATCTGTCAAATTCTGTGGGCTGTGATACCCCGTAAGAGGATTCATCACTTGATAGTAAGTTCAGAGTGGTTCCATTTATCAGATCTCTTGTATATATTGGATAAGAATGATCTGGATCCCGCTGCGAATCAGGAATAACAACGCTATTCTCTCGAGACAAAAAAGGGTTTTGAGATGAATTTTCAGAAGTGGGAGGAGAGTTTCCCGTAAGATTTCGAGCCATATTATTTATCAGCTAATAAAGTTTATGGTTGAGTTTCGATCTGTAAAAGATGTGATATGATGAAAATTTACAGGTTTTGACTATTGTCTTAAGCTTTTCTTGTTTTAATAGAAAAGAATCAAATATGAATCGATCACTTCGTTTTAATTGACACCTGATCAATCCAATAAGGGCAACTGGTTGTAAAAAAGGGTAAATTGGCGTAGATAGGATTTAGCAGCAATTAAGGGCAGTTTCGCACGGGAAGCTCGGCTAAAAGTAGTATTGATATGCTGAAAGATAATCTTGGTAGATCTCACGCAAGGTTCAACAGCTAATGTGCCGTAAGCAGATTCTTAGAGGTTAAATAACTTGGTAAATCAAGATAATATCTAAAAATGAATTGTTGACAATTAATTTCCTTAATTCGATTGTTTTTTTTGTTTTCTTTGAAGGTCCTGTACCTAACCCTGTTTTCTATTGATTTTCTGCACTGTGAACTGGGGTGTGGGAGAAAATGCGGTATTTGATGTTCCTTTTTCATGCAGATTGCCTGGCAACAGCGTAGATTCGCACTAAATAGGTTCAATATTACATGGGAATGAGGCTAAGCGTGGCTTGTATAAGGCATGAAAAGCAACGTTATGTTTCTCCAAGTAGAGCGTGGGGTTGGGGAAGAGGTTTGATAATAGTAAACCATCTTGTACTGATACACATTTGTAACCAATTAGGAACAATGCCGCCCTGGATTGAATGAGATTCAGTTATTTTTAAGGATCCACATTATTATCTTTTCTATTTCTATTCTATTTCTTGTCTGATTCTTGTCTAATTCTTGTCTAGTTCTATTTTTACTTTCTGCCTTTTTTGCAGTACCTAATTAATGTGTGAAATACTTTAGAAAATGCTTGTTTCAATTACGGAATGTGATTTTTCATTCTGTTGTTATAAATCAAAGTCTGGAATAGAGGTTCGATTGCATTGGAGGAAAATTACCGCCGATTGTAGTAATTTTTCACACTCTATCTCTTTGTCTAAAAAATTAATTAATGTAAAACCGGGTTTTTTTATTGTGAGAGCTGCGTTATCTGATAAAATAGCTGCACAGAGTGTTCTTTGAATAAATGGTACTTATGGGAGAAGTGGAGGGTTGAGGGGAGGTTTAGAGGAATGAGAAAGATCATAGAACTGAAACAACATAAAATTAAATAGTTATTTGGTTCATTAGGGAAAATGAAGAAATATAAACCGCTAAGTTTATCAACTTTTCACCATCCTACACTTATTCAATACATGATTTGTTCGTCTATTGAGGGGATTAATTAATTAGTTAGACTTTAACATATATACATTCATTCGATTCATTATGTGAGAAACAACATCTAAACACTCAAGTAATGTTTCATGCTTAAATATCTTTTTTGTCTTCTTGGTTTTCTTGAGTTTTCATTTCCGGTTTGGATTGCTTATTCAGAGGTTCTTTTCTGTTTTTTCTGTATTCTTTTCTTTCCAAAAATTGTCTATATTTGGCAAGAGTGATCTGACTTTGCATCAGTTTATATTCTTCCACAAATTGATATTGGGTACCTAAATATTTATCCCAAATGGTAAAAAAAGGTTGTGAAAAATTGTGTTTAATTCCCCAAATTTGGTGATGAATATCATGATAAACCAGATTGTTTGGAAATACAATTTGAAAAATATCAAATGGTAATTTGTACCCACAATGATCATCAACTGTTTTCATGGTAGCAAATGTGAATAAAACAATACTTTCTCTTGGAGTAAGACCGGTACTTAAAGAAGCCACACCAGTTCCTAAGGTATCAAGTAAAAATCCTTCTACAGGATCATTATATAATGCACCATAAGCATATGGAACATATAATCTATGATGACGAGAATGGAATCTTCTATACAACCATTTGTTCATGTGCATAAACCGGTGCAACCAATATTGCCACAGATCAATAATTAAAAGAGCAATTGTAATCTTCAATATAGAGATACCATAGGTATAACAATAGTATACCACCCAATTAGGAAAAGTCTGAGGAAACCACCAACTATGACGCATTTTCCACATTTCATACATTTCTTGACCAATAGTTGGTTCTTCTTCAAGGCAAAAAAATCCATAACCAGCTATGGTTTGAATGATATGCTGATAAATCACATCCCTTATAACTTCAGAGAGAGTGACTTTATTTCTCTGTTCTTCTTCCTCCAGTGGATGAATACGATATTGTTCAGCGAGTTCATAAACGTCAATTATATGAAAAAATGTCAGGTATGCCCAATATGCAATTATGGGGAGGATAAGAGCAAGTACACCATCGGGTATTCCTTCAATAAGAGACGGTTTGTGGTTTATGGTGAACTCTGGGGGGATCTCTTTGGAAAGAGCCAGCAAATTAGGGATTGAAAGATATTCCATAATAGCAAAAGGTTGGTCTGTTAACACCAATTCGGCGAAGTGGTGTTTCGATGAGTTTGAAGACAATGTGAAGGATGTTGAAACGGTTAAAACGGTGGATTTCTTACAATTATGCAAGGTCTAGAGGATGTTTAAGCTGGGAGCTCTAAGTGATCCTTTGATGTTGATAAGAACAGACACTGTTGCTTAGTAAGTTGTTTAAAAAGGGGTCTGAAGAATTTTCCTTGTACTTTTGTTAAAAGTGTTTGTTTTTCTTTTTTCCCTCTATTTATTTATTGTTCTTTTTTTTTTTGATTTTACTCCTTTTTAAAATTGGTGTGATGTTAATAAAAGCATTGCTTGAATGTTTTCGTTATCATGAGATGCGTGTATTGAAAAAGAAAGAGTTAAACGAAGTATACGGATTGTTCAGCGCGTAATTTTTAGGTTTGCGATCGTTTGTTCAATTGATTAATAGGTAGTAAATAGATAGATGAAGCCGGCTCCTGTTATGATGAGTTATCTACGTGGAAGCAATTCTGGGTGATATTTTTTGCTTCTTTTGGAACCCTGCCATGTGTACTTTGTTTCGGTACTAATCAATTCCCATCGTCTTTATGGCCGTATGCAGTCCCTTTCTTGCTTGCTTCAAAAACGGATCTCGGATCGGAATACCGTGTCGGAAATCACTCAGCTGGATCACGGCTTATAGTAAAGTTTACAGTTCCTAAACAGTTTCAAGGGGTCTGGGTATATTTGCCGTGATCTCAGTCTGCGGTTCTCTTTCTTCTTTGGCGTCACTTTGGTATCTGTCTCGTGTGGGGTCTGTGTGATGTGAGTGGGTGTATGGGTGTATGGGTGTAGAGTGGTGTTAGCGAAATTGTTAGCGAAAGTGAGCAGAGCGTGTCATACTTTATTTTCCCGTCACGAGTTTAATTGGATCTTGACCATGGTGATTGTGTGGTCGTGGTCATGGCCGTGGTCATGGCCGTGGTCATGGCCGTGGTCAATGTGTGATGCTTATAGCTCAATGTAGTGTATTGCAGTAGTAACGGTTTCAACAGTACTGTAAATAGTAAATAGCTTGCCATGCTATCAATGATCAACAACTGAGTCTAGTAGTATTTACTTCTACATTACAATTTCCTCCCACTATATACCATAACCTTTACCAAAGAAAAATCTTCAACATACAAAATTCATATTAGCACTCAGCACTTTTAACCATTTTGCAAGGAACCTAAACCGTGTCTATTTTCCCTTGAATGCTTTACCCTTTCCAAATTCTTTCTCAATCGTAATTACATTCCTTTACAACACCAGGAAGAAAGCAGGACTTTTGCAACCTGGAAGAAAGCAGGACTGCATACGCGTACGGTCAAAATCTCAAAACTCAAATCAAATCGAAACCATCATAAAACGTTGAAATGTCAAAATCATCGAGGTATTCTGGGGATGACGTGTGGAAAAATGGAGTGGAGAAGATAGTAAGTAGTTTAATGATCAGCTTTGATTACATGAATGCATCAAATTGTGCTTTTACTAACGTCAGAACTCAGAATTGTTCACCCTTACTTATGGATCACTCGTGGCCCAAATATGTAAAGATTGCAACAACAATTATACTGAAGTGAATCAGCAACTTGACAAAATGGGATATAACATGGGGATAAGACTTATTGAAGAGTTTTTAGCCAAAACAGGTGCTCAAAGATGTAGTAGTTTCAAAGAAACCTCCGAAATGATAGCGAAGGTTGGATTCAAAATCTTTCTTAACATTCAACCTACAGTTGCTAATTGGAGTCAAGATGGGAAGTCATTTTCTCTCATCATGAACGAAAACCCATTGGCTGAGTTTGTCGAGCTTCCTTTGACCGACAAAAGCACCAAAGAATTGTGGTATCTGCAAATATTATGTGGGGTTTTAAGAGGGGCTTTGCAAATGGTTCAATTAGACGTAGAAGTTTGGTTCATTAAGGACGTTTTACGCGGCGATGATCAGACGGAGATTAAGTTAAAATTAAACAAGATCTTAAAGGATGAAGTTCCAGCAGGAGAGGATTAGGAAGCTATACAAGGTGTGGCGCAGGGGATAGAATAATACTGACAATGGATATAATAGCTTATAGCCATACATACAAATACAACATCATTTAATAGATTAGTCTATTTGCTAAATGCGCTATGTAATTGTATTATATCCAAATCCTAGAAACTGATCTGTATCCCAGTGGCTCTACAATCAACTGAGCTAACAGACACCACTCACAACCGACTCATAGGCCCCTATAAAATGGTGAAATAATATCCTGAAGGTGCCAGAACGGTCATTTACAGTTTCAGTTTCATATCTGAGTGTTGAAGATGTATTGAAGCTCAACCAGCAGTTAAGGGTCTTTTCACTATTCATATATTTTAATCAGTGACTATTAACACTGAAATGAGGCTTAATTTAGCAGTCTATAGAATTTTTGCACAAGTGTAGCACCGGCAGTAATTACATACATACATACATACACAAACATATACTTACACCACAATAATGTGACTTTATCTACTATGCAGCATGTTCCTCGATTTGAACACCAGTTTCTTTTCTGCCATAATTCGAGTTACGGAGACTACGATTAATTTTAAATTCAGGCAGCGAAGCTGAAACTTACAGCCAAAGTCTTTTTTTCCAAAGCCTAGTTGATGTATACAATCTCCCCTCCTCCATGGTTTGAATATACGAGTCTCACATACCGTGACCAAAAGCCCACCAAACTAAAACACTTCTCCTCCGCATTTTAGTAGTAATATATCGTTGCTGTTTGCATATTTATTTTTTGATTTTCTTTGCCTGATTTCGCAACCTTTAATTCAACTCCTACAATACATCAATTCAGAAAAAATGGAGTCAAAAGTGATTGAATTCGTAAGGAAGTTGCTCTACGACTGGGTCCTATGGTTTTTCTCAATCGTGGTCAATACTTACTTCCGTGAAATTGAGCTGGTGGGCCTGTTTAACATCTCTAAAGAGGGCCCTGTGATTTTGGTTATTGCTCCTCATGCTAATCAATTTGTAGACCCCGTGTTGGTTATGGAGAAATTCAAAGAACACTCCGGACGTAGTATAGCCTTTCTTGTCGCAGGAAAGTCTTACAGACAGAAGTTCATTGGCCTAGTTTCTCGTTTGTCAGGGGCAATTCCTGTTGAAAGAACGCAAGATCATTTGAAAAAGGCAAAAGGAACCATTAGCCTCGAAAAAGATGATAGAGAATCGAAATCTTACGACGACGATGAAGATAGTTACGTTAAGATAGTGGGTAAAGGAACCAAGTTTACCAAGGACTGTAAAACCAAGAGTCTCGTGGCTTTACCTGAATCACTAGGAAGCTCTCAAGTGGAAGAAATTGAAAGTGACACTGTTCTTTATTTGAAAAAGCCGTTCAAAATCAACAGAAAGGACCCCGGCGACAGAGATCAAAAGGCTATCGATTTGCTCTCCGATGGTACTCATTTTAAAGCTGCAGACCCAATAGATAACCATATTGTTTTTGATAGTGTGTTCAAACATTTGAACGCTGGTAGAGTATTGGGAATTTTTCCCGAGGGTGGTTCCCATGATAGACCCAAGCTACTTCCATTGAAAGCGGGTGTTGCCATTATGGCTTTGGGAGCCGTCACTGCTGAAAATAACTCTCAACCAATATCTGTGATCCCCACTGGCATGAATTATTTCCACCCTCATAAGTTTAGATCCAGATGTGTTGTCGAGTTTGGGAAGCCCATTGTTGTTGATAGAGAGGATTGGGGCTCTAGGTATAAGGAAAACGCAAAAGACACTGTATCTAAATTGTTAAAACAAATCACTTTGGGAGTAGAAGAAGTCACTGTGAATTGTGGGGATTATGATACTTTGATAACAATACAGGCGGTCAGACGACTCTACACCAGTCAAAATAGAGAGAACATACCTCTTTCAATTGTCACAGAAATGAACAGAAGATTAATCAAGGCATACGAGAAATACAAGGAAAGAGATGATGTGCAAAAATTGAAAAAGGAAGTCTTTGAATACAATAAGAAACTCAAGGTAATGGGTATTCATGACCATCAAGTGGAAGATATACTTGGGAGCAACCGTCTTCTTGTTTCTGCCAGATTTTGTGGAAGACTCTTCAAAGTACTTCTTTTTTGCGGATTAGCATTGCCAGGAGTCGTCTTGTTCTCACCTGTCTTCATAGTTTCCAAAGTGATATCAGCTCGGAAATCCAAGGAAGCATTGGCAGCATCAGTCGTCAAACTTAAAGCTAACGATGTGGTTGCCACATGGAAAATTTTGGTTGCATTGGTCTGGGCTCCATGTATTTATATCTTTTGGTCAATAATTGGAACCATTCTTTTGGTTAAGCTGCAATATTTAGAAGGTATCGTACCTACTTGGGTTATATTCTTTGTGTTTTATCTTTGGGCTGTATTAACTACGTATGCTTCTCTTAGAATTGGAGAGATTGGAGTTGACTATTACAAATCTTTGAAACCTTTATTTTACTCAGTCTTAAGTTATCATATGGATAGGAAGCAATTTCAGAATTTGAAGGATCGTAGACGAAAATTGGCTGCAGAGGTCCAAGATTTTTTTGAAAAATATGGACCTAGTACCTTTGATGATTACTCCGAATTCTTAGAAAACTTACAATTGAATGATGATGACGAGGATGATGATGATTATTTGTATAACGACAAGCTGGACGGAGAGCATAGTTCATTTAAGGTCAAAGATTTTGATATCAACGACTTAAGTAATATTCCAATTTTTTCAACCATCCAAGATGAGGAACAAGAGAAACAACGTAAGTATCTGGAACAAGAGCACGCGAAAGAAGACCATGACGACATTATTAGTGGTGGCAAGGAAGCTGAAGAAGAACAAGAAGCTTTTGAAACAAATAAGGAAAAGGCTCACAATTTGAGAAAGAGAAGATCGAAGAAGGCTTAATTGGAAAACGAATTTGAACTGGATTAGGTGAGTGAAATATATGTAAAATAATGAATTAATTGAAAGAATTGTAGAGTCTTTAAAACAAAAATGGTTCAAATAAGCATTGATGTGCAAAGATTCAACGAAAATTGACCGAAAAGTTAACAAAATTGAATAAAATTGAATAAAAACATATGAACAGAGTATTAATTGTTCTTCAGTGTTAAGCAAAACGTGAATGAATAGACAATGTTTTTGGCGAAGGTTCAATGTATTCACAATTCCAACACGGTCAAGCCAAAAAGGCTGTGATTTTTCGAAAATTCAGCCTCGAAATGTGCCTTAAACACAGATCTATTGTATACAACTTGTAAAAGTATTGTACCTATATCCCCCTTCCATCACCGCGCCATGGTAAACAAAAAAAAATAGTTGCACCCAATATTTACATTGCAAACGCGAATCACCATTTCATTTTTACCTAAAAGAATGCAGCTGCAAAAGTATATGAAGAGGAAGAAATGTATTATGATTGATAAGTTTGATAAACAGTAATGAAAGTTTTAGCAGTCATCAGTATTATTTCTGCAGTTCTTGCAACACCTGTTCCTGCCAATCTTCAGTTAAAAGCCTCTACACCAACTACTTTGGTACAAGCACTGAGTACCAGCTTTTCAACTATTATCCCTACATATAGACCAAAACCTACCAATCTTAGCACCAAGCCATACATTTCATTTAGTTAAATGATTAAAATATTTGGTAACTGAAATTCTTGGGAATTGAACTTTGAAACTTGTGAGTTCAAAATATAGAAAAATGGGAATCTCCAAGAAAGAATATATTGAATGGAAAAGGTTTGAGCCGGTAATATCTGGATAATTATTGGTGAAAGCAAATCAAAAAAAAAAAGAAAGAACAGACAAAAAATTAGTTGGTGACTGAGCATATGATATAGATTGGTTGCTTATTAGTAATGACAAAGTCATGATAGAGTTAGATTCTGGAAAAATTGACACTTCTCAATTAGGCTACAAAAGTTCTATTTTTATGTAAGTTCTCAAAGGGGAAATGAAGAGCTTGGTAAAAGTAACACATTCGAAATATGGGAATTCAGCACGGATAACCAAAATGTGTAAAAGTAGGTCATATTCTTTGCATGTGTGGTATGAAGCAATGGACATATCCAAGCAGAAGTTGAAGAATTGGTATTTTTTTTGGATATGCAACAGGTTTAGCGGAAGACTTCGAATTTGGGACAAATGTCTGGGATTCAATTACAAAAATATGGGGTACTCTTTAAATATCCATCCTACATTACAAATTTAAATCATTACAAAGTTTAATGATTATTGAACAAATTTTACAAATTTAATCTATTAGACATCAAGTATGACGTTACATTAAAGAATTAAATCTTGTGAATTAGAGGTGTACATATTAATAGAATTATAGATCAATTAACTTAAAATTATTGTAATCAGAGCCGGTAATAAAGTAGAGTTTTAAAAAAAAAGTGATCTCTTTGTCAAAGCACAAGTGAGGTATTGTAACCAATATCTGGTTTAATACTTACAACAGTCTAGATTGGTTGTTCAAATGTACGTTCGGTGTTATACTTGATTGACAAATAATACATAATGCACAGTTTGAAAGATGTATGAGCAAATGTGAGCTTGAACAAAAGTACTT
Source organism: Kurtzmaniella fragi (assembly GCA_030581955.1). Classification (NCBI taxonomy): domain Eukaryota; kingdom Fungi; phylum Ascomycota; class Pichiomycetes; order Serinales; family Debaryomycetaceae; genus Kurtzmaniella; species Kurtzmaniella fragi. Next base: position 522,508 of record JAKTWE010000003.1, read on the forward strand.
GATTATAACCTAGTACATCAATAGGATGGGGGACAAATTAGTAGTAATATGCATAAGCTTATTTCCATCATGCTTTTTTCAAAAATTTTTATGAAAAAAGTAATAATTGTTGTAGATCTCGAAGTGCATAATTACGGATTTAATAATGTGTAAATAATCAAGAAAAAAAGTACACAACAGAACAAAGTAATCCGGTATTAAGGCATCGTTCACCATGCATAGATAGAAAGTTTAAGAATACCTATTCAAGTAATTGAAACATTTTGTTATATATCACACACATTTTGATATTTTCCCGCCCAACATTGCAGTTTATTGCCAATTGTGCCTAGCCCTCTTCACAGATTGATGACTTGACATCAAAAAAAAAAATTAAAATTCAAATCATCAAAAATTCAAATTATCAAAAATAAAATTAATTTAAAAATTAATTAACCACCAATTTAATTTCTCGAAAATCAAAAATAATTCGAAATAAAATCTTTATTATTTTTCCCAAATCCTTCGTTGTGTTTCTTTTCTTGGGCCGTCGTTTCTTTTTATGGTCATGCTACTGATTGTAGACGGCCTGCACACAGCGCCACTTATCAGTGGCAAGGTGACGTCGTAAGTAATAATTGTGATTCACCTATTTGAAATCAACTTTTTTATAACCAAAATCCCCTGAAACCCTTACTTTTTTAAACCAATACCTTTTAAACCTAACTAGCAAGATGAAGATCACAGTCAGATTATCCACAGAAACCGCTTACTCGGTTACAGTCCCAGACAACCTGAGCGTGCAAGATCTCCGTAATTCCGCGAGAGTTGCTTGCCCCCTGGGAAGTGTACTTCCTAAGGATTTTAAACTTATTTATAATGGAGCCAAGTTGGACCCTTTCTACAAGAGTCTCGCAGAGTTTGGCATTTCTCCTGAAATTTCTGATATTCAAGTGATTCTTATGAACAGTGGAGAGGCTTCTCCTACCATAACGCTGCCACAACTTACAGCCACCACCAAGAGAAAGGCGGTTAGCGGAGGTAAGAAGAAGGCTAAATGTCTGTTCAACCTTTGCAACCTGACTCCCTTAAGAATGGTTGGAGACTGTCAACACTGTAACGGCAAATTCTGTGCCAAACACAGACTCATGGAAGATCATCAATGTCAAGATTTACAATCATGCCGTGATTCTGCACATGAGAAGAATGCCATGAAATTACACAACGAGAGTACTATTGCTAACAAGGTATAGATAATGATAACGATAGAAATACACCCATATTAGAGAGATTACATTGTAGTCAACGTTCTGTTATTTTAGTTGTTAATTCTAATTTTAACTTAAGTTCTAATTCTTCCATTCCCATTTACTCCAAAGTATCAATATTTTGTAAATTCTCCAAGATATCATTAAACTTCCCGTTGGTAGCCTTGTTGGCACGAACCAAGAGTTTCTCAGCCTCATTGTACAATTTTTCTTGTTCCTCACTCTCCAATTCATACATATTACCAAGAGAGATCTTAGCCTCAGCCACTGGGACCCAAGTTTCAGGGTCTTCATTATCCTTGGCTGATTCCAAGTAATCTATAGCTGTTTGGAAGAGATCTTTGGCTATTTTTTGCGAGTCTTCTTTAGAAAGTCCATGTAACTCTTCCACCTCTTCGAGTCCTTCATCGTAAGTTAAAGCTGTGTACACAGAGGAAGGAATTTCTGCTTCTTGAAGATATGACTGACCAAGGCGCTTGTTTAAATCTCTTTTGAGCTCAATTGCAACGATTTTATCCTTACGAGCATTGACTTTTTCAAGAAAAACCACCGTATGGTCTCTCCACCATTGATTGTATTTATCAGAGGTCTTGATAACGTAAAGAGGGTGATCTTCGCTCACTTCTGCAGGTTCAGGGTTGCCTAACAACGACTCGTCTTCATCTTCGTCGTTTTCTTCGTCATCTTCTCCAAAATTGTCAACCATGTCTAGCAAGTCATCAAACGCTTCAAGAACCTCCAAGTTTTCTTCATTGAAATATTCGGCGTCCGCCTTGGCCTCCGCTTGTTCATATATATCCATGGCACTGTCTAAAAGCTCATGGATTGGAGGGAATTCAGATCCATTACTTCCATCATCTTCAATACGAGATATGTATTGTAAAGGGATTCTATTGATGAGAACTCGAGATTTGGCAAATTGGATGTGTGCAGAGTCGACATGTTGTTCTAAACCTATATCGAGACGTTCTAAAGCGGCGTCAAAACACTCTTTAATCAATTTCTCGCTGTCTTCTTCTGCTGCTCGGAACAGAGCCAATTCGGCTAAGGAAAGACCATAGATAGCATGGAAGATATCGGGCAAGGAGTCACTGTTACGGAGCAAACGGTCACATTCATGAATAATCCCATTGATTACAAGCTCGTTTTCTTTTTCCAGCTCGGAATAGGTCTTCCAGAGCGCTTGTAATTGAGCTATTTCATCGTCAGCGTCTGCTTCTTCATTGAGTTCAACCGTCAATTCATTGGAGGGTTTTATGTCTTGTTCGTTGAATTTTTGCTTCTTGGCTTTGGCTGCCAATCCCAAATGTTTAGATCGTTTGGCCATTGTTAAAAAAGACAATTAATATCTGTTTCTGGCTGTAATAAAGATGGTCTGATAATTGTCTCTGAGATCCATACATCCACTTTAGTATGTAGGGCGATGAGATGGAAGTCCGTCTATATGCACACCGCACATTTGAAATCTAGCTTCCTTCTTAAGTTTAATTGTTTTTTTTTTTTTTTTGCTGCTCTTCCACTCAACGCTCGCGAGTTCTGCTTATCACTTGTCACGTGTTATACGGTAATCCAGAAATTTTCAAAATGTATATAGTCTGGAGAAACCACTTGAAAGCCAAAAAACCCCACTGTAACGCCTTTGGTTATGAATATTCTCACGTCCTGGAACTGCCAGGGAGAAGTACACTTGGTGGTTGGCACCTCGAATCTGTCTTTGCTAAGAATAGCCGGATGCGTCGATGCTGGAGCTACTGTGAAAGTTGTTGCAACCGGCGGTGAATCATTATTTAGCACCCAAATTAGAAAAACCAACGAATCGGTGCAGTACATCGAAGAAGATTACGTCAAGAATCACTTGACCACCTTGGGGCGCCCAGAGGTTGGTTATGTTGTTGACAAGGTATTTGTCAATCTCCCTTTGGCAGCGCATGAAGCCAAAAAACTGATATATGAAGAGTGTAAGAAGCTCCGAATCCCCATCAATACGTCTGATTCTCCTGATTTCTGTACCTTCACCATGTTATCTACTTACCAGAGTGGTGATTTCCAACTTGGAATCACCACCAATGGTAAAGGTTGCAAATTAGCCTCAAGAATCAAACGTGAATTGGTTGCAACTTTACCTTCCAACATTGGTCAAGTATGTGATCGAGTTGGAGAGTTAAGACGTAGAATTCAAGAGGAAGATAATTTGGAGAGTCTGGTGATAGGAGAACATGATGACGATGCTATTACCACAAGCAAATTGAACTCTTTGGTGGAGGAATTCAACATGACAGCTGAACAACGCAGACAACAGAGAACAAAGTGGTTACTGCAAATTGTGGAGTATTATCCTTTGAAAAAATTGGCAGAAATTTCCATTGATGACTTGACAACCGTCTACAAAAGTCAGAATCTACAAAAAAATGATATAGTTGACGGTAACAGCACCAATGCGATTATACCTAATAATATAGCTAAAAAGGGATCTATTTCTTTAGTGGGATCTGGTCCTGGATCAATCTCTTTACTTACCCTTGGAGCTCTTAAAGAGATCTACAGTGCCGACTTGATTTTAGCTGATAAGCTTGTACCTCAACAAGTATTGGATCTTATTCCTCAAAAACATACCAAATTATTCATAGCTAGAAAGTTCCCTGGTAATGCCGAAAAAGCCCAAGAGGAATTGCTTACTTTAGGACTTGAAGCTGTGCAAAGAGGAGAAAAAGTGGTCAGATTGAAGCAAGGAGATCCATACATCTTTGGTAGAGGTGGGGAAGAATATAACTACTTTTTATCGCATGGTTTTAGACCCAGTGTTCTCCCAGGTATTACTCTGGCACTTGCAGCACCTGTTCTTAGCAATATTCCTGCCACTCACAGAGAAGTGGCTGATCAAGTTTTGATTTGTACTGGTACTGGACGCCGTGGAGCGGTTCCAGTTTTGCCTACATTCAAACCTAACAGAACCACTGTTTTCCTCATGACTCTTCATAGAGTGGTGGAATTTATCCCTCTCTTAATTGAACAAGGATGGGATGCCGAGTTACCGGTAGCTATTGTTGAAAGAGCTTCTTGTCCAGATCAAAGAGTCATTCGAACTAGATTGAAAGATGTGGCAGCCGCAGTTGCAGCCAATGGATCTCGTCCTCCAGGATTATTGGTGACGGGAAATGCATGTTCAGTGATAGAGAAAAATGTTACTGAGAAATGGGTCGTTGAAGAAGGGTACGAAGGAGAAAATGTGGATGGCATTTTAGACATAGTTAACAAAAGTTGCATATAAGACAAATTTCTTAATATTTATTTAATAGACAAACCAAAATAACCAAAGTAGCTCCAATTTTAAAGAATTGAAGAACAAAAATAAACAAATTGGCTTAAAATAGACAATTAAAACTTTATGTTCAACCAAGGCAACAATTTCGTATATTTGGACTACAGTTGATTACCTTAATACCTAATCATAGTACATAGAAAATATTAAGCAACTTAATCAATTATTATTTAAACTGTTAAGCTTAAATTGAGAATTTTTATTTTTGATTTCCACTCTATTTCCATTATTGGTCAATATGTAGTATTTAGTTTCAGTTTAATAAATTAGTCGACCAATGTTTAGACAGTTTACTAGGAAATTAAACAACATTGCGTTTGTTTTCGACATTGATGGAGTACTCGTGAGGGGACTGAAGCCAATTCCTGGTGCCAAAGCGGCTCTTGAACTACTTCAAAAAAATAAAGTGCCATTTATTTTACTTACAAATGGTGGAGGACAAACTGAGACTGAACGGGTGAGTTTTCTTTCGCAGAGAATTGGAGTGGAGTTATCACCTCTACAACTCGTACAGCTGCATACACCTATGAAAGCTTTAACTTCAGTATATGATCGCGTAATGGTCGTAGGAGGGTCCGATGATAAGGCACGTCATTGTGCCTTGGAGTATGGATTTAAAGATATTATTATGCCAATAGATTTGATCAAATCCGACCAATCAATTTCGCCTCATCATAGATACACACCAGATGAATTGAGTAAATACGCACACCACGTAGATTTAGACAAATCAGTTGATGCAGTACTTATGTTCAATGATCCAAGAGATTTAAATACTGATATTCAAGTAGTATTGGATGTATTGAATCTGATTAATGGTAAGATAGGTACTAAAAGAAGAGTTCATCATGTAGCAAATGATTTAAATGTCAATAATAAGCCTGCAGTCCCAATGATTTTCAGTAATAATGATTTTCTTTGGGCTAACGATTATGCATTACCCCGGTTTGGTCAGGGTGCAGTTAGAATGATGATCGAAAGAGTATACGCTGAGCAGAATTTTGGTGCAAAACTTCAACGCACTATTTTGGGTAAACCCTTTAAAATTCAGTATGACTATGCACATCATGTATTAATAGATTGGGAAAGGAGAATGAAATTAGGCGAAAATTTTGGAACCAGCTCTCAAATATTACCAGAATTGGGTTCTACTCCTAAAAACCTGCCCTTTACGAAAATCTTTATGGTTGGAGATAATCCCGCTCTGGATATTCAAGGTGCAAATGATAATGGGTGGGAACTGATTTTATTACGTACAGGTGTTTATAAAGATGAAGATTGGGCCGATGCAGTTGCTCATCCTACAGTTGGAGTATTCGATGATGTATATCAATCAATAACTGAAACTTTAACAAAGCACGGTTATTGAAAACTCCTGTGATAATTACTATTGATTAATATTACTTTATTAGAAAAGTACATATTAATCAAAAACAGAGTACAAATAAAATATTATTAAATAAGAAAATAATAAACATTTTCAACCCACATATTGCACCTAAAGGAACGAACATTAAACAATTACTAAAACAGATATTTAGATAAAAATATTAGACTTTGGTCTTCCAATTGTACAAAGAATATTTATCTATTGTATTTAAAGTTACTTTTTTAAAAAAAAAAACGAGTTTGTTTATTCGAATTGTGTTATGTTTATTGATTTATTAATTCGTAACAGGCAGTCTTAATCAGAAATACTGATTATTTCTCACCTTGTTCCTTTTATTTTTATAATTATAAATTGCAAATAATAATTAGCAATTACAATAGATCGCGGTTATGAAGCATTTTAATTCAACAATACAATATAAACCATAACTCAAATTACATGTATGTGAAGGAATATCACATATTAAAAATCTTCTTTGTTTTATTGTTTATTGTTGATGAACAAATTACTACATGGTTGTACAAGCGTTAAATTAGTGAATCATCTATTATACTCAGCCATATATTCAAGATTAGCACTACCGCATATATCCGTAATGCTTATTTAGCCTACTTTAAGAATCTTAGGTTAATTTACCCTGAATCTACTACAAACATTGCTATAAAATTTTTCTCCCTCTTTTTTTTTACACCAACCTTATTATTTCAAGATCTTTTAAATATACAATAGTTCTGGTTCGAATTTCTAAAATAGGTGTGGATTATTTTTGGAAGTCTAGGTATTGAGGCGAGCACAGGTATTTTTTACCTTTTTTTTTCTGATTAGCTTCTAATGCATGCAAATCTGCTGCTTCAGATCGTCCAACTATATACAAGGATCGCTAAATGCGAACACTGCATAGGGCGATCAACTTCCCACATTCTGCAATAGAAGTACCCCCAAGAATGCTAGAAAATAAATTAAGGAGGTAGTTCTGGAAACCAACACATATGCTATGAATATTCTGGGAAAGATCTTTCTTATCTACGGGTGGTTGATTTTTAAAATAGGTATTTTACTTTTCTAATTTCTAATTAAAATTTAAGTGGTACATAAACTAATTTGAGCTTCATGCATGAAGGAAATAGGGCATTGGTTGTGATTAATAAATTTCAAGAGGGGAGGAAATAAAAAAATTAAAAAATATAATAAGATTTTTTAAAAAATCTGGAACACAAAAAAGTTTATGAGGAAGTTTTTGAATCTAATTGTACCGCAATTCAGTACCCCTAGAATAATGCAAACAGGAGCCCATTTCATATTTTTTCAAAATTAGCTACCACAATTTCAGCCTTATAAAATTGAATGAGTATCAAATTACTACAAAATATTAGACAATAAATAAATTATTTTTAAATTAACTATGGACGTATCATTGTGGAATGTACTGGGAAATTAGGAAAAGTAGACCCTAACATTGGTAATTGTTGTTCCTTTAATTCAGCATTATGCTTTTTAATAGATATTCTACGTCCATTCTTACCTTTGCAAACCTTGTTGTTTAAAACTTCTTCAGCAGCTAATGCAGCACCTTTTCTTTTCACCAATTTAGCGTGGAATAAACCACATGCATTACATAAAGTTCTAACACCATTAGGTCCTCTACGCCATTCAGGAGTCTCACTGGTCCCGCAACGATGACATTTGTTGTTTGGCTTGTTGATAACTTCTGGGAAAGCATACTGCGATCCAGTCGCAGAAGTTCTTGGAGGTTGAAGATAAACTGGTTGATAGTAAACTGGGGTGCCAGGAGATCCAGCTGGGCCTTGTGCAACTCTCAAAGATTGATGAGGCATAGCAGAAGCTGGAAATGGGACATATGGATATGAATGGTAAGATGCAATAGGCAGAGGGTAAACCGAAGGAATTTGATGTTGTTGTGGTGGTGGAATTTGACTGTTCGATAATGGAGTTGGAGGTATTATTGGACGATCGTATGAACCAAAGGAAGAATGTGAAACCGGTCCACTCTTAAGGCTAGGAGTACCTAACACATAATTGTTTGGAGATGCAGGTTTGAAAGATGGAACTTCTTCTTTGATAGTTGGAGAAACTGAAGGAACATAACTCGAAGTTTGAGATGTGAGTTCACTAATAGATGGAAGACGAACACGACTTGGCAGAGTTGTCATCATGATGAATGTTTTTATTTTGATAGGTTGATCTCTAGTAAAGAATAATTAATAACCTTAATGAACTGGTCAATGATATGTAGACTAGAATGTAACAAGAATGTTCTAATATTTTAAAAAGTTCAAAATGAATTGGCGATATATATATATATATATTTATATTATGTGTATACATATAGAGAATGATTAGATTTATTTAAAGGTCCTGCGGCTCGATGTACTTGATTTCATCGCATCTATCTAACGAGACGCACAGTATGGGATGCCAGAATTTGCACAAATGCTGCATCATGCATGCATAAAACTCAATTCTTTATCAAGTAATGATAAACCCGTTTTTATAAGTAATGCGTGGCACGGAAGACCGGGTTCTATATACAACAATAATAGTATTGGTTAGTCTCAATGAATTGATATAAGTAAAACATGATTAAAATATTATCTTGTTTACCTTACAAGTTAGAATCAATTTTTTGCTGGTTAAGAGTATGAAGCTTCTAAATTTAAAACATTTGCTCAATGCAGGACAAAACTTTAAAAAAAAGTTCCCTGTTTCGATTGTTCACTGTATTTGCGGTAAAGCTAATTGCCGAAAGCAACTCGGTTGACACTTTGTCTATTTCTTAGCATAATTATTTCTGCATCATGCAGCCCTACGTGGTCACTTGGCAAGATGTAGATGATTTAAAATATTACAGATGAGGTAACTTACAAAGGGCGGGTATCTGCAAAGCTCACACCAAAAAAATAAATACATAGGATTGAGGAAGATTTGACGGAAGTGTATGGGGAAGAACAATTTCGTTTATTGTTCTGAGTACTCAATGCATATAAAAGGCTTTCGTTACAAATAGTTAAAAATAGATAATTCAGGAAGTTCAAGCGAATCATTTCCTAATTGGCGGTCAGTATGTAATGAATAGTTGTACAATATGTTTCTTCCTTTCACTTTTGGTCTTCTGATAGACTTTTTGGTCTCATTTTGTAATTTCACTTTCCATACACCGACTGAAATAAATTCATTTGAAGTGAATATTACCTACTTCAAATAGTTACGGACCCAGTTTTTGAAAATTTCATATTCTCAATAGGGGGCACATGGTATAATCGTGCTTTGTGTAGTGTCTAAATCTTTTACGTACGATGATAGTGTAATGTGTTTCACAAATCCGATCGGGATTAAGGATGGCAATACATATTTTCGCTTATTATATCCTAAAGGTGAACCTGGTAATTAAACTGGTTTTTTGTATAACCGAAGTTTAAAGACTGAATTGTACGAGGACCCTCTATGCGTCCCCCTCCTATAGGTTACCTATTCAATACTCTTGGTAATATTTTTTGTTAAATTTGCTACAGATTTAAAATAATATCGGTGGGACACATACAAATTTGCTATAATAAATCTGATGTCATTCCATGATGAGGGTCAACATCTAGATCTACAGCATCAAACAGAGAAGTCTTGAGCCAGACTTGTAATTTCATTAACAACTATATAATTGTTAAATTTGACACCAACCAGCTATACACTTATGCATTCATTACTTAGAGAAACAATCAAAGTCACTTTTAGGTCTCAGTTTATAGTTTCTTCTAACTTACACATATCGAATGGAAAGAAGACCAAATACAAAAAAGAAAAAAGAAGTATTCCTCTGCACAAGAGAAAGGCAATAGAAATAAGTTGCATGAGGGAGGAGAATTTACATTTATGCTCAGAGTTTCCCAATCGAGTATAATAAATCTTTAAAGGCGAATAATTTTTTTGAGCAAAGGTATGACCTTGCATATTAATGCATCACTTAATCACGAGAGGTTTTTTAGTGCACCAAACTATCTGTTATATCCTGTTGATGTTAATCTTTGTTGACTATATTATCAGATTCTAAGATTCTAAAATTCAAACTTTTGAAATCATTTAAAGTAGACGTATCTTTAAAAGAATATATAGAAGTTATAAATAAGTTCACAATTTAATCCAACTAAAATGGTATCAAGTTCCTCACAGTAAATTGATCACCAAAGTAGCATTGAAAGGCGCCTCGATTATGGGCTGAAGCAGTGTTTCAGATTAATTTTTATTTTTACATAAAACCAGTTCTAGTGAGGAACCACCAAATACTAATCTGAAGATCTTGGCTAAAAGCTGTTCCACGATTTAGGCATTAACTTTAATATTCTTATAAAACTGGCTTTCTGTTTGGCTTAAAAGTTTATATCCGCGGTTACATTATTTCCGGTCTAATTTCCAGTTACATTTTTACATAAGAGGTCAATTCAATATGCACCTTTAAATGTTTGACTATCAAAAGTTAATCAGTTTTTGATTTAGTAGGCTCTATTGTTGGTGAAAATTAACGTATTTGCAACTATAAAAAAATCAAATGGGTTCAATCAATGTTAAGTAATTTCTGTCATCTTGCATTTTATCGGCCACACTATTTGTAGCCATCAAATTTAGAAATACAACTATGTAGCAACAATACCCGGAGAAACACGCAAATCGACTTAATTTATATTTGTATCGAGCGTTATTTTAGCTTTTTAGTTGTAACAGTTCAAATAGAGGTTTAAACCCATCTCAAAAAAAGGACATGTATTAGAGTTGCTATGATTACATCGAGGAGAACAGAAGGTTCTGATTTTAACAATTGTGCATTTTTTGAAGTGATAAAGTCTTTCATGAATGATCTAAGAGGTAATCAATTTCAAGAGGTCAAGTGTAACAAACGCCTAATTTCAAACAATTTCGTTAAATTTCATTTACCGTTTAACTTTTGGTTTGGTCAACACCCCACATGAGGCATAGTTATACAATGTTCAATTGAGTTTTCGAACCGAAACTTATAAATCCATATGAATTTTTTAAAGCTTAAAAGTTCTGTGGACTTTTTTTTTTTTGATCGTGTAGTATCGTGTAGGACTAAAGTAAAAGCTAAAATGTAAGCAAAAATTATCGGTTATTATTATTTATTTTTGATATTTTTTTTATTTATTCTTATAATTGATTTTTTTTTTTGTTTTATTTTTACCTACGTATGGTCTATTCAATTGTTATTTTGGTAACAGTAACTAGTTTCAGGTTATCGAGAAATTTATGGCATCAATGTAACCCTGTAGACATAAAGCGTCTTTGGTTGAATACCAGCATAGACGAGATGAAATTTGTTGCATCGAAATTTAGAGGTGTTGATATTACAGCAAAGGAGGTATTTTGATGCTTCCTAAGGTTCTATCTCTCGTTAAAAACATGTAAGTTCTGTCAAGTGTTCTACGCCTACTACGCCAAATTTGGAAGTTTTTTTTTTTTAGTATACATGTGGGGGTCAAGGACCGTGGGGGATTATTCAGACATGTGCCCATCACCTCACTTCTGCTTATTATTATAGACAATTAAAAAAAATCTTGTGACAAGCCTCCTTACCACAATAACATCCATGTTGTTCGTTCTACACGACTGAGTGGCGACAATACAAATATTCGACAACATGAACGTCAGAGTGTAAAAAATCCAAGCGTACTATTTCCTGAAAGGATCTGCAAATCTCAAATGATCGATCGGATATAAATTTATGCGATGCTTTAGTACTTAGAATATGGCCGTTTGAAAGTTAATTTGCTTATGGAATTTAAGCTTTATTTTTTATTTTTAGAACCGTGGAGCTTCATTTCACCTACCATACATATACGTAAATTTGTACCTCGATGGTTAAGACCAGAATATTATCACTTGTGAATTTAATTTCTTGGTTCATTTAACGTGAGAGGATTGGATCCTTGCTGCGGATAAACACTTTTGCATTCGCCCATAATTTCCTTTTTAGTCTCGGTTAGCTGTGAGTGATTATGCATGCAGAAAGAGCATAAGTTTTTGATTACTATTTCAGCAAAGTCGGATTTATTTCCTAGGCACGGGCGGTTTGTGGCACATAAAATTAATCTAGCAAAAAAAACTAAAACATTTAAATAAATAAAATAATACGAAGCTTTAAAGTTCCTATTGCATAAGTAAAAAATTAAACATCTGATCAGTTTTAGAAGCTAAAAATTAAAATTGATTAAAAAATAAAAATACAATCTAAATTTTGAATATGAACCGAGCTCTTTTTAAATTTTCATAGATTGGCAACGGGTCAACGGATTAAACTAAAACCAGGTTTACGACCCCCCGCTGTTTTAAAGTAATTCTTTAGAGATTAATCAGATCTTTTTAATCTAATCTATTTATACGAGTTGGACCCTGAAATCAAACAGTGAATTAAATAATTCAAATTATTTGCAATCTCGAGGTGATTTGGTGCTACAATTCCGTGCATAATAAAAACGTAGATCGTTTTGAAGTCACAAAAATTGGTCGCTCTCCTCTCTTGTCAATAACCCCTCTCCACCCCCGCGCAACAAAAGAATCTGAAGTATCTCGTAATTTAGTAGTGCCTAAGACAAATACTTTAAGACATTATTCGATTTGCAGTTCGCACGGGTTTCATCTAGTAGTTCCCTATTACGGTAACTTAACTCAAACAGTAATTAAACAGTAACCTATTGGTGGTGATTGTTGCCCCAGGTGATTTTGGGGGTTGTTTTTCTTTTTTCCAAGAAATATTCAATAGTTGCTGATCTAGAATCCAAGAAAAAGATCTGATTATGTAAGTACTAGTCAAGGATGCTGCGTGGCAAATTGTGAAATATAAACCAGCTGGTCTCGTATAGTGGTTAGTACAGTTCGTTGTGGCCGAACAAACCCAGGTTCGATTCCTGGGACCAGCAATTAACTTTTTTTTTTAATTTACACTTGTTTTATTTTTTTTGATTTTGAAAACAGCTGGTCCTGCACACCAAGGAGTGTATACTACGATCACCAATTACATTCATTTTGTTTAAAATTCAGTTCAAGTAATCACAGCTCAGTTTTTGATTGCAAAATGACCGCTGAAAAATACGAATTCCCAGCTTCTGGTATGTACATAGAAATTCTAATGATCGAAGTAAATAGAGGGTATATTTCAGGCTTTCGATGCTACATATGAGCCTGTTCAGATGAACAATAGAAAGTTCATACCAACACGCTTCAGGGGCCAGGTAGATATCGATAGAAGTACCAAAATTTAGGCTCCAACGTGTGCGAATAAACTCCCAGCAAAAATACTAACTTTCAGCTTCTCAGGAAGACATGGATGCATATGACATTCCATTTATTAACAGAGATCAATGCGCCTCTTCTATGATCGAATACTACAAGTGTATTGACAAGGGAAGCTCTTTTTGTGCTAAGACCAAGGACGAATTTTTCAAGTGTCAATACTTTGCTCTTAAGGAAAGACTTGACAAGCACCAAAAAGCATAAGGGGAAGATAAGGATAGAAAACGCTGCGCATGAGAAGACGGTAGTCTGTTAGATAACACATAGTTAATAAATTAGAACTTTTTTGATATAATAGAGACGTTTTGCAAACAAGCATGTAAGAATCAATAAGATCAATAATAAACAATAAGTCAACAAATTTTAGTAGTGGAATTGACCAAACGGAATGAATAAAGTAATGTTGACGTTGGTTGAGTGAAAATAACTTGAAAATTCCAAAAATTTGTCGAAAGAAAAGTTTTTACACAAGATCTCAAAATTGTTTACATGGTAGTAATAAAAAAGTCCGAAAAAGTATTCGAATGCCTACGAAACATCGCTCATTTGTTCTCTAATCATTCTGTCTCATCGATGATAGAGGTGCGTAGACAGAACGCCTGCACACAACTTTGTACCACTTTCGCGCTAGCCTATGAGCTTTCTTGATAATGTAAATTCAAAAACCAAAACCTCCAGATTTCAAGATGACAGTTACTGAGTTCCCACCTCTTCGTACGTATAATTTGAGACCCGAATCCAGATGTAGATAAATACTAACCATTCAGTTTCTGAAGAAGACTTACAAAAATACAAGGTTCCTTTGAAATGGAGAGATAGATGTGCTGCTTATTATGCTCTTTACAGAACCTGTCTTACCAGACAATCAGCCAACTCTTCAGTTCTGTGTCAACATGACAAGCACGCTTGGGAAGAGTGTGAAAATTTGGATTTCATGAGAAGACAAAAAGAATTGGCAGACCTCAAAGAAGAACAAAGACAATCTGCTTGAGTTATCTGTAATTCTACGATTTAATTGCATAAATTCACGGAGCGTAGAAGGCTCTGGGGAAGAGATAGGATAGGGGAGAAGTAAGAAGTCCCTGACATTTACCGTATGACTTAGAATAAAATATATGCGGTGTGATAAATATTGTAGGAGATGCCACTGATGTAGCTGGAATGTGAGCAGCAGGCAGGAGGAAGGTCAAAGATGAGGTAAATGTTCTTTAAAGGAGGAGGTGCTTACAAGAATGATAACCTAGCCAACGTAGGTGTGAGCAGGTTTAAAAATTGCTTGCGTACTTGTGTAATATAGCCATGTCAACAAAGCTATAGAGACGATGAGATACAACGAAATACGACGATAAATTATAAACATGAGAGATTATGAAGAGAGTGAAACAAAGACAGAGATCAAATAATTGATAAACTCGCCATAATAACCATGCGAAATTTCAACTTGGAAACCGCAAACTCCCAAGTACGAAGTACGTGAACTGCAGCTAAGCTAGCTTGAAGAAATGTATAATAGTAAATTAAATGCCGGGAAACAGATCATACCTGTGTCTATTAATACGTATGTTCTTGCATATCTACCACATATTAATGGTAATCTTTCGTTTCCATTTAATTCGTCTTACTTATTCTATCTGACTGATTCTACCTTTAATCTCATCTTATTATTCTCATCTCATTTTTCACCTACATTCTACAATCTACCCGATATCAAATGTCGTGTGATAGGACGGCGGTCGAGCTACTGAACTCAACCAATTATGACCCACCACACGTTGATTTGTCTCCGCTGTCCACACTCTATACCAATGGGAAAGCCAGTATAAAGCTCTAAAATGTTTCGGAGGTAAATATCTATCTGAAGAACAAAAAACTTTTAGTTGCTGGCCTGTTTATATACGGGGACCTATGGTCTGAAATGTACGCACCGCATCAAAAAAGCTGCGTATTTATGGACATGTATATGCACACCGCCCCACCCCCTTGACCTGTCCTACAATCGCTTAAACATCGTAAACTAGATTTCTTTACATTTAAATCCGTCAGCATTAACAATTATGGCCAAAGAAGAACTCAAAGTGGTTGAACAAGAACCTTTGGAAACAGACATTGATATTCTGAAACCATCGGCTCCAGAAACTAAGGAAAAGGACGAAGAACCTCCCAAATTACCAGAGAAATCCGATTCATCGCCACCCCCACAACCTCCAAGACCAGTATCCCCTCGTACTAGAGCTAAAACCGATTTAAAAGAAGCGTTCCCTAATGTGGAAGAAAATATCATCACTGCCGTATTAATAGCGTCTTCCGGTCAATTGGATCCAGCCTTCAATGCCTTGTTATACATCTCCGACCCAAGTAGTGGAGTCGAAATCCCACAACCTGCTTTATCCAATTCCGCAATAAGTGGAGGTGCAAATAAAGCACCTGCAACAAGTCTTGAAGAAGATGACGAGAAATTGGCCAGAAGACTTCAACAAGAGTTTGAAAGAGAAGAACGTAGGCGTCAAAGATTAAGAAAGGAACAAAGAAAATCCACCGATAAAAGAGCACCTCAACAACTTAGAGATAATGAAAGTCCAGATGAATTCGAACAATTTAAAGAAACCTTCACTCAAGGTTTTGAAGAGGCTAGAACTACACTTAATGGATGGGTATCAGGATTTACCAAGAAATTGCAAGATAATGATGATAATGTTGGACAAAAGCAAAGTAGCCCTAAACTTTTTGGAGCTTTAGGTGGGTCTCTGTATCAAAGACCAAATTCTAAATTTGATGAAGATCCAGAAATTTTACTGAACGATTTCCATAGTAGAATTAATATGCAAGATAATGAAGAAGATGGCCCTCCTTTACCTAAAAGAGGTCAGGGAACTGTACCTAAACAAAGTGATAGTTTTACAGAAAGTACTGATAAGAAATGGCAACCATTGAGTTCTGAAGGAGCCAATTCTGATGCCTTTTTGGTCACTGATAGTGAAGATGAAGAAACCACAGCTCCTACAGCTCCTGCAGTTCCTACCAAGGATACTGTAGATACAACTACTAAGAATGAAGACACTAAATAAATTGATCTTTGCTAGTTTATTCATATTAACATAATCATGAATTTCGAATTGCCTTTAAAGTTGTAGAAATCCTTTCTTATAATTACTCTTCTACAGTTTATATGGGTATTCAAATTTATTTATCTTGAAGTTATTAAAAAGTTGAATCAAATAAATTCAACCGTCTTGTAGTCAATCATAAACTACTACAATATATTTTTATATTTCATAATTTTATTGTTTTTTTGATCATTTTTCAATTTCGTTAACTTTTTTCGTTTTTTTCATAATGTTCAACTATATACATTAAACAAACAGTAAATCAAACTATACCCAACCCATTATCCGTAAATTTTCATTAAACCAGAAGTATATATTGCCTTTAAAGCAATTTATAATCTATTCGTAAACCCAAACCCAAATATTATTGAAATAATCAATTTAATTGATTATTTCCATTAATATAAAGTGAAGCAAAAAGCAGCAAAGCGAGAAAGTAGCACCCAATGAGGTACAAATCAAAACTTTTAATTCATTTATCAAATAAATTAAGAGTTTTAAACATTGGAGAATCATCATTAGTGTCTAATCTCAGCCAACTTGAACCCACATTAAGAGCTTGGTGATATCTTGACCACTCTATAAGTGGAGTTCTAATAATTTTATTTTGACCAGGAAGGTCAAGTTCATTACTTATTAATTTCATTACAAATTCTATAACCTCCTCTTTCGAACAATTAGAATGAAATTCAAGAAGTTGAGAAAGTAAAACTTGTTGAGAATGAATCTTTTTCTTGGAACCATATAATAATCTAAGAGTCAGCAGAAGAGCTAAATAATCTGGATTTTTATCAAGGTCTGCATCAAAAGGTTGATTAAAAGTCTCATTTGAAATTAAACTATGGTGTAAATCTGAATTCAGATTTCTTCTTTCTCCATTTTCATCATAATCTTCATCATAATCTTCTTTAGGGGTAAGTAAAGGAGATTCTTGATACATTTTATCACCTTTACCAGAAGTTCCAGAGGCAAAAGTGACTTTTTTACAAGGTCCTCCAGAAACAGCGCTTGAACTTCTAGTGGTTGGCTTACCAATAGGTAATTCACTTATATCAGTTGGCAGAGGCAGTCTTTCTTGTTGTGGTTGTTGACGGGTACGGTACATATTGAAGTTAGCTTTAAGCTTCTTTCTTCCATCATTATTAGTAATATCTTCAAGTTCGGAAACCTTTCTTTTTTCTTTCTGTTGTTGAATCAAACTGGCTGCCATATTGTCCGCAAATTTAATTAAATAAAATGACGACGATAGACTTAAAATTGAATGCCCATGTATTTATCCCTTTCAATAATAAGTAAATGAATAATATATTTACTAGGGGATCTTGGAAGCAACGACGGACCAAAAAGTGACCTGAAAAAAAACGAAGCTTCGAAAAAATGTGTGGAAAACTCGCAAGTATTGTTGTTAATGATAAGGGGGTGAAAATAGAGGAGACAACGTTCATTGCCACCGCATCAACACATGTCCGGGTAACTATAACTTTGAGAGAGCCAAAGAGGGAAAAGCAGAAAAAAACGCTGATGGAAAAAGCTAGAAGAACAGGTTGTGTGCAGGTGGGTTCCAGCATTTCCCAAAGGGTCCAATTGACCAAGCAACACTAAAAGGGTGATAAGCAAGTGATTCTGGAGGTAATGATGTATGAGTAGCTGGAGTGAAAGAAGAATTTTGGTCAGTTGTGGAAAGGTTCAGTTTGAACCCTTTTTAGCTTGGAGACTGACTGTTTGTACTCATAGTTCTAAGCTTTATTGAGTTGATTTTTACCCGATTAGATGTTGCTCAGTGGGATGTTTTTATTTATTCTTATTTATTCTCATTTATTTTTCATTTATTTATTCTCATTTATTTTATTTTTAAGTTTTTTTTTAATATTGATTTTTATTCTTCACTATTTTTTTTTTTGGTTAGTCCTATTTTCCATGGCTTGGGTGCAAGTTGTAATGGATCTTTGCCCGTAGTATATGTGGTTGTGCGTATCTTTGTGTATGGGATCAAATCTCGCTACGGGAAAAGTAGACTTGGTGATAATTGGTGGTCAAACGGTCCAAAATCAGTAGAGTTCATTGGGTGAACAGAACTTGGCTATTACCTATTCTATTGTACAGCATAAAATATTAGTATTCGTATATATATATATATATATATATATATCTGATAACTACTACAATTCTATGAAAATTGACGTTTTTTGTCGGTAACCACTAAAGTTTACTATTGTATGTAATTCATACTCTTGAAAATACGTCCCTCTTAGTCACAGCACCTTATTTACATGTCTATTTCTTCTTGCTAAAACTTGAGTTGTACTTTTTCTTGCCACTATCAATCTTCTTCTTGTCATTTTCTTTTCCTTGAATTCCAGTCACTTTTTGAAAATCTTTCTTCATTTCTCGGGCTTGAAGTTTATATCTCCAAAAGAAACCATGCTTGGCCTTTAATTCGTTATTTTTCTTTTTAATCCCCTTGTTCAACATTCCAACTTGCTCGTCGTATGGAATTCCCAATTCTGCTTCCTCTATAGATTCTTTTCCAAAAAGAATATCAAATACTCTCCCATCACCCCAAAAAAATCCCTTTCTATCAACAATCCACAGCTTCCCATTAAATTCTTTGACAACAAAGAAAAACAGAGAATTGTCAGCAGTACCATAGAAACCTCTACCGGTCCAAACTTTGGCCCGTTTGCTTCTTACTAGATTCTTCAATGGAACCGTATAAACAGGAGTGGCTTGACCAGGGAAAACTGGATACAGGGTGAACTTTATATGTTCCACAGGACCAGGCATATACCACATTCGTCTTATGATTCGAGTAGGATAACGTGCAGATGCTTGTCCAAACCACAATAACATCATCCCAGGAACCAGATATAATGCAATGTTAAAAAACCAATCTCTGGTTCTCACATTTTCTGACACTTCTTGAGCATTTTCTTTAAACAGTTCGCCTGCCTCAAAGACACCGTATTCAAGTAGAACCAAGCCGTAAGCGGTGAAGACTACAGCCATACAAATCAGGGCCAAAAAGTAAAGTCTATGAGGCTCAGCTTCATAAATAAGTTCTGGTTTTGTCTTATGTTTAAGAATAGAAACCACTTGTCTGAATGAATACTTATCGCCCACTTGAGGTACTCCTGGACGAGGAAGTAGAGTCGGAACAACCTCTTTGGATAAGGGGAACTTAGGGACCCTAGAAGCAATATCGTTCTTCTGGTCAGATTCTCCAGGAATGTGAGTTTTGAGATGTTTCCACTCGCCCTTGGAAGGAAGATCACGCTTTGGATCAAAGTTGGAAGGAAGATTACTGTTCCATCTAACAGATGCCTTCCATAAGTGAGCCAGGATTCGCACTTGGACGAACTGTGCCCGTATGGGACGAGCTATGATGAAGGGGAACATTGGAGACGAATGGAAGGAAAAAACAAAAACAAAAATGGCTGCGAAATGCACGACGAAAAGTTGAAACTGTTAGGTGAGAAGAGTATCAATAAGTCAGTTATAATGATGGATATATGGATAAATAGAGTTTGTATAGGTTAATTTAAAGCTTTATTAAAGTGAATATTAAATGTTTTTATTTAAATCTTTGTAATTGACTAAATGGCCCATTATATTTTACAAATTCGTTTATAATACATACTTCATCGATACACTAATCATCTTCTCTTCTTTACAGGCTTAATAGTAGTTTCTGCTCGCTTTAACATCACCGGATGTTGGCCCACGTATTTCCCGTTCATTTCTTTGAAAGCTTTCATATAATCTTCTGCCTTCACAAACGCCACAAATCCAAAACCTTTATTTTTCCCCGTCTTATTATCTATTGGTACTTTCACCTTACTGAGAGACTCATATTTGCCAAACGATCGTAATAATAATTCATCGTTTGCATCAGATCCTAAATTCCCTACAAAGAGTCTAAAGTGTTTAGGATCCCATTCTAAAAGAGATTTATCTTCCCATTTTTGATTACCGTTGCTTCTAACCACGGTTTTATTAGGATTGGATGTAGTAGTAGTAGTAGTAGACGAAGATCCCGTCCCACTGGCTACTCCATTACCATGAAGCAACCCTTTGGCTGTATTCTGATTACTAAGTAAATAGTTGGCTGCTTGACCTCCAGCTGCCAATCTTCTATCGGAAGATTTAGTGGTATTGATTTTGGCCTTTGGTTTATTGATTTTGTTGTTAACCATGGTATATATGTGCCAATTAAGGTTTTGATTGATGAAAAATAATGGGATGGGAAAGGATAATGAGTAAATGTGGGATGTTTTCTTGGGG
This sequence comes from Kurtzmaniella fragi, assembly GCA_030581955.1. NCBI lineage: Eukaryota > Fungi > Ascomycota > Pichiomycetes > Serinales > Debaryomycetaceae > Kurtzmaniella > Kurtzmaniella fragi. The sequence goes on from JAKTWE010000003.1 coordinate 543,163, forward strand.
GTGAGCTCAATATTCGGTAACTATCTCTTGCAAGTTTCAATTTTGGTTCGTTACACGCACTTGGTCTATGATATGTGAGCTCCGATGATCTCCAACAGGTAATAATCAGGTTTGTTTTTTTTCTAAAACCTTTTACTATATGAATAAATTAGAAGAAAAAAAAAATTAATATCAAGAACTGATGAGATATAATGATATTTTTTTTCCTCTCCATTAGCATTAAACGAACTACCATCCATGTTTATACTATCTGAGCTCTCAGATTTGATTAGAATACCTCCGCATACGTTTCATATACCTATACACCAAAGCGTTAGCAATGAGTTACTGAAAAAATACGCCAACAAGGTGATTTCCAACTTGGGTTTGGCAGTGTCGATTTGGGACATTCAAGACATAAAGGATGGACTTTTAAAGCCCGGAGATGGGGCCGCTTTTGTAGAAGTGAAGTTCAGGCTTATAGTTTGGAAACCGTTTGTGGGTGAAGTGTTAACGGGGTGGGTTTCAGAAAATTTGGCCACTGGTATCAAGGTGAAAACTGACTTTTTCGATGATATCTTCATTCCTAAAATGTATCTCTTTGAACAAAGTGTTTTTAGACCAGATGACAGCGCATGGGTTTGGAAAGCAGATGAAGATTCCGAATTATTCATTGATGTCAATGAAAAAATACGATTCAGAGTCGAACAAGAGATATTCACCAATATTAAGCCCAGACCATCTAATCAAAATCAAGATAACGATCAAGAAGAAAAGGCCAAAGTACCTCCTTATACAATTTTGGCCAGTTGCCAAACTGACGGGATGGGGTGTGTGAGTTGGTGGGAATAAAAAGGGTCATATTCTACACTACGCTACGACAATATTCTATATTTCGTGTATATTAATAGACATAAGCATACATCTATTTTAAACAGCTTCTCATTTCTCCTTCTAATTTGTTTTGTTTTTCTTTCTCTTTAATTGTATTGCATGTATTGGGATGTAGAAGAGAACTTCATGTTACCCTTAATGACTTTTTCAACCGAATTTAAGAAATCCTTTTCGTTAGCAACCTTCCTACGAGCTCTAATAGCAAACATCCCTGCTTCAGTACACACTGATCTTAATTCAGCACCAGTTGCATTAGGACATAATCTTGAAATAAGTTCCCAACGAATATTTTTTTCACAAGACATAGTTTTCAGATGAATTCTAAAAATATTGGCTCTACCATCTAAATCTGGTAAAGAGAATTCCACTTTTCTATCAATTCTACCAGGACGTAATAATGCAGGATCAAGAGTGTTTGGTCTATTGGTAGCAAACATAACCTTAATGTTACCTCTTGGATCGAAACCATCAAGCTGAGTGATTAATTCAAGCATAGTACGTTGAACTTCATTATCACCACCAGCACCATCATCAAATCTGGCACCTCCAATAGCATCAACTTCATCAAAGAAAATGATACAAGCCTTTTTGGTTCTAGCCATTTCAAACAATTCTCTAACCATACGAGCACCTTCACCAACATACTTTTGTACAAGTTCAGATCCAATGACTCTGATAAAAGTAGCATCAGTACGATTGGCAACTGCTCTAGCACATAAGGTTTTACCAGTTCCTGGAGGACCATATAATAATATACCCTTTGGAGGATCAATTCCTAATTTAACAAATCTTTCAGGACTTAAAAGAGGCAATTCAACCACTTCACGAAGTTTTTCAATTTGTTCTTTACTACCACCAACATCACTATAAGTAACATCTGGTTTTTCTTCCACTGTCATCATGGTAACTGAAGGGTCAATTCTTGGAGGTAAAGGCAATTGAATTTCATACTTTTGTCTATCAACACCAACTCTCATTCCTTCTTCAATATCAGTGGGAGAAACTCTTTCACCCAAACCAACCACAAACTTGGCAATTTGTTTAATGTTGATCACATATTTGGATTTATTGTCTGCGTTTTGAAGCATGGATGGTTGAGTTGAAGGAGTGGTGGCCTCAATGATTTTGGTACATCTAGCCACTTGCAAAGGCAGTTCGGACGACATCCTGACCTTGTCAGCAGCAACGTCCCAGAAATGAGGGGCTGCCAATCCAGTGTCAGACTCCTTTATCCCAATGTTGGTTTTGATTCGTTCTTCAATAGTGGTGAGATCCTTTTCAATTTGCTTGAGTGACGTAGCATAAGGGGCTGCACCGTACGTTTTCAACACCTGGATGTCCCCTTCAGACAAGGGAACAATGTTGTCTTGGTTGGTCTCGTCATTTTCGTCTGGAGCGACGTACTTGTCCCAATCGGCTTTAGGTGGCATGATTAATGTTTGCCTTCGAAAGAGAGATTGGATTTAAATGTGGGTCCTGCAGGATGTGGAAAGGTGAACAGTGCGGACAACGCTGCGCTGCAGTGCTGCCTGCGATAGTGCGACTAATAGTGAGCGAGCGGGAGAATGGTGGTTCTGTATAAACATATGGTTATATACATGGTTTAACTGAAGGTGGTGTAGCTTGTTTGTTATTCATAAGTTAGTTGTATTGGTTGTATTATTTATTGATTATTTTATCGGACTTTAATTGTTGTTTGTAGTTATTTGCTATTTATTAGATTTGTTAACTTTATATAATAAATTTGTTAATTGTTTAGTTAATAGACTTGTTATAATCATTTATCATCCCATCTTTATACCATTTATTCCTACTGTAATAATTGACGAATGTTCTGCACTGATTCATAGATCCCACTTCTATCATTACCCATCATTAACGATTTCATCATTTTTTGTCCTAAACTATTTAATTGAACACTGTAAAATGACAACTTCTTAATAAAATTCTCTTCATGTCTTGTTTGCTTACTCAAATATTTAAACAAATTAACCATCAATTGTAAATTACTATTGAATTCACTTAATTTTAAACTCGTTTCCATACTACTTAAATTGGCTTCAATTTCCACTATTTTACTAAGTGATTCAAGTGAATAATCTACCACTTTAAATAATTGCAGATACCAAAACAGAGTCAATAAACCAAATTCTAAACCCTTTTTCGATTTCTCATCATTATCAGTTATAATTAAAGAAAACAGATTTGATAAAAATTGTAAGGTAAATTGAAAAGATTCACTCAGTGATATTTGATCAAGTTCAATCAAAAAAAAATAGTAATTGATATGAATTAAAGTAATATAACTTTCAGGCTCAATATACAGAGATGCATGGATTGCCTTTGAAATGGCAACTCTCCATTTATCAAGATCTGACAGTAAAATTTTCACTTCTTCTGAATGTCCAGGTTCATCGGTAAGTTTCAAATATATGAGTCTGTTTAAAAGTTTACTGAAAGCAATTTCTTGATTAATAAGAGCTAATATTGATTCAGATTCATAATTCAGAAAATCATTGCTAGGTAATTCCAAACTAAGATAATTATCTTGAGGAATTTGACTTGGAACTTGAAGTAATAAACTTAACAATTTATCCAAATTATAAACAGACCAAAAAATTCGACATTTTAATTCATTATCTTCATTCTTCAATTTCGGTTTAATAAAGAATTTCTTTTTGATCACTTGACGTACCAAGACTCCAAGTAATTCCCAAGATAAATCTTGTTGATACAGATGTATAGAATAAATGGTCAATAATAATACAAGCTTTAAACTTTCAACCAGTGAAAACTCAATAATATCTAAGATTGATTCCACAATATTTTCACTAAAATATGATTTGAACCAATTGGTGTTGCAAGTTTTATCATGAATTAAGCATCCAATACTTAAAAGTAGATACATTTCCATACTGATAATACTTTCTTTTGTAAAGTCCACTTTTTCTAAATCAGTTAAAAATTGTGATTCATCCATAAAGGGGCATTTGGTTTCGTAATTATGAAAAAAGTCCCGGGCTAATCTTGAAGGAAGTTCTAAATCTGGAATAGGTCTCATATTTATATATTCATCTTGATGTTGTGTATGATCTAAATTCAGTGATTTCATGGATTTATGAACCAATTTATCCACAAAGGACCTGCCCTTATGAGTATCTTCCAGAAGAAGAGACGAGATAGAAATACTGTCTTTGCGTTCGATAGATTTATTTATACCGTTATTGTCTTTATTAGTGGTACTTAGGCTACTGTTGCCAACACCATGATCTGTATCTCTTTGAGAGTCTACATGGATGAATACATCTTTATCTGCTTCCACTGGGGTCAAAGGTGATGTTTTGCGTCTTCTTTTGTTACTTCGATCAATATATTCACAATCAGATCCCGATTTAGCACAGTTGGTACATCGAGGGTACTCTCTCAGACACTTCTTCTTGAGTCTGTAGCATCGATTACAATTGTTAGAGTGATGACTTTGAGGTGGTTCGGAGGCCTTGGCCAACGCTATATTTTCATCTCTAGACGATCTTGCAGTGAGGGCAGGAATGGCTGCAGTTGGAGCGGTCTTAGAATTCACAGAAGAAGGTTCTTCAGGTGTTCCTGATTTACTGCCCTGGCGAAGATCCAGCAGTCTCAGTTGCACGGGATTGGAGACATCCAAGCGAAACTTCGAGGCCATTGCTCCATTGCCTAACAGCTTCTTGTAGTAGTAATCCATGGCTAAAACGTCCGGTTCCAACTAGAGGTAGCAGACGAGATTAAACGAAAAGAAGAAATTTTAGTTTGCAACAACAAAAGAATCGAAAATGTTTTAGAGCGGCGCCGTTCGGAGGTAAAAGATGGGCTCAAAAAGAGGCGGTAATGACCATCTAGGCAATTTATATCATTTCACGTGATAACTGTGGCGTCGCAGACGTCTATGACAGTCCCAATCGGGTAATGGGTCTTTCATAGTAGGCCGACTTCTGCAACCGATCCACAGCGGGTTCTTCTTTAATGACCATGGTCTCTGCCATGGGTGGTCTCTGCCATGGGTGTACGTTTCATTGCGGTGCTTACATTTATTATCCTAGTTGTATTATTTCTATTTACAATCTGTCATACCAGACATTCGTGCGACCATGGCTGGCGGGTCCCAGTGGTTTCAGTGTTGTGTGCGTGTATATATGTAGTGGGTTGGGAACAAGGTTCTGTAGTGAGCTAGATATAATCTAAGCAGTGGCAGCTTGTGGAGCTTCATTTTCCATAACAATAGCGGCAGCTTCTCTAGCTCTGGCAAATTCTTCAACTGCTTTTTCTCTTAATTCATCCAAAACGATTTTTTCATGCTTAGGACCATGAGAAGGTAAAACTTGATGCTGGACGTTCATTTCGTTCCAGAACTTATCTTCTCCCTTTCTCCAAGCATTTTCCCACAATAAACGGGTATTTTCTAATTCAAATTCATCAATAACATGAGCTATATCAGCAACAGCTTCTTGTGAATAAATCGGTCTATATTGACCTGACGACCAAATATTGCCCTCCTCGTTTTTAGGACGATATTTACGAATCTCTCTTTGTCCTTCAGTAGAATCTCTAAGGTTTCTAAGTTGAACTAATGCTTCATAAGCTGCTACTGCGTATTCATAGTTGTCAAATTCTGCAACACACATGATTCTCCATAAATCGTTTCTTCTACTAGGCTTACGGTTCTGCCAGTTTGGTTGTATAAACTGCTGATCGATCTGATCTTGATGATACGCTGGTACTTGTGAATACATCACTTGACCAGAGAAAAGGTTCTTGAAGATGTAAACCAGGGGTGCCATTTGCAATTTGCGGAGCTCTTCGGCGCTTTTTTGGCCCTGGGCTATTCTGGCTCCATTTATCTTTCTAGTCTTAAGAAAATCCCCAAGTCTTTTCAACGCCTTCTTCTCTTTTCTGGTTCTGTAAGGCATGGTTTCGGTGTTGAAGAGGTGGTGAAGAAATAAAATTTTTGACGGTTTGTGCAGGTTGGAGTGTTGGTGCGGTATGTGCAGGCACGCGTTACCTTCTTTTATTTTATTTTATTTTATTTTTTAATTCGTTTATTCATTTTCTTCGTTCTTTGCATTCTTGAATTCGTTCCTTAAACTCACTTGCTGATCATTTCCATTCCAAACATCACCTGTATTTTGATAATCCAGTGGTGAAGACACTTAATTTTAATTGGACACTAGAAATAGCAAATCTTCCTGCCGATAAGTGCATTTCATTTCTTTAAAACCACCCCGTTTCTAACCTTCCCATGATATGCTTGATCTTGTCTTCTTTTTAGCAGCACTGGTGATTTTGACCCTGATGGTGATATATTCGTATAGCCATGACCTATTGGTCTGGGGGACAAAGGGGAAAACCCGCCGGAGCCAGGTCAATATGTACTTACTGTCGATCAAGTCCCGTAGGCACGATTTACGGCCACTTTTGAATTTTGATTTGAACGAAGAAGATATGGAGCTGAATAATCTTTATTCAAATGGCACTAATACTCAAGCGAAACTTGGTAATAAGACTGATTCAATTGTTAAAACCTGCTACTGTTCTACCGTGGTATTGTCTTTTCAATTGGCAATGCTTATTTTGTTAGAACTTGTTTGTGACGCTTCTACTTCACGTCAATGGCTCTTCCAATTAGTGATTAATTGCTTGATCTTCATGTTATCATTGGCAGTACCGATTTTTTCTTTTAATTTGCTTATTTTCAGAAAATTGTGGCCTGATGAATCCAATTATCATCGTTTAGTGGTCATTATCTTATTCATTGCATGGCTATTTTTATTACATCTTTTTGGGGATCTTTCTCAATCTTTCACACCCGAACTTGTATTGAGCTCTTCAAGATCTTTAATTGAACGAAAAATTAATGAATTGTCAATTGCTGGTATCACTATAATGGCAATTCTTTCGGGTTTAGGTTGTTCTTCAACTTCTTATGAAGAAGTTTCTAAAACATTGCAATATAGAACAACTTTTAAACGTAGGAATTCCTCTGCAAAGATTCTTTCTGTCAATTCATTGAATTCTCTTATTCAATCATACAACAATACAAACTCACTTATCAATAAGAGAAAGAGCCAATTGAACGACTGTCAAGTGAAAAATAGTGGTCAAGTTTACAATGAAAAACCTTCTTCAAGATTTGGCGGCATTATACATAAAGTTCAATCATTTGCAAGCTTATCTCAAATTTCGCTGGAAGAAGAAGAGTTAAAGAGCGAAATTGAAGCATTATACAAATTAAGAAATCTGATATATGATGATTTTTGGAAAGTTCTTGAAAAATATAACACACAACAATCATTCATGAGTAAAGATGTGGATATAATAACAAGATTAACTTCTTGGGGTCAAATTGGATTTGCCATTTATTGTGTCTATAGAATTATTAGTGTATTGTTGATAAAGTTTCCACTTCAATACCTTGCTAAAAAGGATACTAACGCTAATGATCATGATGCTTTGGCTATCACAATTGCCAAGATTTTGATCAATATTTTTGGTGCCCCATACACTGAAACCCAATTGGTTCACCAAATTTGCTTTCTTTTATCAGGAGGACTTTTTGTCTGCTCTATTTCAAGCTTACTCACAACTTTAAATTCTTTCAAAAAACTTCTTTCTTCCAAGATTTCTCCTCATATTTATGGATGGTTGAAATATTTAAGTATTGCAGAGTTATTTGGGGTTTATGTAATGTCTACTGCTTTGTTAATTCGAACAAATCTTCCTGAAAACATATCGAATCAAGTATCTGAGATTCTTTCTTTAACTGGGTCTCTGCAAAAGCATTCAGCTCAACAAGAAGTGGAATTTATAGATAATTGGTTTGACAAGGTTTTTGGAATTACCACTGCACTTTCTTTAATCCAATTAGTACTTAGGTCCAAATTTGACGATACCAACAACTACTTTGATGATGACCAATTTGATGAAGAAATGATTATTGAATCTACAAAGTTTGCATGAACAATATACAAAACTAGAATTAGAATTTAAATAAGTAGGTAAGGTAGTGACACTGTATTGTGTCTAAAATTTTTGATTTATTTTCTTGTTATATGACCTTCAAGCTAAAAATGTGTATTTTTTATTGGAGTCAAACCTTCCAACCGGACTCAATTGGGTCGACACAATTTAAACAGTCTTTTTATCATTCTTTACCATAATTAAATCTTTCCATTTAGGATGTCTAACTCTCCACCAGTATTGAATTTGTGAATATGGATAAGCTGTCGAGTTGAACCCATTGGCAGTATACCAAGAGACGCAACCACCAATTGGAGTACCAAATACTTGAGTTTTCAAAATAGCTTGAGTGGTATCACGCCATTCATCATACTTCTCATCTTTAGGAACGATTGACTTGTATTCACCAGACAAGATCTTCTTGGCAACTTGTGCAAAATAAGTACAACCATTTTCTAACGCTAAAACAACTGAAGAATGGCCAGTTGCAGAGTTTGGACCCCCTAAAACGAACAAGTTTGGACACTTTTTGACCATGACAGTTTCATATGCACTTGCTCCTTCTTTCTTCCACAAATCTGGAATAGCAACATTATCTTGACCTCTGCATTGGAAAGTAGTAGTTGCCCTTTGTAAGTCATAACCAGTACAAGCTACAATAATGTCGGCGTGAACTCTTCTTCCACTTTTCAATACAACGTGGTTCTTTTCAATATGATCAATTGGATCATCGGAAATATCCATTCTCGAGTCATGCAAGTGAGGGAGATAAGTGTAATCGTAAATGATACGCTTGCAACCAATTTTATAGTCAGGAATAACCATGTCGTGAAATTTCTTAGGAGTAGTCTTTTTCATATAGTTATAAGACTGTTTTGTGTTGATCCAACGTACCAAACGAGCAAAGAATCCAGTACCTTGATACATTGGGTATCTTAATTCTGCAAAGCCGGCAATCAACCAACGAACAAAAATTATTCCAGGTCTGGACCAAGCCAATAACCAGTACAAAGTGAAAATAAACTTAGGATGTGGAGGCATGATCCAATGCTTAGAACGAACCAATTGAGTGATCAGTTTAGGATCATAGTCATCAAGAAGAGCTGGAATGACCTGTGCTGCGGAACAACCATTACCGATAACAACAACATCTTTACCCTTGAAAGAAACCGAGTGATCCCATAAAGCAGAATGAATGTATTCTCCTTGGAAATCTTCAAATCCCTTGGCTTTCATTTGATTTGGGTAAACCAATCCACCTTGGGAGGCAACCAAAAGTTTACTGGTATGTTCATGACGTTGACCTGTTTTCAAATCACGACTGTAAACTGTCCATTCAGCGTTTTCTTCATTATAAACGTATTCGGTGACCTGTTTATGGAATTTACCGTGCGCATTCAAATTGTATTTTTCAACAACCTTATTGATATATTCCTTAATTTCATATTGAGGAGGTCTAAGTTCAGTCCAAGTGCTATTCAATTCACCAAAAAAGGAATACCAGACAGCAGGGATATCGGAAGCACATCCTGGATAAGTGTTGGCCCACCAGGTTCCACCGAAAGACTCATATCTTTCAAAGATAACAAAATCATCTTCTTTCAATTTGTTAACACAAGTAAGTGCACAAGCCAAACCACCAAAACCACCACCAATGATAGAAATTTTAGAGGATGTCTTTATCACTTTAAGGGTATCATCTTCTGGGACAGAGGCGTCTGGTCCTAAGATAGCGTTGACTTCTTCAAAGGGGACCCTAAACTTGGTAGGGTTTTTATGGGATTCAAGGGTAATCTGAACAGTAGACATGTCGAATATGAGATATATGATATACCGATATTATGATCTTAATATGCTAATCGTGAGTGCCAAAATCTTAATAGAATTATGAATGGACCATCAATTCAATTTATATAGATGACTTTTTGTTCCACTGCCTAATTAGGCTCATGCACGTTACGGAGATATTTTCTATGCTACCCCACACGTCTCATTCACATGTAGGGATCTACCCTTACACTCGTAGTTATTCAAACCAAGAAATGGCAAGATTAATGGGCTTCCGGTTGATCAATTTTTTATCCTCGGTACTAATCATTAAAACAATAACTGATTTGGACCGTTACTATAAAAAAACACTTGGTTATAGTCCTAGAACTAAACACCCATTTTATGCGTATTTATTCGATCACGTGATATCGGGTCAAAGAATCTATTAATATCAAGCAAATCAACGTTAAGGTATTTGAGTGTTTCATTTAAGAAGTTACTTGATATATTGGTGTTCCTGGGAGCCATAGGCTTTTATGCATCAGTCGGCATTCATTTGTAGAACGTCGTTTAAAATCTAAATTCCGACACCATCGAACGGATGATTGTATCAAGAATTAGAATTGAAAAACAAATCCAAAAAAACAAATCATGCACAAGACGGGAATAGTCCCGATATAGGAATAGAAATGATGGATTTTCGTGTCCATTAAGGATACAGTATGGTTATATAATCAAACCATGCGGAACAATTACTTCCAAGAAGCTAGGCACGGTAAAAAAATAAGTCTCTTAACAGTCAAAACAATTATTCGAGTGGTTTTCGGAACATACATTAGTTCCGCACGCTCAGCACCAACTATATTCAGTTGTAATTTTGGTTTGTGAACAATAATAACCTTCATACTTTAAATTTGAATTAGCTCCCTCTTATGAATTGGTAATGTTTCATCAACGTAAACCAGATATTATAGATAACCCAAATGTGAATGGTATCAAGGTTTTGAAAGATCTGCTTAGATCCTTGTGCAAATTAACCAGTTTGCTACCCAACCACTAACAACAGTTCCGACGTCTATTTTATCGCTAAATTCAAAATGGCTTGCTATTTTTTGTACGTCTTTCAACTGAATTTTTTACGTCATAACATTGACCAAACTCACTGTTTGCAACCTAAGAGTCTCAATGTGACCTGCATGTTGTGAAATGGTCAGATCTTTCTAAGTCAAAACTCAAGCAACATTAAAGGGCAGTGAGAGTATTCAAAAAACACTCCGTAGACTGTAGTTTTCAGCCTAAGAATAATCCAATAAAACTTATCTTAGCTTCATGTCTGTATCAAAGTATCGAAGCTTTATTTGAGAGTAGACATTGCCGCCTGTAGTAGCATCTATCATGACCTACTTAAGACGTCAGTTTCTTTCTTCCATCGTCGTGTACCAACCACGTTCATTTTTTCATGGAAATCTCTATACATGTTGATGATTGAAAAATTAAAGAGCCTTTCTCAAGTTAACAAATTAAAGAACGATTAACCTTGATTTTTTTAACCAATTAAAGAATCTTGTTTAATATCAATTAATTCTTTAATACATTTGAAACCCTGTTATTTAAGGTTTAAACAAAGTGACTTCATTAGTACTGCGAGTGACTCATTTCCCTCGATTTCGTTGTTTTAACCGTTTTTGTTCCCAATCTTTGCATTCTTCTACTATCAAAATGACTGCGTCTTCCAAATCAACTGTGCCATTTTCCAGGGAGAATTTGGAACAAGTCTTGAAAAGAAGATTTTTCTTTGCTCCAGCTTTTGAGCTTTACGGAGGTGTATCTGGTTTGTATGATTATGGTCCTCCAGGTTGTGCTTTCCAAGCTAACATTGTCGACACTTGGAGAAAGCATTTTGTTCTTGAAGAAGATATGTTGGAAGTTGATCCAACCATGTTGACTCCTCATGAAGTTTTAAAGACTTCTGGTCACGTTGATAAGTTTTCTGATTGGATGTGTAAAGATTTGAAGACTGGTGAAATTTTCAGAGCTGATCATCTTGTTGAAGAAGTTCTTGAAGCTCGTTTGAAGGGTGACAAGGAAGCCAGAGGTGTTGTTGAAGAAGCCAAGGAAGAAGATGAAGACAAAAAAAAGAGAAAGAAGAAAGTTAAGGAAATCAAGGTTGTCAAGCTTCCAGATGAAGAAGTTGCTGAATATGAAAGTATTTTGGCTCAAATTGACGGGTACTCTGGTCCCCAATTAGGAGAATTGATTGTCAAGTACAAAATCACCAACCCAGCTACTGGTGGTCCATTAGAACCACCTGTGGAATTTAATTTGATGTTTGAAACTGCTATCGGGCCATCTGGTCAAATGAAGGGATATTTAAGACCTGAAACTGCTCAAGGTCAATTTTTGAACTTTAACAAATTATTGGAATTTAACAATGAAAGAATGCCTTTTGCTTCTGCATCTATTGGTAAATCTTTTAGAAATGAAATTTCTCCAAGAGCCGGTTTGTTGAGAGTTCGTGAATTTTTGATGGCTGAAATTGAACATTACGTTGATCCTGAAGATAAGTCTCACCCTAAGTTTGACTCTATTAAGGATATTAAGCTTAACTTTTTGCCAAAGGAAATTCAAGAACTGGGATCTACCGAAATTCAAGTAACCACTGTTGGTGAAGCTGTTTCTTCTGGAATGGTGGATAATGAAACCTTAGGTTACTTTATTGCTAGAATTTACTTATTCTTGACCAAGATTGGTGTTGACAAGCAAAGATTAAGATTCAGACAACATATGTCCAATGAAATGGCGCATTATGCTTCTGACTGTTGGGATGCTGAATTGCATACCTCCTACGGTTGGGTTGAATGTGTTGGATGTGCTGATCGTTCTGCTTATGATTTATCTGTTCACTCTGCTAGAACTGGTGAGAAATTGATTGTTAGAAAGATGTTGCCAGAACCAATCACTGTTGAAAAGTTTGAAATTGATCTTACCAAGAAGAAGTTCGGTCCAAAGTTCCGTAAAGATGCTGGTACCGTTGAAAAATGGTTATTATCTAGAACTCAATGTGAACTTGAAGACATGTCTAAGGAATTGAAGGATAATGGTAAGATTGTGTTCTCTGTTGCCGATGTAGCTGACAACATTGAATTAGACACTGAATTTGTTAAAATTGAAAAGGTCAAGAGAACTGAACATGTTCGTGAATATACTCCAAATGTCATTGAACCTTCCTTCGGTATTGGTAGAATCATCTACTCTGTTTTTGAACACCAATTCTGGTCCAGACCAGAAGACACCGCTAGAAGTGTGTTATCTTTTCCACCTACAGTTGCTCCAACTAAGGTATTGTTAGTTCCATTATCTTCTCATGCTGATTTGCAACCAATTGTGAAGAAGGTTTCTGCTGTTTTGAGAAAAGAAATGATTCCTTTCAAGGTCGATGATTCTTCTGCTTCTATTGGTAAGAGGTATGCCAGAAATGATGAATTGGGAACTCCATTTGGTATTACCATTGACTTTGAATCTGTACAAGATGGTTCGATCACTTTGAGAGAAAGAGATTCCACCAAACAAGTCAGAGGTTCTTTGGAAGATATTGTGAAGGCCATCAAGTCTGTCACTTACGATGGTGTTTCATGGTCTGAAGGTACTTCTAAGCTTTCCGTATTCGAAAGTCAATCCGCTGACGCTTAATTGTGTTTGTTAATTGAATGTTTTATAAATATGAATAATATATTTTGGGTAAATTCAGTAGCAAGGAGGTGTAATTTGGATTAAATGGAGTATTAATCGGGCTTAAATATCTGAACAGTAATCTGTATTCTAGGAACGCCATGAATTTTCAAGCACATCACTAGAGTAGGTAAAAGATGAGTAATGGCCACGATGGTCAAATATTGTAGAAATGACAACTTAGGAACCTGCAAAAGCTTCCAACCGGTCAAATTACAAACAAGAAACTTCATAATGTCCCAATGTGATATATAGAAGGTGGGTTTTCTTGTTTGGGAGTAAAATAGCGGGTAAACTATGCTGAATAAGAGTATTATCGTTTCGAAATGGTACATTACAAGCCAGAAGTAAAGAAAAAAGGTTGCAAAAGAATTATTAAAAATATTAAATAGTGCGCGTATTTGACAATTTATAGATAATTGTATGTAATTACTGGCGATGAAAAAAACGAGACTTTCGAAGGAAAATGAGCATTTTAAGAGTTTCTCATTTTATCGAATTACCCTGATAATATATTAAGTCTAAACTACTGCTAGGGAATAGTCTGAATATAAGCTGGAATTCAATTTTTATACCCTTGTTTGGGTACACAGTGAGTCAGCCCCACTCACAAGTGACATTATAAAATCGGGCGTGTGGTCTAGTGGTATGATTCTCGCTTTGGGTTACCAAGCATGCGAGAGGCCCTGGGTTCAATTCCCAGCTCGCCCCATTTGTTTTTTTGATTTCAGTCTTTTCAATCGGGCACTGTTACCAAGATTCTTCAAATACAACTTACCCACTAATTAAGTTGCTAAGATATCTATTCAAATAACCCTCTTTACAGAATGTCAGTATTTTATTTCATTATCTATTTCTACAGTATCTCAATATTTTACTCTATTATCTATTTGTCTATACTACAAAAACTTCTACTAATTTGCCAAAATCCAAACCTTCGCCCGTTCCTATGTCAAATATTTTGATTCCATCCAAATGGAACACCCCACGATGAACTCCAATAAGGTTCAATTTGGCCTCAAAAACCGAGTTTGGTTCCAAGGGCCCAATGGAGATATCGTTGTTCAATATGAACACACCTGTACTTGGATGCTTGATGTTATTATAAAGCGAATAGAGCTGGCTAGGGTTATACACTATGGGCCTGGTAGAATTGGTTCCGCTGTCTGTCACAAGATTGCTGCTGGAAAATTGGCTGGCGTTTATAACATGATTATTGGGCAACAACAATGGTTGTACAAGAAGAGAAAGATGAAGAGTATTGGATGAAGTATTGACAGCTTGAAGCGTCCAAGTTGTCACCTTCCCTAATTCAATACTCAATTTACCGTTAAAGGTTAACCTTAACCCATTCAACACCGAAGTTGACGTTGTTAAATTTACAGTCACTGAGGACATTGAAGCATTCATTATCTTAGGCCTCAGAGTATTCTGAGTCTGTGGAAACAGATGATTTGGAATGTTTTGTTGCAGCTGTTGAACATCTAAGAAACTTGCAGTTTTCAGTTTGTACATATTCAATAAAGCTGCTTTTCTAAAATTGCTGGAAGAGGCTGATCCGTTTTTAAGTGAACCATTAATCACTGGCAGGGGTTTAGGCATTATATCAGACGCGGACTTGGCAGCTACCAATTGAGGTGGTTTATCTAATATAATATTTGATGATGTGGTGGA
The DNA here is from genome assembly GCA_030581955.1 of Kurtzmaniella fragi. Classification (NCBI taxonomy): domain Eukaryota; kingdom Fungi; phylum Ascomycota; class Pichiomycetes; order Serinales; family Debaryomycetaceae; genus Kurtzmaniella; species Kurtzmaniella fragi. The sequence goes on from JAKTWE010000003.1 coordinate 558,199, forward strand.
TGTTGTAGCCATTGTCTTCAACGAGCTATTAATAGGAGGTGCTATGACGCCAAAATCAAGTATGGGTGCCCATGATGTAGAGATCACATTGCTTAAAACGTTCACATTTGACTGAACTTGCAAACTTAAAACAATGCTCACTGGCTTGGATGTGTTACTTTCGCCTTGTTTTAAATCCTTATTTAAGATTTCCTTATTGATCAAACGGTAGGTGAGATTAAGAGAGTCATCTTTTTGAAACTTCATTGGATATTGAACACTTTTAGGGTTCAAATCATAAATTTCTCCTCCTTTGAAAATAACAGAAAGACTTAAAATAGAAAAATAAACTCTTTTATCTTCCAAGTCATGCAAATCCTCCGAGCTTTCGATGTTTAGTGTTGATAATAAAACATTATTACATCCAGCTGGCTTGGTAGACTTTAATTTGATTACTAAGGATACAGATATCGGGAAAGACACCAGACAATGCAAGTTTTGAATCAAAGATCTGACAGAATCAGAGGAAGATCTGCCTGTTTCTTGATTCCCGTTTGTATCATGCTCTTGATCTAAGGTTACTTTATCTGCCACATGAGAGCCGTTGGAACCATCCACATGAGGCGACTCTGAATGAGATACATTGTCAATAACGCCTCGATTAAGTGTCAATTGATCCAACATGTCTGGGCTGTTAGCAAAGGCAAAAGGGGCCAATTCTTCTCGATGCAAGGATTCCAACGGGGTAGTTTCTTTATATATTTCATTCAAATAACATGAGACCGATATCTTAGGTTGTGAGAACCGCCTACGTGGGTATTTGACCGGTAAATCGAACTTCCACACTGTGCAATAAGAACCATCATTTGCATTCCCGTTGTAGATAATGGATGATTCATCCAAAGTCGACGTATATATGCTGTATATGCTGTGAAGCAGACCCTCTTCCTCTATGCTGTTGGACTCCAAATCCGAAGGAAGAATGGAAGCGTCCAAAAAGACGGAAAACAGACCTGCTGAATATCCTTTGTAGACCACGTAACCCGTGACTTGTTCGTCAAAAAACACCAATCTACGGCCGAAGTTACCCCGAACATCAAGTAGAAACTGATCCAAATCGGTCACCTCGTTTTCCACCTCCAAGTTGGTCGGTAGAAATAGGTCAACGCTCATGTGAGGAGTAAGTGAAGTGATTTGATGTTAGTGGGTGTGAAAATAAAAACAAAATTTAGTGCGGCCAACTGATCGCTAAAGTGAGGCAGTGGTGATGGCGGATAAGGCCGTGAAAAAAGCTAATAAAGAGTAGAGAAAATGTCAAATAAAGCCTGAATTTGAAAACTGACAAATACGAATCGATTGAGGTAATAAATCATGCAAATATGGTTTATGTCGTGTTACTTTGCCACTATTATTGTTTGGTCGACGCCAATGTTGAAAATCGAGATGCGTTTCGGTGCGGATTGAAACGCATTAATTTAGTGGAGAATATCTGATGTATAAACTTGTTCTATTCTTCTATTTTTACTCATTCTCTTGTATGATGTCTATTAATAAATATATAAATACGTAAGTCATGAGATGTATAATAAATCACTTCAAACCTTTTGTTCGATTTTTTGAAGCTGTTCCTTATGACCACGGAATATGTAATCCACTTCCAAACAAGTGGTGTAAATGCATCCAAACAAACATCCAAGGACAATAATAAGTAAGGTGACAGCGTACATGGCACCAATCACTCTGAAGGCTTCGAGATTGTTGAAAACACGATACAATTGAGTGTTGGATAAAGCCATGGTCCCCAACGGGAAAGTCATGGCCCAGTATGCCTTGCTGAAACGGATACACCCTATGAATTTGTCCTTGATGATATGAGGAGTTTGTCTGGTATAGGTATGTTGAATATTTGGTTTTTGAGTAAAAGGACTGATTTTTGAAAGACAGCTAACAACAGCAATAAATGTTGAAAAATATCCAAAAGATGTAAGGAAAAGAGACATCAGTGCACACATATAAACGAATACATTCCCAATAATAAGGGAAATAGTGGCTTTATTAGATGACAAATCTGTTTCTGACATGTAAGATAAGTGATGAGAGTTTGAAACAAAATCAGGATGCATGGTAATGAATTCATGAATGTTTACTCCAAGTAAAAGAATCCCATAAGCACCTTGTCCCAATACTCCTACTGGTAAGAAAGAAGTGAAAACCAAGGCAGTATTAGGAATCTTATGAACAAATAATTTCCAATAATGTACAGTTATGATGATACCGGCCAAAAAAATAGCAATAGCCCACATAATATAACAAACAATCATGGTTAAAATTTTAAGGTTGTCGTTAGATAAATCAGAAGTAATTAAACAACCTGAGGATGCAGAAACTGTAAGGGTAACAATAGGTAAAAGGATTGTAGTATGTAAATTTGCAGTTGGAAGTGTAGAAGCATTTTTATTCTTCAGAACCAATGCACAATAAAATACAATACATGCGGTATAAAAAGAAGATAAAACACTAATCCACCAAAGTGTATATACCCCATTAACCCAATTTTTACCAGTGACATTATGTAACATGGTCACCAAAGTAGTGTAACCCATAGAAACAGTTCCCATAAACGGAGCAACTGCAAAATCACGATGGAAAATAACCCATTTTCTTGTATCTTTCACTATACTGATAACAAACCAGAAAGATAAGAAGAAGAACAAGAAAATCGCCACTCCCCACATGATATATGAACAAGTCCTTAACCATTCTCCAAAATATGGAAAATTATAAAGAATAGACGCTGAAATTCCGGTCCCCATCACTGAAACAAAGTACGCTGGTGTCATTCCCAGAACAAACCTCTTATCAATGACTTCACAGAGCCTCATCCAGCATCCATCCTTGCTTGTTGAAAGAGTGGATCCAGAGTTCTGAGATTCACCCTCCAGAAAATGCGTCCCGCTTACAGTAGGCAGTAAATTGGGTGCAAATGCATGGGTTGCAACCATTTCCTTATTTAACGGCTGGAGCATACTTGTAAAATTTGATAATAATAAAGTGTGGCTGCTGCTGCTGCTGCGCTGCTGGAATTTTTTTTTTTTTGTAAGAAACTCAAACTGTGGCTCACGTCACAATAAAACTGTGGCTCGTTGAACTTTTACAAATTAGTTTGAAATCGCAAAAGTAGACGTTATAGTTTTTTAAACGTCGCGAATTCAACAGTTATCTGATAGATTATAGATTATACCACTTGGATTCACCCCGTTAGTAAGTATAAACTGGAAGAAAAGTTTTCTAATCTTCAGAAAAGTGGGAAAATATGAGGCTTTTATTACTCACGAGAATTTGCGAAATTAGTGACCCATCGGTCGGCCAGAGGAAAAAAACTACCAAATTGGGCAAGCGGAGTCAAAGTTTGAGATAAGTTGATGAAATAGGGAAAAAACGCGGACACACGGCGCCGCTTGTTATGAAAAGTTTGCTAAAGAACACCCTGTTGGTTTGTGGCCGCCGACGTTTCTTTTTTTCCTGAGTAGGGGCCGCTCATTGGTCATTAACAATACATCAAACACAGTGATATGATGAGAAGAATTGATTGCCAAAATACAGATTTGGTACGATAATAACCCCTTTTTATCAATTTCATTGTAAGGCTTATTATTTCAGTACCAAAACAAAGTTATCTACAAAGTTTGAGCTTATCTATAGGCCGGCAAGTTTAATAACGTGGCCACAGCGGGGGTTAAAGGAAGAGCGGAAGGTCTAGCCCGCTCAGAGACGCAACACGAGCTCGCAACCAATAATACCAAATTTGGAATTAGCACCGCCACGTCAATTTTATTAAATGAGGCGGCCCCGCAATCAAAAAGTATAAATACGGGCCCGCTCCTCTCAAATTGATTTTTTCTAGCCATCACATTCAAATCTTTTAATTACCCGACCTTTCACCCTTTTAAGGAAATAACCGCCGTCGGCTTTAAAATTTTTTAATTTGTCTTTTGCGATCTGTACTAAACTACTCTTTAGAAAAGATAACAAAAAATGCTTCAAACTTTCAGTGTTACTGAACTGCCACATCTCAGACCTCAGTCTTCTTGTCTGATGAGTTCTCCAAGAGTGATGCCATCATCAACGACTGCTGCTCCTGTGGAAGATGCATCCTTATTGAATAACAAGTTTGGTGAACTTATTCGAGAACTCAAACAAATTTTGGGGCCAAATAAAGGCATTTCATCAGAAGATGTTGATATTGAAAAGATCAAAACAGTGATGGAAAATTACGTATCTGATGAAAGTGAGTGGGGAAAATTTGCTTTACATGATCCTACTAAAAATTATTCTAGAAATGGAGTCGCGGATATTAATGGGAACGCTAATCTTCTTATTTTAGTCTGGGAACCATCAAAAGGAAGTGCTATTCATGACCATGCTAATGCTCATTGTTGCATGAAAATCTTGAAGGGACAATTAATGGAGTCATTATATGAAATCCCAGAACATGAAGGCAGTAGCATGGTTCCAAAGCAAGAAACTATACTCCGTAAAGAAGAAGTCGGATACATTTCTGATGATATTGGGTTACATAAAATCTCCAATCCTAGTACTAAAGAATTGGCAGTTTCTTTGCACTTATATACCCCACCTTATGCTCTGATGTATGGGTGTAGTACATATGAAGCCAACAGTGGTAAAAAACACCATGTTGACATGTCCAAATATTATTCCTGGAATGGGAATTTGGTCAACGTTAGCAACAGCTCCGAGTGTTAGATCCTGGCGCAATGCACTCCCATACTGGCATTGGGGTTGGTACAACGAAATAGATAATAATGCATAAATGAGACACTCTAGCTCACTAAATTAAATAAATACCATAAATGAAAAAGAAAAAAAAAATAATAAATAAACGAAATTTATCAATTAAATGTTGTGTAAACCCCCATCAAGGTGGTCTTCAAACCCATAGAAACCTAGAATTAAGTGTCATTTTTTAGAATATTGACCTTTAAAGTATATAAACCCAGTAGGCATGATTTGACTGCTAAATTTGACGAGAACAATTGTTTCTCTTAAACTCGAACCTCTATTTTTTGCTTTTGATTATCTTTCTTTTTTTCCAATCTTTTGTCATATTCGTCCTGCACACATTTCCACCTATCTCTACCAGAAAATATCATCCATAGGTCCTACTAAAACCAAGTGGAAATTCATCAGCAAATAACCGTCGTAAACCACGGAAAGATGTCTCAACAATTGGTCCAATATGGACCGCACCCACTAAAGCCACTTAATGAGTCAATGCGGCATGGATTTGACCAAGATTACAACTCTGAAAACTTCCTTCAAGTGCTCGCCAATACTTTCTATATCTACTTTGACGACAAGAGACATAACACCAACGGAAACCCCATAACAGACAAAATGAAGCAACAAGCCGAATATTTCAAGAACTACCAGCCCATAACGGACTGGAAAGTTATAAAAGACCGCCAGAAAACGGTTCTGGCCGCCCTTGTAATGTGTTTGAACCTAGGCGTTGATCCTCCAGATATCATGAAAACGTACCCATGTGCCAAATATGAAGCATGGAGTGACCCACTGGCTTTCCAAGACACAAAGAAGGCAATTGAGAGTATTGGGAAGCTGCTTCAACTGCAATACGAAACCCTCCTGTTAAGAACGAGGTATAAGCTTCTGTTGGATCCATGTGTTGAAGACGTTAAACGATTTTGTAATACTTTAAGAAGAAATGCTAAAGATGAACGAATCTTATTTCATTATAATGGTCATGGAGTTCCTCAACCTACACTGCTGGGAGAAATATGGGTTTTCAACCGAGGATACACTCAATATATCCCTATTTCATTATATGATTTACAAACATGGCTTGGAGCTCCAGTGATTTTTGTGTATGACTGTAATTCCGCAGGAAATATAGTTCATAATTTCAAAAAATTCGTTCAGAAAAGAATAGATGATGAAAATGAAGGTAATAAAGATACCAGTGCTCCACTGCCCACTAATTCTTACTTAGATTGTATTCAACTTGCGGCCTGTAAAAGCAATGAATTATTACCCATGCTGCCGGATTTGCCTGCAGATTTATTCACTTGTTGCTTAACAAGTCCGATTGACATTTCTGTTAAATGGTTTGTGATGCAACTGCCTTTGAAGAAAAATTACTATGATCAACTTCCAAGAAATAATGTTGGGAATGTTATTATTCCAGGAAAATTGACAGATAGAAGAACACCCTTAGGAGAATTGAACTGGATTTTCACTGCTATTACAGATACCATTGCATGGACTACTCTTTCAAGACTGATTTTCAAAAGGCTCTTCCGTCAAGATTTAATGGTAGCTGCTTTATTTAGAAATTTTTTGTTGGCTAAAAGAATAATGCCTTATTTTAATTGCAATCCTATAAGTGATCCTCCTTTACCAGAATCAGTTAGATTTCATCACTTATGGGAATCCTGGGACTTGGCTATTGATCAGGTTTTTTCACAATTATTAAAGAACAATACAGTACCACCTACTGGGTCATCATCGTTATCAACTACTACACTTCAAGCATATTCAGAACCATCCAATACTTCAACAAACGTCAATCCCGGTCCTTTGGCAAATGGTGTCAATAATCCTACCACCACCAATCCCTCTGTTCCAAATATCAACCCATCATTACCCAATCCGGTCCCATCTTCTGTGGCTGCAGCTAATGCTTCTCAGGCATTGTCAAATTATCAGCATTCATCATTTTTTGAACAACAACTTACAGCATTTGAAATATGGCTTAAATATGCTGGGCCATCTACAAAGGAACCACCAGAACAACTTCCAATTGTGCTTCAAGTATTGCTTTCTCAAGTCCATCGTTTGAAAGCTCTTATTCTTTTATCTAAATTTCTTGATTTAGGACCTTGGGCTGTATATCTTTCACTCTCTATTGGAATTTCTCCATATATGTTGAAATTATTACAATCTCCAGCTCAAATCTACAAACCAGCTCTTATATTCATTTGGGCTAGAATCATCGCTATTGATTATAAACTGACACAACAGGATTTATGCAAAGATAAAGGGTATAATTATTTTTATCTTATATTGAATCAAAGCCAACAACAAAATGCCAATACCTCAACAATTTTGATCAACGACGACCATAAAGCTATGCTGGCATTTATTTTGACCCTTTTCATTAAAGACTTTAGAAATGGTCAAAGGCTCTGTTTCCTGATCGAGTTGATAAACACTTGTTTGAAATTCTTGATGACATCTGAAAATCCATTACTTCGTCAATGGTGTTGTTTGTTATTACTGCAGCTTTGGATGGGTTATCCTGATGGAAAATGGATAATTTACAAAGATGGTTACTTGAGTAAGTTTTTAGAATTGATACAAGATCCAATTCCTGAAGTTAGAAGTCTGATAATTTTGGCACTTGCAACATTTTTGAGTGATGCTGAACCACAGCAAACTCTGGCTCAAAACAAGGTACCTCAGACGCAGGGACAAGTACAACAACAACAACAACAACAACAAAAGACAATGAATGGACTTGAACTTCGCAAAGACGAATTAAAGCAACAAGACCTTAAACTTGCCAATACTATTTTATCTTTACTAGGAGATGGTTCTCTGATGGTCAGAAAAGAGATCGTGTTTTTCATCAAAAATTTCATTCAAATTTACTCCAAGTTTTTCCTTGTTGTTGCTTTTAATCAATTAGAAGAGGAAATAATTCTTATTGATAATGCCAATTATTTGAATGAGTTTAGAAAAAGGCTGCCAGCTTACGGACTGATTTTCCTGTCTATTTGGAAAGCACTTTTAATTCTTCTGGAAGATCCTCACTTAGATGTTAAACAATTGGCAGAAACTCTTATCGATTCGGTTATGGTAGATTTAAGTGAAAGTGAGCTTGGACATTTAGTTAAAGAAATGCAAGAGTACTTGTTGAGTAAAAGTGCTATCAATATCAAAGAAAGCTTTAAGCCAATAAAACCTATTATCAATAGACAATTATCTCTGTTGAATGACAATGGAGGCTTGCATGGAAAAAGGGTGGCTTCTTCTCAATCATTAAACGCCCACAACAACACTTTAACTATCAATGGTAAAAATGGGTTTGAGCCTACTCAGAGACTGGTTCTGACGAGTAGGTTGGATGATGCACAATCAACTACATCTACTGAGCTGATAGCCTCTAAGTTGAAGAATTTGACAATTTCAAAACTTTTGAAACTGTTTAATATAAATGAAGAAAATGAACTTAATAACATTCTGAGATTATTAAACTTAAGCGGACCAGTTCCTTCCAATTATGGTGTTGGATATAAACCAAGAACACCACGATTTGTTCAAAGAGATCTTTCTCAAAAGCCTCAATTACCAGCAGAACTGGGATTTTTCCAGTATTCTTGTGAATATTTTCAAGAACCTCAAATGCTGAGATATGAGGTAGATGAACCAGGACTGACAGAGTACGCTAAAAGATTATGGAGAAGAAACCGAAATGAAGCAATAATACAAGAAACCCAACCACAAAAGGAAATGGCTGTATATGGTGATTGGACAAGAAAGGTAACAGTGATTAACAATAGAGTTCAACCAAAACTTTTGAGGTTTACTCAATTTGAATCAATTCTTGTTCTGAGTGATGAAAAAGATAATGTTAGTGTTTGGGATTGGTCAACAAATCGATCTGTTAAAAAGTTTCTGAATGGTAATCCATATGGTACAAAAATCACTGATTCGAAATTTTTAAATGAGGACGATAATCCATTACTTTTAACCGGTTCACTGGATGGTGTGATTAAGATTTACAAGAATTTTCATAATTTTGATGAAGATGTTGAATTGATTGCACTGTGGAGAGCTTTAACAGATTTGTTACTTACACTGAAATCATCAGGTCTTGTATCTGAATGGCAACAACTGAGAGGGCTGCTTTTTGTACTGGGAGATGTGAAAATCATTAGAATTTGGGATGCTCCAAGAGAATTATGTTTAGTAGATATTCCTGCGAGACTGACGTCACTGATTACATCTTTAACACTGGATCAAGTTGCTGGGGATATCTTCATTGCTGGATTTGATGATGGATCTATTAGAGTGTATGATCGTAGATTAGATCTGAGAGAACTGATGGTGAAAACTTGGAGAAGCAAACCAGGAGGACCTAAATTTGGGACAGGACTGATTAGAAATGTTCACATGCAAAGAGGTGGGTTTAGAGAATTAGTTTCGGGATCCAGCGATGGATATATGAATTTATGGGATATAAGATTAACAGAACCGGTGGAAACGTATCTGAACCATTTAGAGAAACTGATCCGGTGTATTGATACACACGAACATGCACCACTTATAGTTACAGGATCTAAAACAGTAAAATTATGGACAACATCTGGAGATGTGATATCAATGCTCAAGAATCCAAATGATACATATTTAACAAATCGAACTGCCAGCTATCTAAGCAATGCAGTGTTCCATCCTCATAAGATGATGTTGGCTACCAATTACAACCAAGATCAACATATTAATATCTACACATGTACCAATACTACACAAGAGTATTAATATTAAACAGCAAGAAAAAGTTTGAGCAAACAAGCAAACCAAATCATATAAAAGCAAGCATATTTTAGTTGTATAAATGTTTGACCCAAAATTATGTACATAAGAAGACTCGCATTGTATATGTCATGTAGACAAACCATTAGTAATGTTTGTAAAAGAAAGGAAGAACCCAAGGTGTTCTTACAAATTATATAAACTGCAACTCAACTCTACAACACCTTAACGTTGTAACCCTGGCACGCTGATACAGGTCTAATAATACTCATGTAATTCGCAACTCAGCAATCCGTCGGCTCTGATCAAATCTTGGGTCAGATTCTTTTTTTTTTTTCTTCTTTTGTCACATCTCGATGTACATTATCGATGGCAATCTCTCGCTTCAAATACCCTGAGCAACCCGGCGCCTGCATAAAAAGCACTCATCTTTTCCACTAACAAACCGGTTACGGAATACAAACCTGTCACTATTACATGATGCTGTTTTCGTCAGAGTTGACGAGTGCCATCGAGGAGCAGGATCTAATGCTGCGGGGACCAGATCAACGTGCTCAGACCGCAACAGACTCCATTTCCCTCTACCAGCGGATGATAAGCGCTTGTCTGGGATCATTTGTCACTTCTTTAGTGGTTACGCCTTTCGATGTGATTCGGATTAGAATCCAACAACAGCAAATGATGCCTACCCTGTGTTGTGACGGAGCACCCAACATTCAACCGGGGGCTAGAAACACCTTGGTGTCTAACGAGAAGCTTTTTTGGCAGTCCCATCATTATTGTCAGAACTCCAACAATTGCACCAAAATTACATCCACCGCCCAAGGATTCGTTGCTGTGACACGAACAGAGGGCATTGCATCACTTTGGCGTGGTCTTTCACTTACTTTGCTTCAGGCCATTCCTCTGAATATCATATACTTCACTGGTTACGAATACATCCGAGATAACTCACCTATTCGAGACCATTTTTTGAATCCACTTTTCTGCGGATCTGGAGCTCGTATTCTTTCAGCCACTGCAGTGGCTCCCATAGAACTTGTGAAAACAAGACTTCAACTGATTCCACTAGATACTAAGAATGCTCGTCCCAAAATGCTCACTAATTTGGTGAATGACATGTACCAGGTTTTAAGACAAAGAGGAATGCGTACGATGTTTACCGGGTTGCAAATAACGCTTTGGAGAGATGTCCCATTCCTGGGGATTTATTGGTCTTTCTATGAGCTTTTCAAATCTCGAATAGGAGGAGTTTTGAAGGCTGATTTCAATTCTAATTCTACATCAACTGAAGGAGAAGATTGGCGAGTATTTTCCACTTCATTCATATCTGGATCTTTGTCTGGTACCATTGCCGCATTTTTGACCCATCCGTTCGATGTGGGCAAAACAAGACTTCAAATTGCTAGCGAGACGTCAAGTAACAAAATCAAATCCCAGAAGCCACTGATGTCGTCATACTTGTATATAATCTATCAAAAGGAAGGAATCAGAGCGTTATACGCTGGTTTAGCACCCCGAGTATTGAAAATCGCCCCTTCCTGTGCTATAATGATAACTTCGTACGAAATAGGGAAGAAATATTTCATAAAGGAGAATGGTAAATAGTGACATATATAGACTCAAAATAAAACTAAAATAAATATTACCCCCACACATGGCTGGGATAACTCAAACCTAGTGATTCTATTGTAGATTTCTGGCTGGCTTTAGAGTTTTTGATATCTTTGAATTCTCGAGATGATATGTTTTCTCTTTCCTTGATTCTTTCTTTTAATTCTCTTTCTTTTTCTTTTTCTCTTTCTCTTTCTCTTTCTCTTTCTTGTTCCTCTATTTCCTTCTCCTTTTCCCTTTTCCTCTCACTTTCCCGATCATCGGAGTGGTCAAATATATAGTTCAATTTGTTTTGAAGTCCAAACATTGGTGTACTGAATTTTTTATCTAAAACCGACAGCTTTACTTCCAACTTTAAAAGTACATCGTAGAAGTTCTGAGTTGTGCTCAGCAATGAAGTTGCAACCATTTGAAGAGCAGCAACGTATTCTACAAGAGCTTCTTTCAAGTTCCGGTTAATTGATCGCAAATATTGCATTTCCACAACTTCTAATGTACAATTATTTTCCTCTAAATTCTCTTTAATCAACAAACTGCCTGATGATTCCATACCATATTTAGATTCTGAGTCTTTTAATTGTTTAATTAATTTGTTTTTTGATTGCATTAAAGATCTTTGCTTCTTTTCTCTCTCATGAACATCTGCCAAATTTAAACGAAGCATATCCAATTTTTCAGTTAAAGAAGAACTACAATCGGTTTCAATTAGAATTAATTTACTAAATTCCAAAAGCATGTTGGCCATATCAGTGTTAGAAACTATTTTAGACCAGTTTTGGAAATCATCAACCAATTCTAAATTTAATTGTTTGGATTTTTCTTGAAGTTTAATGGCTTTTGCTATTTTGCCTTGTATAGTGTAGGCCATTATGGGCCCATTTAATACTTTCGATGAATTTCGGTCAAAATTGATTAAGCTGATGCCTCCTAAACCTGCAACGCTGCTAAGTTTTTCAATTACTCGTGTAAAAGCTGTGCTTGGTCGACTTGGACTGGAATTCGCAGCCATTGCAACCCGACTCTCATAGGACATCGGAGAACAAAGCTGGATTGAGTACGTTTTCAAGACGTTTGAGTTAAATTTTGCTGGTTCTTGAAGTGCAAAACAATCGAAGTAATGAAAAAATATAATCAGCTTGTATGTGAGCCACGTATTTGTGCAAATATGCCATTTACAAAACCCCAATATAGAGGTTGTTAGTACAAGAGCAAATTCCGGAACCCTTTGACAAAAAAAAAAAAAAAAAAAAAAAAAAAAAAAAAAAAAAAAAAAAAAAAAAAATAAAAAAAAAAAAAAAAAAAAAAAAAAAAAAAAAAAAAAAAAAAAAAAAAAAAAA